>JZKD02S1672706.1:571938-591390 GCA_000966675.3 Picea glauca
CGAATGTACCCCACGGACAAATGAATGTCGTTTTGTGTTGGTCCTCAGGTTTGATTTGGATTTGGTTATAGCCCGAGAAACCATCCATGAATGAAAAGGCTTCACAACCAGTGCACTCATCAATGATATGGTCGATGAATGGGGTTGGATAATTATCTTTTGGACATGCCTTGTTCAAATCATGGAAATCGGTACAGACACGAATCGTGCCTTGTTTTTTATCAACTGGCACGGGATTTCACACCCACTGAGTCAAGTGTATAGGGTATATGAACCCTGCCTTAAGCAATTTCTCAACCTCAGCTTTGATAGCTGCTACTTTCCTAGGATTAACTTGATGAAGTTTTTGTTGAACAGGCTTAGCGTCAGGATACGTAGTAATTTTTTGTTCAACTATTTTTGGATCGATGCCTGGCATTTCCTCGTAAGACCAAGCAAAAACATCGTGGAATTTTTTAAAAAGATCTGTGTAAATATGAATCTCTTCGGGGGAGCAATCCACTCCGACGAAGACATTCTCCACGATGTCGGGGTTTCAGGAGATGTTAATAGGTATGGTTGCAGCAATAGTCACCATATTTCCCTCAGCATAAATATCCTGTGTAGCTAAGAGGTTAATGGGACAAGGCTGATCTCCCGTCATGGTGACAGTGAATTCTCCTTCCTCGATTCGGTGTAAATCTGGGAAGAAATATGATCTGTGATGAAGATCTTCCCAGGGTTTGTCCGGACCAGTCATTTCTTTGATTATTGCTTCATCAGAAGGCAAGACTAAATCTAACGAATCGGTGTTAACAAGAAAATTCTGAGCCCAGATAGGCTCGAGGAGTGGATCCAACTCTTGTGTGGGAATCGGATCAAGAGTAGCTAAAGTTTGCTGAACCAAAGAGTATGCTACTTCAGCGGTCGACAAAGGCGTAGACATGCCTGCATGCCCTGTCGCATCCATCGTATCTGATGGGGAAGGAAGAATCCATGGATCCTGAAAGTAAGTCGTGCGGAATGACGAAACATGGAAAATCTCAGCCTTGTGGTGAGTCGATATAAACTTGACATCGCCTTGAGGAGGTGGATAATCGAAGGTACCCATCAAATATGGGCACAAACCAAATCCTACATCAATGACACTAGCCTGAGGATTATCTACCATGGGAACCCTGGATGCCCCCAAGGCTGGGTCAGGTCGAGAGAAAGACAACTGATCAATAGTCACTATCCGGTCTTCATGTGGAAATAGTAAGACTCGGAAAACTGTAGCGACCATCGCTTGCATTGCATAAGTCCAACTACAACCTAACAATAGATTGTAGTCAATGGGGGCGTCAACTACCTCTACTTCAACGCACACGGTCTTCCCCCCTAAATGCACCAGGAAAGAAGGAATGATGCCATACAGTCGGAAAGAACGACCATCGAACACAGTGAGGAGAGTAGGTGACGAAGACAACTCAGGTTGACCGATGGCTTTCCAGCATGATAATGACATAAAGCAAGTCGAAGTGCACTCGTCTACCACCATGTGGAAGATATTTCATGTAAAATTTTTCGTGGGGTGAGCCACTACTATCTGAAACGTGACGTGGTAAGGAAAACGAGGTTTCAAGTCAGTCGTATCTAACATGATGGTACCTGGGTTACAAGTCTCAGTAGATCCTAAAGCAGTCAACAAGACTTTCCTCTGAGCGGGGCAACTTTGGAGGACCTCCAAAGCAGACATAGCACAAGGGGTTTGGGATAAATCTTCCACCACAGAGTAGTTCTGGGTGGCCCTTGCGTTTGGATTGTGAGAAGCCTTCTTAAACGCACCCTTTGGAATGTGTGTCATTGTTTCACCCAACGTCTTCTCGATCTGTAGAGGAAGAGATGGGATCTCGACTTCCTTGCCTTTCTCAGGGGCGCTTGGTTTGTTATATTCATGCTCTCTAGTCATTATGAAAGCATCACTTTTCACCATATATACGTTCGTGGAAGATGAATTGTTTGGGGGAGGGCAGTTTTCTTGGCTACCCACCTCAGCACTTGTAGAGGCTTGAGTTAAATTTTGCCCATGCTGAAAGGGATTAGTCAACACGGCTTGTTGTTGCTGCATGACAAACTTCTGGGCCTCTGCAAGTCGAGGGCATAGGTGGGTTGGGTGGTCTTCCACACATAGGTTGCATGGATACCTCGCCTTCCTCTTTTCTGTGGTGCCCTCGCCAGCATTATCATTTGGCTTTTTATCCCCCTTACTCTTCTTGCGTTGTTTTTTCTTCCCTTCGGGCTTCTGGTTGGCCTTTGGGTTAGTCATCTGTACGGAGTGTACTTCCGACGTTTGAGTAGGAGGAGTGGTCAAAGTAGTAGTTTGGTTGGCCGCGGATTGTTGTATAGATAATTGCTGCAATTGTTTAGTCAATTGCTCAGTGGGATTATTTTGTGCCGAACCAACGATACCATCAGCATGTGGTCTGGCTCTCTATCTGGTTTTATCCAGAATCAATCGTGGTGCATCCGACAGGATGGTGTACAATAGACTAGACTGAGAGTAGATAAGCTCAAACTGTTGAGCCCTCATGATGGAATCTTCCCCGGTGAAAACCCCTGAAGTCGCGACATCTTTGGATAACTGCGGAACTAAAGACTTAAGGAACCACTCAAGAAGGAATGCTGGTGGGACGAGTACCTTGATAAGAATTTTTTGGCGTTGCCACTCTCGAATATGGTACGAGATATGGTCCCCTATCGTCTGCTCGAAATTGGCTAGCAACTCTGTGCTGGCGTCGTATCTCATAGGTAACTGGAAATGGTTAAGGAAGTCCATCACCAGTTCGCCAAAAGAAGAGTATCGTGAACGATCAAGCTCAATGTACCATTTCGCGACACTCCCAATAAGAGTGCGTTGAAACAATCACAACTGAACAGAGTCATCTTTCAGTGAGTTAGATGAACACCAAAGGTGGAAAGTAGTCACGTGATCACCTGGATCTTTGTTAGGTTTGGCTTCGAACTTTGGAATGTCCGAAGGAAACTTCGTTGGCATAGGAGGCCAACGCAGATCATGACAGATAGGATCATTTAACAACCGTGTCAAATCTGACAAGTGTAATGTCGCCAAGAATGGTAGTTTAGGTTGTTGCTGATAGCCTAGATAAAAGGGTCCTGGAGTTTGACTAGCACCAGGTTGCGAGGAAAAGTTTGGCTGCTAGCCAGGGTTCTGGTAGAAACCATGGCCCTGACCAGCGTAAAAGTTTTGCATCTGAAGAGACATCATTGGCTGATTCCCCATAAAGGACATAGGATGATGGGCATTCATCGTGTTTGATGGAATTTGGGAAGGAATACCCCATGCCGGTCCCGATGGGAGAGGCATAGAAGTCTGTCTGAGGTTCCATTGACTATCGAAAGAATTACCCTAGAGTGGCATTCCAGATGAAGGAACGGATCCTTGTCCTGAGTTCCAAGGTCCTGGTATATGTGCCCCCAGCGTAGGAATAGTACCCTGTGTCGGCGTAGACTATCCAAAAATGGGTGTGCCCAAGATGGGAAAGAAGCGGATGTGAAAGTGTTATTACCAAACGTCCCATTCCAAATGAACGGCGACGAACCTACCGACAGATTTTGCGCAGGTGTTCCTTGAATCTCGGCTCCAAATGGACTCGTGTGTGCAGGATGCCCGGCGGACTGCTGATGCAACCCACTAAGAGAAGGGGACGAAGGAGGGATATGACCCCCAGCGTAAGGGAAAAAATTGAAAGGGACAGGAATGCCCCCAAGTTGACCTTGCAGAGGAGCGTTAGAGCTCCCTGCCCCCAGACCCAAATTCTGTAAAGTGGAAGAAGTGAGTGCAGGACTTGTACCTGAACTAGGCATACCATATGAAAATGGAGGGCCAGTCGCACTAGGTGTGTAAGGAGGAGTGGCCGCCACGATAGATGGGGTCAGTCCACTGTGTGACATCGTTGTGGCCAAGACCATGGTGGCCCATACCGTCGACAAAGGCAAGTTAGGAGAAGCTTCTCCTGTGGTAACAACGGTGATGGGAATGGAAGAAATCCCAGAAGAAGTAACAGAGTTTGGTTCCATAACTGGGTTGGGTGCTGATAGGCGTTTGTAAAATTGAATTGGCACAATAATGTCTGGCCAAGTTTTAGTGTTTGAGGTTTCAACCGAGCCAAGATTGGTGGTCGATTCCTCCGGGAGTAGTTCGAGCTCAATGGTTTGAAACTTAGTTGCTTCGAAAGACCCTCTTTGGTCTAACTTCCTCCTCAAGGGTGGCGGGGGTGGCTTCAGTATAACCGACGGTAGGCCCAGAAGCCTTCGTGACCGGCGGAGCTCTGAATCCTCCATTGTGTGAGAAGATTCATGACACGCTAAGGTATTCTACACGAACAAACAGTAACACACACTAAAAGCAAGCCCCTAACAGATAAATCAAGCTAGCACTAAACTAGTTGGAAGAACAGTTACAACAACCAACACTAGAGAAACTTACCGGTGCAAGTGAAACTCGAATACGGAACCACCCTTCGGGTATACTCTACAAAGCATGGCCCAATGTCTGTCCTAGGTACCGCATTATACCCCCGCATTCACCTGTGTATGTCCCTAGAAAAGATTGGCAACTAGTTTTCCAGCACGTGAATAGTCACCAGGCGGGTACAATCGATAGTCGGGTAGACCACAATGAGTAGGGTATCAAGCCCGAAACCTGTCAAGAGTATCGAGAGAAAATGGTCCGGAAGACAACTGAGGACCTCGAACGGATTCGAGACCCACGAAGCTCTGTGGCAAATGCAAATGACAGAATCCCTTAACAAATCCTCGATATGTGTTCTCCACAACGTTCGGTCCAGCTTTGGAGGGGTTATCTCTTCTACCTTTCCTTACGCAACCTCATGTTTAGCCCCTGTGTTAGAGGGGGGTCTAGGATAACTTTCCATAACTGGACTTCTTCACTCCCTATTGACAAACTCCAATGTTTGGTTTGAGTGGCCTTGGAGAATTTACTCTCCAACCTATTCCAAGGCCCTAGTCCTGAGCTAGTGTATGCATCCTACAAACAAAAAGTCTACTTGATTTTAATTAGCATTTATTTTAATGGGATTTTTAAGTCACAATGTATGAGAGTGAAATTGATGGTGTGTAAAAGACTCAAAGAAAAATGAACAAGAAATGCTTGGAAACAAAAAATTTTACAAAAAATGCAAAACCAACAACTTTTCAACAAGAAAGACTTCTTTTTTTTTCAAATTTACTAAGATTTCATGCAGTAAATATGAAGGACTTTCGCTCAAATCTGTGAGCTACTTATACTCTAAATGCACTGCAAAAACTTATGCAAAAATACTTCTTCCTAGATATTGATGCAACAACACAATCTTCAAATCAAGAAGAAAATGAAACAAGAGATTTTTTATTTATTTATTTAATTGCAAAATGACGCAACAAGGGAAAATACTAACAAGCACAAAACCAAGAGGACGAAAATAAAACTCTGGCTTAAAGCACAGATCGCAAAAGAATCAGAGCAAAGATGCAAAAAAGCAATCAAGAAAGCACTGATCCTAACACTTGCCTAAAAACCATAAAAACAAAAAAAAACAAAAATTGTCTTTTCTATCAAAACATCAACTAACAAACACAGGCTAAGGATAAGACGCCCTAACCTGCTGATTGTGCAGCCCCAGACTCTAAACCCCTGAGAGGAGCTCTTCTCACCAGAGGAGGGGATGACTGCCCCACCCAAGCTGAAAATCTACCAATCAAGCCCGCGACTGTCACTGTGACAGCACGCGTGCAAACGTGTGTTGCGTTATAACAACGCGTGGGTACCCGCAGGCTAAACTTAAGCAGGCCGCGGGTCTATATAAAAACTGAGACAAAACAACATACAGGCAGCCCAAACCTGAAAAAGGCCTCTGGTATTAACAACCAGGGTCTCTAAAAGGCTTGGATGCTTCTACTTTAATAGAAAAGGAAAGTTTGCAAAAAAGAAAACAAAATGCAAAAAATAACCAACACAATAAGGCAGGCTGAAAGCAAGACAATAAACCAATCAAGACCCAGACAGGATCCAGAAAGCCCCCTAAGAAGGTAAACTTCTGACAGGGAAGAGGATACTTCCTCTTAAGCTTCCTGGGCTCTACACGCTACTGAAACCACTACAGCAGGCATTCAAACGCGGGTTACATGCGTGCAGGCCTTCTGCAGGCCGCGTGTACCTCTGTGTGTCCCGAGAATCAATGTCAAGCAACAGTCAAGGAAAAATTGGTATTGATAACCAGGTTCCCTGCTAGCTTTGACCTAACAGAAAACAAATAAACAAAGAAACTGAAACTCTACTTCTTTGAACTACCCAAAAACCTTCAATGAAATCTGGAAACCCTAAGAGTAAATATCCCCAGTGGAGTTGCCAATTCTGTTGTGCGGAAATTCTACCCTACAGACTAACAAGCTAGGGCTTAAACTTGTATGCAGATCATGACCCTTCAGAAATAACTTTTAACCTTCTACCCCAACCTAAAAGCCTTTTTCACAGGCAAACATGGGAAGAACCAACTAACCTTTTTAATCAACGGTTGGTGTAGATCCTCCATTACGCTTTATCCCCTTGCTTCTGCTGCTCCTTCCAAAAAGCGATCTTGCAATCAAGACAAAACTACGCATGCATGCTATTGTTCTACTAGAGGGTTAGAGATTAAACACAAATCAAATAAAACATATAAAACTCGTGTATTTGGGATGGGAAAAGTATCTTTTATTAATATCAAGATGAATCAACTTACAATGATTATAGAGACCGACCGCCATTCCTCGATCCCGATCCTGGGCTCCTCCTCTTCGTTGTCCTCCAACTGCTTTGCTTGAATTCTCCTAAAGCTTGAGGAAAGGCTAAAGGGTTGGGACAAAATGGATTCGGCAATTGGGCAGAGTTTCTTTGCTATGATTTTCCCCCTTTGAATAGTACCCCTACCCCTTTTTTTATAGGCTAGAAGGAGCTAGGGTTTTAGACGAACTCTTGGCCATGCATGGCTGGGAGTTCTAGTTAACTGACCTAAAGCTTTTCGTCTCGGCAGAAACTTTCCTGATTTTTTTGCTTTGTTAGGTAAACGCGGGTTGTAGTGGGCCAGCCAGCGTTCCAACGCATGCAGCAGAAGGCCTGCCAGCGTTCCAACGCGTCCAGTGATAGGTTAGGGCGCGGGCTACTTAATTTAGGAGGTTTTTGAAGAGTCTATTCATCATGGCTTTGGCAATGAAGGGCAATGAGTTGGCCTAATGCCAGGTAAGCATGGATGGTGCAATTTAGGGTTATAACACCTGGCACCCTCTACACTCATCTCTTGGAGTCTTTCGAACTTAAAACAAGCTCCCTCTATAAGCACTCCTTGCACTGGATATGCGCACTCTTCATACCAAAAGTTCCACGCTATCTCTTCTAAGCTTCATTTTCTAAACTAGAAGAATTATGTGTCTCTTCCATTTCTTTGCACTTTGTGGCAATTAAAATCAGTTATGGTACTCGTCAACCTTTTGCAATACAAATGTGCAGACGATTAGAATTTGTCAGGCCCTTGTTTCTTGACAATTCCTCATCTTTCATAACAATCGATGTTAAGAAAATATTTCAAATTCACGACTTTTTCGAGCTCTTCTCGGCTCTGCAATTTTTGGGTTTTCGAAACTTTTGTTTTCGGCACTTCGTGATTTCGGGACTTCGGGTTTCATTCCACGAAGATCCCACAGTTAGATATTCATAACCAAAGTCACCCTTTTGCAACTCATGATCTCACGAGTTCGTGAGTCGAAGACCCTCGACTCATTTCCTCTAACCGTAGATACCTGAGATGCGACACGGGTATGGCTCCCTCCTCGCTAGCATCTGCTACGCATGATCGTAGTCCAGGGCTAAGTGCTAGCACCCTTCGTTATTCGCACCTTCGTGAGTTGTGGCATCCAACCCTGGTGCCTCCCTTTCACAAAACCCCAAGAAGTGATGTTGACTTTTCTCCTCTCGTTCTCGCTACTTCACAACTTCATGAGTTTCAATGTCGAGCTCCCATGCCCTTATATCATGAGTCCCTGAAATCACGAATTACTTTATTCTCCGGGCCCACGACATAGCTGTCGCCTTTCACCACCGTGGCATGTGGTACGTTCAGGAGGGTCCACGTCACTTTTAACGACGTCACCGGGTCCCACCTCTCTCACTTCTCTTCTTGACCCACTGGCACGTGATACATCTCCATGTGTCCATGTCCATTCCTAGAAAAATCCAATGGTCATATCTTTCTCAGATCTATGGCACAGATCCTTTCGATGTTTTGGGCTTCCAAATGCTGATGTGCTCTAGATCCTGTTAGCCCTCTGGGATAGACTCGTGGTTCACACGACCTCCCCTTATATGACCACAATCATACCTTCTATCGGGGTTTCAGACTTTCCAATGCCGAAACACATATGTCCTCAGGATTCGTGATTCCCCGAACCTCGATTTCCCGATGGATGACTCTCCTTCTGGAACTTTCTCGACTGCCTCGATCTCAGCCACGCGTCCCCAAGAATGGACGGTCCTCGCCGCTTCTCGCTATTTCACAATTTCACGATTTCAAATGCTTTGGGTGCCTTGTCTTCAGGATTCACGAAACACCGAACCCCGATATGTCAGTGGGCTCCCAATCTCTCCCACGTGTTCCAACTGACGGACGGCTCAAATCCAATCTCGAGATTTCTCAACTTGCGATTCCCCGATGACAAAGTTCTATGTCAACTCAAAACCCCAGTAGCCGATATACTGATGGGTCTCTCGATCTCTGCCACGTGTCCCAACTGTTGGATGGCTTGGATCAAATATCGGGACTTCGCCTGGTGCAAGGTCAAAAAAACACTCACCTATGTGAGTTCGGGTGTCTAGATCTTCGAATTGGATGATCGCGCAACACGCGTCCTTCCTTATATGGACGACTCAGATTTCCTCTCATTATTTCAAAACTTGAAATGTCCCGACCTTCTCAACCTCAAGAACTCCATTATCCCGAATGTCGATATCCTGATAAGCCAACTCCTTTCGGGACTTTCACCCTCATGTTCACCAAGCTTTAAAACTCCGTGCAACTCTCTACCGATCTGACGGCTGTCGGGTAATTTTCTCAAGATCTGACGGCTCACAAGGGTTTTCCTTCTCTCCCGAATAGATCCTAAAGCTTCCACACCACCGATGTGGAGTCCTCTCTCCCTATGGACTCATACCACAATGGTTGTGGTTTCATAACGCCGCTATACCTCCTGAGCTTTTAAAACACGTCAAGTAACTCCTTGACATTTTGGAGTAAACCAGGGTCCGAAATTGGCCTTCCAGACCCAATTTCCCCTCGCATTCTCGGTCCAAAGACCGCTCCACTGGCCCATCTATGCTCTGTGTTGAAACCTTGTCTCTAATACCAAACTGTAGCACACCTTTCTGCTACTTTTTTTAATCGCTCTGATACCAAAATGTAGCACACCCGCTGCATGCTTTGATACCAAACTGTAGCACACCCGCTGCATGCTCTGATACCAAAATTTAGCACACCTTTTTTGCTACTAAGGTTTAATTGCTCTTAAAAGAAGACTATAACACCACTTTTTACATAACTCATACAGATGTTATTTAACCCACATGCATTTAAACAATAAACACATTCAAAACAGATTATTCATATGAATTACTACCATAATCAACAAGCAATTAACTTTTCATATTAATTCATATACATAGCAAAAAACATGATACATAAGCAGCACAGTCATGCAAAACATGATTAAAGCATAATCAGATACTTATCTTTATCAATGGTAGATTCCACCAACCAAGTGCAGGCCTTCCACGAACCTCCCAAACTTAGACCACACTGCTCATCAGCTCAGCAGTGGGTCACCCCCGAGCTGGGACTAAGCTCCACCCCAAGGTAAGTAAATCTAGGCTAAGTTGAAGTTACAGGGAAAACTTCACACAACCACAAGGAAGGAATTCTCTCCCAGGAACCTCCCACGCTCACTACCCACAGACCCTCATTCCCCACATGCCTATTTCACCCCAGGAGAATACACCTTCTCTGTCATCTAGATAGTCTTTCGGCTGCTAATCTCCCTTGCCTTGGGTTACAGGAATAGGCCGGACCGGAAGTCTCTGAGCTCTGTGGCAGCTACAGGGTTCCTTCCAGGAGTCCTCTCCTTCCCTTGCGCACTCTCTTACCTGGAGAGAATTTATCATAGGCCAACAACCTGTTCTTCCAACCTCAATCACCTCTCTCACCTAGAGAGAGCATTGCACCAGTGGCCAACAAGACCCCACGCAATCCATCACTGCGTGGTCACAACAATTCACGAGGAAGACAGACACAGGCTTCCCAACAGGTTCAACAATGGCTGGTCACTTATATTTCCCAATCCGCCAGCATAGAATAGACTCACGCTCTAGTTGTCGAGGATGCGTGACAAACAATCCATGCAGGTTCAACACAGGTTCAACCTGTTCAGACAAGGGTGGTACTGGCTATCCCAAAACAAACACAGATACATGCCTTTTCAGTTTAGAGGATGCACAAGGGTTTCTCTGTAGGATTCAGACCAATTCCCTTCTCGTAGTATGATATTCGAATGGAGGAGCCTTTCTCATGGCTCACCCTGGCCATTTATTCACATGCGTCTAGGTTGACACTTGTCACCCATGGAACTGCATGCATTCCACCAGCACGCATCACCCTTGTACGTCCTCCCTTGCCAACACTTAGGATAAAACACAAAATGCACATGTCTTTTTGGAATAATATTAAAATATTATTCCCAGGATTAAGCCCCCTAGGCTTAGCCCCCAGGCTCAACACTTAGCCCCTTTCCCACCTTCCAGCCCCTAATCCCTTGCCCACTCTGTGGATGCTTAGTTCCCCTTCACTCATTCATCGTGGTCGGTCTGCACCTGGCAGTGTTTATATTTTATTAATTGTTCTGCATGATTACATAAACAACAACAGGCTCTCGACCTTCAACACTTAGGCTCCCTGGCCTAACAACACATAAGCCTCCATCTTATAAGAACTCGGCTCACCAGCCTATAAATCATAATTACAATTCCTTTTAGAACATGGTTTACTACGAGGCTCAGCCCTGGGGACACTACAATATCAAAGGTTTTTTTTTGGTCAATGTTTTAATTGTACTAATTTTGGACATAAAGTTGTAAACTGCAAATCCTATGCCAAGAATTAAAGCAACTATGCAGGGTACTTAAATAATATTTATCCCAGAAAATCTTATGAAGCATATAACAGAAACCAAAACAGATTTGGTTCATTGAGCAATGAAGTAGAATGCTACAAGTTCAAAAACTTTTGGACACATAGTGAAGAATTGCAAATTGATTATTCCACCTAGGGAACTAAAGTAGAACATTAACAGTCATATATTAAAACCACAAGATATATGGAAAAGAAAGAAAAATCAATTCTCTCTTTCTCTACAATCCCAACACAGTAAAAATGATTGGTATGTTGAAAGTGTTTTTTCAAAGCATGTGACAGGTGACAAGAATAGGTTTCTAAATCTAAAGAAATAAAGAGATGGATCAATTTCATTTGGAAATAATCATTCAACTAAAATTATAGGTAGAGACATAGTTAAGCTTGGAAGAAAAGATTCCATGGAATAAAATGTTCTACTAGTTGAAGATATGAAACAAAATCCATTAAGTGTAAGTCAAATGTGTGATCAAGGACACACACTTTAGTTTGACTCATAGAAATGTGAATTTAGGAAAGAAGGATCAGGCAAGTTAGTGGTGACATCGATAAGGACTATGAACAAAATATGTGTTTTGAATGAAATTGGAAAATAAAGTTGCTTCTTAGAAAAGGAAAATGAAAGTTGGCTCTGGCACAAAAGAATGGGTCATGTGAACTTTGACAATCTTGTCAAAATTAATAGAAAGGAAGTAGTAAAAGAAATGCATGAAATTTCAAAGCCATCGAATACTCTATGTAAGCATTGTTTACAGGGAAAACAGACCATGACCAAGTTCAAATCAAAGGAGTACTAAAAAAAAACCATTGGATATTGTACATATTGATATATGTGGACCGGTGAGAAAAAAAGGATTAAACGATGAACAATACTTCATGCCATTGATTTATGACTACACAAGAATGAATGCAGTTTTCTTTATGAAGAAGACATCATAGGCATTCAAACACTTTAATATAAACAAAAATATGGTTGAAACAATGACATATTTGAAAATGAAATGTTTGATATTAGAAAATGGTGGAGATTTTACATCGAAAGAATTCATGGATTTTTTTGGCAAACATGGAATGAAAATTCAATTCTCAATAGCCAGGACACCTTAGCAAACTGAAGTGGCTGAAAGAAAGAACAAAATAGTACAAGAGATGACCAAAACTGTAACATCCCTCTCTGGCACACTGAGCAAACTTATTCTTTGAGGACACTTTCTTGCAAGTGATCCGGATTACTATGCTATTAAAACTTTTGAATTTGATTATGAGGCATTATGGGTTGATGACATGTTGTTTTACTAAATTGACATAGACAGGTTCTATTGACTCGGTTTACTAAGTGTGAAGGATTTTGGACCTCAAGGATGCAGACGCATCGATGGAACCCCTTGGACTCTGGATCGATTCAGGGAGTGTACCATTGGGGTTTGATTGTTTTACTATGATATTAGTGCATATGATTAGATGATATAATATGGATATGTTCTGACATGATTTGTTGATGATGCAAGCTAATGATAGCTTGTCGACCAGACTCACATGTGGAATAAAGGGGTCACGCACAACTACCAGAGATGTTGAGGGAGATGTGTGGACAACAGCCCTGCCACAGCCTACTAGCATTCCCACCATGGCTCAAACTGTAGGTTAATGTTTACCTAGTTCGAGAGGACCCACGATGCCATGAGGACAGACTACGACAGTCACTCACGATGATTCTAGTGGGTGCGCAATAAGGCAGGGGTCTTGTTCCTTAGAGGCCCTTAGTCTCCCACAAGTTCAACTGGAGGAGTATTAACTCCAGGGGTTATTGATGTCTACCATGTCAGTAAAGAGGCGAGTGGCACCCTTGGAGCACGTAGTGTGTCATGAAGGGCACGTCCCGCAAGGGAAATAGATTAAAGCGAGTGGCACCCTTGGAGCACCTAGTGTGTCTTGAAGGGCACATCATGTTGTTGATGATAGAGGAATGAACCTAGATGGCCATAGGATGAATAACATGTTAAGAAATTTTAAAACAAATTCCCTAATTAAATGTCGCCCTATACGAAAATTCCAGGTTTAAGTCTAAACTATGCTAGTGGTAAAATTTTATCTCTCTATAAAAAAAAATAATAATAATAATAATAAAAATAAAAACCACATAAATAATAATTATGACCTTCGTTAAATCTTGTAACATGAAGGGAATAATAAATTTAATTTATTCATTAAAAAAAAAAATATGTTGGAATAAAATTTAAAAGAAAAAGGGGAATTAATGGTTTTATTACTTTGATAATTTTAAAATACTAATTAAATGAGAAAAGGGAAAAAGGGTTAATTTCCACACCTACCTTTTTGAGTTCTAATTAAAAAGGGGAAAGAGGGAAAATCTAAAAAAGTAGGAAACTAGGAAAAGAGGTAAACATAAAAAGGGAAAAAGGGGAACATAAGGGAAAAAGCAGAAAGTCAAACTTAGAAAAAGTATCTACCATTTAAGAGATTTCTAATTTAAACTAAACTAGAAATTTAATAATAGGGAAAGCCATTAAAACCTATAAGAGGATTTGGGGACACCTAGGAGTGATTCTAGGAGTAACTCTAGGTGGGTGATGGAAATAAAGATAATTAATTAATTAAAGAAAGTAAATTATGGAGGAATGTAGGGGATGGGGGACACTTGTACAGAGATGAATTTTTAGGAATTTATTTTTAAAAATTTAATGAAATGATATTTTAGGAAAGAAAGGAAGTTCAAAACTCTATATAATTAAGGAAGGAGAAGGATGAAGGATATTCTTCTATTTGCGTAATGTTATGCTGCAGAAATATCTACTTGACTGACTTAACTCGTGGGAGTTGGGATACCCAGCTCGGTGAGGAGTGGTAGCTCGGCCTTGCGAGGTGAGCTGGGAGCTAGTCGAAATCTATGGATAGTGAGTGTGTGGCCCCTTTGCATATCGGGGGGCTAAGGGGGAAGAAGAGTACCCCATGCATTACATGGGAGGTATCGGTGAAGTCTCGACGATTGGTGAGTGGGAGTTGCACGGAGCACGTGGGACATCATTTAGAGCGAACGATTAGGCAATGGTACACTCTCTTCATTTTTGTATGGTATAATGTATTAGGACTTATTCTTGGATCTTCTTATTTAATGGAAAAGTAAAATGATGTTTTTTTTTTAAATTTGTGACTGAAACTTTTCTTACCCTAGGTCAATGGTTGTTGACTCCCATGGCCTTCATTTTCGCGCATGTCTTGACCACCTTGTTGTGTTGATTGTGACCTTCATGGTTGTTTAGCCTTCATCCCTAGCTCACCAGTCCTCGCCTGAGTAGTGGGCCAGGAGCTTGATCTACGGTTGTCGCCTTAGCATTAAAAGAACTATGGATCTCAATGCCCTGCTTCTCTGTATGAGGATGATGAGTGAAGGATGAACATGTTAGCCGGCTACCCTTGATGTTTGTCCCTGGATGATTGTTGATTCCACCATCTAGCAATGACCTTTGCGTGTGGATTATCTTGTGTCCTGGTTGGTTTTCTCTATGCCTTGACTGATAGAAACCCTAACAATCATTCCATGACCTTTCCCATTGGATCCTTGCATTCTCTTACTATTTTATATGTTGTATTGGGGTTATAGCATTGGAAGCACGAATTGATTTCTGGTCTGGAAATTTTTGGATATTCTAGCAATGAAAAAAAAAAAAAAATTGATTTCAGGTCTGCATTTTTATAATCGTATCCTGGAAATGGAAAAACGTTCTTATTTGTTATTCCTGTCTGCATTGTATTGGTACTCTAGCAATGGGAAGAACGTTTGATTTCCTATCTACATTTTATATTAGTGTCTGAGAGATGAAAAACGTTTTTGTATTTCTATTTGCATTGTATTGGAACCCTGGCAATGGGAAGAAAGTTTGATTTCCTATCTACATTTTATATTGTTGTTCGGGAGATGAATTTTTTTTTTTTTGTATTCCTGATTGCATGGCATTGGTATCCTGGCAATGGAAAACGAATTCATTTCCATGTCTGGATTTTGTCAGTGTTTTCCCCTTTTAAATGATGTTGGCAACATGGAGTTCCTTTTGCATACTTTAATTACGGATAGCCATGAATGCCCTTCTAGTCTGTCCCTGTACATGTTTTTCCCTTTTAAAATGAGACTGTGATATCTGATTAATTACCCACAATTTTTCCATTCAAAACATGGTTGAGATTGTGGTTAAATGCTCACAAATTTCCATTCAAAACATGTTTGAGATCATTGTTTAAATGCTCACATTTTTCCATTCAAAACATGTCTAAGACCATTGTTTAATGCTCAGAATATTACCATTCAAAACATGTGTGAGACCATTGTTTAATTCTCACGATTTTACCATTCAAAACATGTCTGAGATCATTGTTTAAATGCTCATGTTTTTCCATTCAAAACATGTTTGAGACCATTGTTTAATGCTCATGATTTTTCCATTCAAAACATGTCTGAGACCATTTTTTAATGCTCACGATTTTACCATTCAAAACATGTCTGAGATCATTGTTTAAATGCTCACGTTTTTCCATTCAAAACATGTATGAGACCATTGTTTAATGCTCATGATTTTACCATTCAAAACATGTATGAGACCATTGTTTAATGCTCATGATTTTACCATTCAAAACATGTCTGAGATCGTTGTTTAAATGCTCACATTTTTCCATTCAAAACCTGTCTGAGACCATTGTTTAATGTCCATGATTATTGCCTTTAAAAGTTGACTTTGATTTTTGTTTAAATACCCATGATTTTGCCTTTAGAATGTTGTTGGAGCTTGTTGTAATTACCCACGATTTTTCCTTTAAAATGTTGCCAGAGCTTGTTCTAATTACCCATGATTTTTGCCTTTAGAATGTTGACTAAGCTTGCTGAAATGACCACAAATTTATGAGAACCATTGCTACAGTTAATTGTCTTGTTAATTGCAATGTTAAATGTTATATAAATTGCCTTACTAAATGCCAGAACAATTGCTACATCACTGTGAATGGTAAGGAGATTCCTACTTATTGATTAAATGTCGTAGCGAGTTAAATGGTTAACAATTATGTAAATTGCCTTGTTTTTGTGCTATTAATCGTTATGTTAACCATCATATAAATTGCCTCGCTACTGTTATATTAATTGTTATGTTAATTAACATGATAATCGCCTTGTTAGTGCTATAATACTTGTTATGAAAATAGTCATGCAAACTACCCTATTATTGCTCAATTAATTGATTATGTTAATCATTATGTTAACTATTGTAATAAATTGTTATGTAACAAATATGTAATTACCTTGTTGATTTGCTACAGCAATGTTATTAGCTGGCAGTTTCCTCCTCAATGATAATAAACAACTAGTGTGGTTAGTTCAGTCATAATATCTAGACTAATGTTCAAGTTTAACTGTTCATAAGTTCCATAGGTAGCGTTCCACTTTAAGAATGTTAATGTTGTTATTCAAGTTTATGGTTATTTGAATTTATAGATATCGCCTAATTGGTAACCCAGACTCGCTAAATTTGATTCGTAATTCATGTTAATTTTGGTGGGTAACTCGTTGATTGATGGAATTTAGATTGGTTAATTGATCTATAATTAACGCCAATTTAAGTCATAGATAACGACCTTTTAGCCTTGATTAATGGTTGTTGTTTAATATTAATTAATGTTTGTACATGGTTTTGTAAACGTTCAATGTGATTGGTTTTGCTCACTGTAAGGGTTCTAGTTACATGTGTAATTAATTTTAGGTTGTTAGGATGACTGTCCTTAGCTTAGTAGGCTTGGTCTGCTTTTGTCGGGTGGGATGTAGACACCTCCTTGTTCCTCAGAATAGTTTCCATCCATGAGACCTTAAATGGTCAAAATCGATGGGAACTTGGGCTTGAGCATTGCTTATGTTTCCTGGAGGTCCTAACCATTGTAGGGTAGGATGGGCGGGTAGTCATTCTTATTTTTCATTAGTTGAATGTCATACATTGCTTCCAGGTGCTTCATGTGCTTTTATGTTGGGCCGTTATGTTGCAGTTGCGTGAGTTGCATGCGTTGTGTCATCGTTGTGTTGTGATGTTGAGTATAATGTCATTATTACCTTCCTACACAGACAATAAATAAATAAATAAATAAATTTAAGGGTTCTTTTACCAGTTGTACATTGTAGGAGTCGTACCATATGGGGTTGTTACATGTGGTATCAGAGCGGGTTCGACCCGCGACTTGGGATCGCAATGGATTTCATTGATATGATTTGATTATAATGTTATTAATTGAGTTGAATTGTATTTGTGCAGGTAATCATGGTTAGAGGATGTCATGGAGGTAGATGACGGGGTGCTAGGGGACGAGGCACGACGCCTCCAATAGAATCCATGCCAGAGGGATCTACTCCCTAGGGAGATGAGCAGGTTGTCGAACAGGAGCATATAGAAATTGGTGATGTGGTCAGAATGATGAGATCTTTTCATCACATATCTGAGGCAATGATCAGTCAATTGGATAGAGATGAGGCCAGGGCACTGCCACGTGCTGAGGTTCCACCGCATGCTCGGGTTGGTACTGGTAGCATTCATCATGAACTCAAGAAGCTCAAATTTCCTGAGTTCTTTGGTGCCCTAGATAGAGCAGCCGCCGAGGCATGGTTGGAGAACATGGCGATGTGTTTTTCACTTCATGATTATACCTCCAACATGAAGGTCCACATGGCAGTATTCCAACTGAAAGGAAGTGATCTTCTATGGTGGAAGACACTCCTACAACAACTAAACATGGTCGTTGAAGAAGTTTCATGGGAACTGTTCGAGGAACGGTTTCGAGAGAGATACCTTTCAGAGGAATTCATTGAGCATCATCTCAATAAGTTCAACGGCTTACGACAGGGCAGTCGTACGATGCCCGAGTACGAGGCCTATTTTATGGAGTTGCTCCAGTATGCTCTGCACCTTAACACTGAGAAAATTAAGGTCAACAAATTTGTGTTCAGCCTTAACGACAACATACGTGCAAAGGTTAGGATTTTTATGCCTCAAACCTTGCATGATGTCATCCAGAAGGCCCTCATAGAAGAGGAGGAGATTATCAGCGGGGGTCAGACTAGGACTTTAGTGAGACTAGCAGGGCAGGTGTCATATGGAGCACAATGGCATCAGACACCAGCGAGACATACACTAGGATATCGTGGCTTCCAGAAAGGATCCGCTTTCACTACACCTCGGTGACCGATGCCTCAGTAGCGGACACCTTATCGGGGACCATAGCATCAACAGTAGTGTCGACCACAGCAGCAACAGTTTAGGCATGTTCAACCAAACAAGTCAAGATTCCAGGTTGGTGGCATGGATGATTTTAGGGGCTAAATTTTGCTCATGGGCTAATTTTCCATGGTTTTTCCAAAAATGAGATTTTCTATTTTAAAAATGATTTGCCCAAATTCTATAGGATAAAATTATTTTACCATAAAAATCGCCAAAATTTTATAAATACTATATAAAATCCTTAGAAATTTGAATATTTTTACAAAAATATCTCCAAACATTTATAGTTGACATATGAAGGATTAGTAAGATTCGCCAAGGTTTCTACATTTAAAAATAAATTTCCATCCTCAAAATCATCCTTGGCTGGTGGGCTGTCATCTTCTACTTCGGGTACTAGGACTATTGGGCTGAAGAAGGGGTGTTGGACATGTGGGGAGCCACACTACCAGCATGACTGCCTAATGGAGAGGACTAGAGAATCCTGATAAGTCGGACCCACTACCATGGGAGATATGGGCAAGGCCCATCAGATTCATGTAGTAGTGAATAACTGTCAGGAATAGCATCAGTCGACTGTGCTCGAGACGATAGGTACCATCGTTGACTAGAACCTTAGTATTTTGATAGATCCTGGTGCTACCGAGAGTTTCATTTCTGGTGCAACGCTAAAAAGGATTATGGTAAAGGCAGTCAAACAGTACGAGTTTAGCTTTGTAGAGATAGCTTTGGGAACCAAACAGAAGGTTGGAGGAAAGGTTATAGGCCGTATCCTTAACCTGAGAGATTTTGTTACAAGGGCCAACCTGTACATCACAATCTTAGTGTTTGCACTCTTTTCGTCGATGTGTGAGCAAAAAGTGAGTGCTTACATGCCTATTTGGGCTCTGCTAGGCATGACAGCTGTATGTAAAGAGGTTAGAAAGAAAACAATAGAG
>JZKD02S1672706.1:591400-622961 GCA_000966675.3 Picea glauca
GTCAAATCGACTTGGGAGCCGATCCAATAGTGGTTGGGAGGCCGACCAGCTTCATAAATGCGTCGTTTGGCAGGCGCGCGGGTTTTGTACTCCACAGCCGCGCATATGCACCCGACATACGAAGATGTAGCGCGCATGCGCGCATTTTCCATAGGTGCGGTGCGCTTTTTAAGTTTTTAGCCAATTTTGTATAGTTTTGGCCCTTTTGTTGTGCTGTGGAGTTAATCCTTGTGCCATGAATGACTGTTTTTCTGTGCTGATGTTGCGGAGTTCTTGTCGCCCTGTGCGGACGAAATTTCAGTGATAACACTTAGGATCTTATGATGTCATAATTGGTATGGACTGGTTGGAATCGCATGAGGCGATACTCAACTGTAAGACAAAATGGTTGAGCTTGGTCGATGATGAGGGACAGAGATGTGTGATTGTAGGATGGAACCAGGGAGTTTCCCTGAGGTTCATCTCTTTCTTACAGCTATGGAAGAGCATGTGCAAGGGGTGCAAGCTTTATTCGATCCTTGCATTAAACAAGAAGGGATTAATGGAAGGTTTAGAACACCTTATGGTGGTGGGAGAGTTTGCAGATGTATTTCTGGAGGAGTTACCTGGGATGCCGCCAGATAGGGAATTGGAGTTCACTATAGACCTAAAACCGGGAACTGAACCAATAGCGAGAACACCTTATCGGATGTTGACCCCGAAATTACAAGAGTTAAGAATGCAACTAAATCAATTGTTGGACCTGGGACTGATATGTCCAAGTTTGTCATCGTGGGGTGCACCTGTTATTTTCATTCTAAATAAGGATGGTTCATGGAGGCTCTACATTGACTACCGTCAATTGAACAAGGCCACTATCAAGAATCAATGTATGTTGCCAAGGATTGATGATTTGTTCGATCAAATGAAGGGCACGACGGTGTTCTCAAAGAGTGATTTGTGATCAGGGTATCACCAGTTATAGATTAAGGAAGATGACATCCCTAAGACCTCCTTTATGATGAGGTTTGGACATTATGAGTTTATTGTTTTACCGTTTGGACTGGCAAATGCTCCAGGGGTATTTATGAGTTTGATGAACGGGGTGTTCCGCAAGTACTTGGACAAGTTCATCCAAGTATTCATTGACGATATTTTTATTTACTCTCAGATGACGGAGGAGCATGAGGAGCACTTGCGCTTGGTACTACATTGTCTGCGAGAGAAAAAATTGTATGGGAAGTTATCCAAATGCTCATTTTATCAATCGAAGATCCACTACTTAGGGCATGTCATCTCCAGTGAAGGTATCGTTGTGGATCCAATGAAGGTAGAGGCCATTATGGAATGCCCTACGCCGACGAATGTCCTGAAAGTGTGTAGCTTCATGGGTTTAGTAGGATACTATTGATGGTTCATCGAGGGGTTTTCAAAGATAGAAAATCCGATCATGGAATTGCAGAAGAAAAACAAGAAGTTTGTTTGGACTGAGAAATGTGTGGAATCATTTCAAAGGCTCAAAGATTTGTTGACAATAGCACCGATACTAAAGGTCCTTGACATGGACGTGGACTTCTTGGCATGCATTGATGCATCCAAGGAAGGCTTAGGCCAAGTCTTGATGCAAGAAAGACAATTGATCGCTTACATCTTGAGGAAACTGAGAAGGCATGGGGAGAACTATGTGATGCACGATTTGGAATTGTTAGCCATCATATATGACTTGAAGATTTGGAGACACTACCTTGTTGGACAAAAATTTGAACTAAAGACTGACCATTGTGCACTACAACACATATTTATGCAAAGAAACCTAAACGCACGACAACAATGTTGGTTAGAATTGCTTAGCGAGTACGACTTTGAGATTACTTACATAAAAGGAACAGTGAACTGAGTGGTGGATGCATTGAGTCGGAGACCACACATCTTTTTGGTGCTGCCTCTTCAGACGAATATGCATGAAAAGATTCTAATTTACAGTGTAATGATGACTGGTACAAAGAGGTCGAGGGTTTTATTAGACAAAACACAATGATGGTACCACAATTTGAATGATTTTCTTTTGATAGCGATGGATTATTGAGGTTTAAAAATCAGATCTACGTACCGCCAAATGATGAGTTGAGGATGTTGATCCTGAGTGAGGCTCATAAAGCAGTTTACATGGCTCACCCGACAGTCATGAAGATGAGGGCAGACCTTAAACCATTATTCTCCTGGAAGGGAATGAAGGCCGACATAGTCAACTATGTGGCCAGATGTCTAGAATGTCAATAGGTAAAGGCTAAACATAGACACCCAGCAGGATTACGACAACCACACGCTATTCCAGAATAAAAATGGGAGGTTATTTCGATGGGTTTTATTGTTGGATTGTGACTGACTACAAGGAGACATGACTCAATTTTCATAGTAGTAGACACTCTGACGAAGAGTTCTCACTTTATTCCTGTGCGTATGACATATCAGGCACCTGACATAGCTAGAGTTTTCATCAGTGAGATTGTGAGGCTGCATGGCGTTCCTAAGAGGATTATATCTGATCAAGGATCAGTGTTTATGGGACGATTTTGGACGAGTTTCCAAGAGGCCTTGGGAACCCAACTTAACTTTAGCACTGCGTATCACCCAGAGACTGATGGGAAAACCAAACGAATGAACCAAACCTTGGAGGACATTTTACGCATGTACATGATGGACCAACAAATGCGTTGGGAAGAATTCTTGCCACTAGTGGAGTTCGCTTACAACAATAGTTATGAGAGCACCATTAAGATGGTGCCTTTCGAGTTTCTTTACAGGCGACCATGTTGAATGCCTTTGAGTTGGGATCGGCTTGATGATAGGGTCCTGGTGGGACCATAAGTGATCCAAGAAATGGAAGAGAAAATGAAAACAATAAGACAAAGGATTAAAGAAGAACAGGATCGACAGAAGAGTTATGTCGATGTGCACTGTGTCGACCATAGTTACGAGGTCGACGATCGAGTCTTCTTGCGGGTTAAACTGCATAAAAGTTCGATCAAGTTTGGGAAGGGAGCTAAACTCTCTCCTAGGTTCATGGGACCTTTCGAGATTGTGCAGAGAAAGGGGCTCATGGCCTATCGACTAGCCTTGCCTGATTCTTTGAGGCGCATACACGATGTTTTTCATGTATCTATTTTGAGACATTATATTAATGATCCTACACATGTTATTGACATGAGTTCCTTGTAGGTGACGGGCAAGGGGGTGCTCACGGCTGAGCCGATCCACATTTTGGATCATCGCGTTTGACAGCTATGGCATCGAATGATAGAGCAGGTCAAGGTCCAGTGGGACAATTATAGACTGCACTCGGCGACGTGGGAGGACACATATGATATGCATCAGCAGTTTCCATTTTTGTTTGATAGATAGACATATGATACTGTGATACACTTTATTTCAACATTTATACTGTGAAACTTTGGGATGAAGTTTAGACCAATAGGGGGTGTATGTAACATCCCGCTCTGGCGCACTGAGCAAACTTATTCTTTGAGGACACTTGCTCGCAAGTGATCCAGATTACTATGCTATTAAAACTTTTGAATTTGATTATGAGGCATTATGGGTTGATGAAATGTTTTTTTACTGCATTGACATAGACAAGTGTTATTGACTCGATTTACTGAGTGTGTAGGATTTTGGACCTCAAGGATGCAGAGGCATCGATGAAACCCCTTGGACTCCAGATCGAGTTAGGGATTGTACCAATGGGGTTTGATTGTTTTACTATGATATTAGTGCATTTTATTAGATGATATGATATGGATATGTTCTGACATGATTTGTTGATGATGAAGGCTAACGATAGCTTGCCAACCAGACTCACATATGGAGTAAAGGGGGTCATGCACGACTACCAGAGATGTTGAGGGAGAGGTGTGGACAACATCCCTGCCACAACCTACTAGCTCTCCTACTATGGCTCGAGTTGTAGGTTAACATTTACCTAGTTCGAGAGGACCCACAATGTCGTGAGGGTAGACTACGATAATCGCTCACGATGATTCTAAGGGGTGAGTAATAAGGTGGGGGCCTTATTCCTTAGAGGCCCTTAGTATCCAACAAGTTGACCTGGTAGAGTATTGACTCCAGGGGTTATTGATGTCTACCAAGTCAGTCAAGAGGCAAGTTGCACCCTTGGAGCACGTAGTGTGTCCTGAAGGGCACATCATGCAAGGGAAATAGATTAAGGCGAGTGGCACCCTTGGAGCACCCAGTGTGTCCTGAAGGGCACGTCGCATTTTTTATGATAGAGGAATGAACCTAGATGGACTTAAAGTGAATAATGTGTTAAGAAATTTTAAAACAAATTCCCTAATTAAATGTCACCCTGTACAGAAATTTAAGATTTAGGTCTAAACTATGCTAGTGGTAAAATTTTATCTCTCTATAAAAAAAAGAATAACAATAATAAAAATAAAAATAAAAACCACATAAATAATAATTATGACCTTCATTAAATCTTGTAACACGAAGGGAATAAGAAATTTAATTTATTCATTAAAAAAATAAAAATTGTTGGAATAAAATTTAAAAGAAAAAGGGGAATTAATGGTTTTATTATTTTGATAATTTCAAAATACTAATTAAATGAGAAAAGGGAAAAAGGGTTAATTTCCACACCTTCCTTTTTGAGTTCTAATTAAAAAGGGGAAAGAGAGAAAATCTAAAAAATTAGGAAACTAGGAAAAGAGGTAAACATAAAAAGGGAAAAAGGGGAACATAAGGGAGAAAGTTGAAAGTCAAACTTAGAAAAAGTATCTACCATTTAGGAGCTTTCTAATTTAAACTGAACTAGCAATTTCATAATAGGGAAAGCCATTAAAACCTATAAGAGAATTTGGGGACACCTAGGAGTGATTCTAGGAGTAACTCTAGGTGGGTGACGAAAATAAAGATAATTAATTAATTAAAGAAATTAAATTATGGAGGAATGTAGGGGATGGGGGACACTTGTAAGGAGAGGAATATTTAGGAATTTATTTTTAAAATTTTAATGAAATGAGATTTTAGGAAAGAAAGGAAGTTCGAAACTCTATATAATGAAGGAAGGAGAAGGATGAAGGATCTTCTTCTGTTTGTGTAATGTTACGCTGCAAAAATATCTAGTTGACTGACTTAACTTGTGCGAGTTGGGATACCCAACTCGGTGAGGAGTGGTATCTCAGCCTTGTGAGGGGAGTTGGGAGCTAGTCGAAATCTCTGGATAGTGAGTGTGTGGCCCCTTTGTAGCTCGGGGGGCTAAGGGGAAAGAAGAGTACCCCTAGCATTGGCTGGGAGGTACTGGTGAAGTCTCGACATTCGACGAGTGGGAGTTGCACAAAGCACGTGGGACGTCATTCAGAGCGGGCGATCAGGCAATGGTATGCTCTCTTCATTTTTGTATGGTACAATGTATTAGGACTTATGCTTTGATCTACTTATTTAATGGAAAATTAAAACGATGTTTTTTTTTTTAAATTGGTGATTGAAACTTTCCTTAGACTAGCTCGATGGTTGCTGACTCCCATGGCCTTCATTTTCCTACATGTCTTGACCACCTTGCTGTGTTGATCGTGACTTTCGTGGTTGTTTAGCCTTCATCCCTAGATCACCAGTCCTCACCTGAGCAGTTGGCTAGGAGCCTGATCTACGATAGTCACCTTAGCATTAAAAGACCTATGGATCTCAACACCCTGCTTTAATGTGCGAGGATGATAAGCGAAGGACGAACCTGTTAGTCGGCTACCCTTGATGTTTGTCCCTAGCTTATTGTTGATTCCGCTATCTGGCAACGACCTCTGTGTGTGGATTATCTTGTGTCCTGGTTGGTTTTCTCTATGCCTTGACTGATAGAAACCCCGACAATCATTCCATGACCTTTCCCATCAGATCCTTGCATTCTCTTACTGGTCTTTGCATTGTATTGGGGTTATAGCATTAGAAGCATGAATTGATTTTCATTTTGCAAATTTTTGAGTATTCTAGCAATGAAAAAAAAAAACAAATTGATTTCAGGTCTACATTTTTATAATGGTATCCTCGAAATGGAAAAACGTTCTTATTTTTTATTCCTGTCTACATTGTATTGGTACTCTGGCAATGGGAAGAATGTTTGATTTCCTATCTACATTTTATACTGGTGTCCGGGAGATGAAAAACGTTTTTGTATTCCTGTTTGCATTGTATTAGTACTCTGGCAATGGGAAGAACATTTGATTTCCTATCTGCATTTTATATTGGTGTCTGGGAGATGAAAAACATTTTTTTTGTATTCTTGACTGCGTGGTATTGGTATCCTGGCAATGGAAAATGAATTCATTTCCATGTCTGCATTTTGCCATCATTTTCCCCTTTTAAATGACATTGGCAACATGGAGTTCCTTCTAGTGTGTTTTGGGCACATCATTCTGCATATTTTAATTACAAATAGTCATGAATGCCCTTCTGGTGTGTCCCTGTACGTGTTTTTCCCTTTTAAAATGAGACCGTGATATCTGATTAATTACCCACGATTTTTCCATTCAAAACGTGGTTGAGATTGTGGTTAAATGCTCACGAATTATCATTCAAAACATGTCTAAGATCATTGTTTAAATGCTCATGTTTTTCCATTCAAAACATGTCTGAGACCATTGTTTAATGCTCGAAATATTACCATTCAAAACATGTCTGAGACGATTGTTTAATCCTCATGATTTTACCATTAAAAACATGTATGATATCGTTGTTTAAATGCTCACGGTTTTCCATTCAAAACATGTCTAAGACCATTGTTTAATGCTCACGATTTTACCATTCAAAACATGTCTAAGACCATTGTTTAATGCTCATGATTTTACCATTCAAAACATGTCTAAGAACATTGTTTAAATGCTCACGTTTTTCCATTCAAAACATGTATGAGACCATTGTTTAATGCTCATGATTTTACCATTCAAAACATGTATGAGACCATTGTTTAATGCTCACAATTTTACCATTCAAAACATGTCTGAGATCATTGTTTAAATGCTCACGTTTTGCCATTCAAAACTTGTCTGAGACCATTGTTTAATGCCCACAATTATTTACTTTAAAAGTTGACTTTGATTGTTGTTTAAATACCCATGATTTTTCCTTTAGAATGTTGTTGGAGCTTGCTGTAATTACCAATGATTTTTCCTTTAGAATGTTGCTAGAGCTTGTTGTAATTACCCATGATTTTTTCCTTTAGAATGTTGACTAAGCTTGCTAGAATGACCATGAATTTACCAGAACCAATGCTACAGTTAATTGGCGTGTTAATTGCAATGTTAAATGCTATATTAATTGCCTTACTAAATGCTAGAACAATTGCTACATCACTGTGAATGGTCAATAGATTCCTCCTTATTGATTAAATGTCGCAGTGAGTTAAATGGTTAACAGTTATGTAAATTGCCTTATTTTTGCGCTATTAATCATTATGTTAACCGTCATATAAATTGCCTCTCTACTATTATATTAATTTTTATGTTAATTAACATGATAATCACCTTGTTAGTGCTATAATACTTGTTATGAAAACAGTCATGCAAACTACCCTGTTATTGCTCAATTAATTGATTATGTTAATCATTAGGTTAAATGCCTTGTTAACTGCTGTAATAAATTGTTATGTAACAGATATGTAATTACCTTGTTGATTTGCTACAACAATGTTATTAGCTGGTAGTTTCCTCCTCAATGATAATAAACAGCTAGTGTGGTTAGTTCAGTCATTATATCTAGACTAATGTTGAGGTTTAACTATTCATACATGCTATAGGTAGCATTCCACTTTAATAATGTTAATGTTGTTATTCAAGTTTATGGTTAGTTGGATTTATAGATATCGCCTAATTGGTAACCCAGACTCGCTAAATTTAAGTCGTAATTCATGTTAAGTTTGATGGATAACTCGTTGACTGATGGAATTTAGATTGGTTAATTGATCTGTAATTAACGAAAGTTTAATTCATAGATAACGACCTTTTAGCCTTGATTAATGGTTGTTTTTTAATATTAATTAATGTTTGTACATGGTTTTGTAAACATTCAATGTGATTGGTTTTGCTCACTGTAAGGGTTCTAGTTACTTGTGTAATTAATTTTGGATTGTTAGGATGATTGTCCTTAGCTTAGTAGGTTTGGTCTTCTTGTGTCAGGCGGGATGTAGACACCTCCTTGTTCCTTAGGAAAATCGCCAGCCCTGAGAACTTAAATGGTCAAAATCGATGGGAACCTAGGCTTGAGCATTGCTTACGTGTCTTGGAGGTCCTATCCATTGCAGGGTAGGACAGACGGGTAGTCATTCTTATTTTTTGTCGGTTGAATGTCGTACATTGCTTCCAGGTGCTTGATGTGATTTTATGTTAGGATGTTATGTTGTTGTTGCATGAGTTGCATGTGTTGTGTCGTTGTCATGTTGCGATGTTGAGTATAATGTCATTATTACCTTCCTACACACAAAAAAAAATAAAAATAAAATTAAGGGTTCTTTTACTGGTTGTACATCGTAGGAGTCACACTAGATGGGGTTGTTATATGTGGTATCAGAGTGGGTTCGACCCATGACTTGGGATCGCTATGAATTTCATTGATATGATTTGATTATAATGTTATTAATTGAGTTAACTTGTATTCGTGCAGGTAATCATGGTTAAAGGACGCTGTGGAGGAAGACGATGGGGTGCTAGGGGAGGAGGCATGATGCCTCTAGTAGCATCCACACCTAAGGTATCTAACCCCCAGGGAGACAATCAGGTTGTCGGACAGGAGCAGATAGCAGTTAGTGATGTGGTCAGAATGATGAGATCTTTTCAACGCATGTCTGAGGCATTGATCAGTCGTTTGGATAGAGATGAGGCCAGGGCACCGGCACCTACTGAGGTTCCACTGCACACTCTGGTCGGTACTGGTAGCATTTATTGTGAAGTCGAGAAGGTCAAATTTCTGAAGTTCTTCGGTGCCTCATATGGCACAGCTGTCGAGGCATGGTTGGAGAACATGGCGATGTGCTTTGCACTTCACAATTATACCTCCAACATGAAGGTTTGCATGGTGGTCTTCCAACTGAAAAGAAGTGCTCTTCTATGGTGGAAGATGCTCCTACCGTAGCTGAACATGGCCTTCAAAGACGTGTTATGGGAACTGTTCGAGGAACGGTTTCGAGAGCGATACCTTTCATAGGAATTCATTGAGCATTAGCTCAATGAGTTCAAAGACTTACGATAGGGTAGTCGTACGGTGCCTAAGTATGAGGCCCATTTTATGGAGCTACTCTGGTATGCTCTGCACCTTAACACTGAGAAAATTAAGGTTAACAGGTTCGTGTTCGGCCTTAATGGAAACATACGTGCAAAGGTTAGGATTTTGATGCCTCAAACCTTGCATGATGTCATCCATAAGTCCCTCATAACAGAGGAGGAGCTTATCAGTGGGGGTCAAACCAGGACTCCAGCGAGACCAGCAGGGCAGGTGTCATCTAGAGCACAGTAGCACCAGACACCAGCCAGACATACATTGGGATATCGTGGCTTCTAGAGGGGATCCAATTTCACTACACCTCGATAATCGACGCCTTAGTATCGGACACCTTATCGGGGACCACAACATCAGCAACAACATCGACCGCAACAACATCAGTTTAGGCCTGTTTAGCATAAAAGAATAGGATTCCAGGCTGGTGGGCCATCATCTTCTACTTCATGTACCAGGACTATTGGGTTGAAGAAGGGGTGTTGAATGTGTGCAGAGAGACACTACCAATGCAACTGCCTGGTGGAGAGGACTAGAGCATTCAAATCAGCTGGACCCACTACTGTGGGAGATATGGGCAAGGCCTGTCAGATTCATGTAGCAATGAATAATCACCAGGTAGAGCATCAGTAGACTGTTCTTGAGATGATAGGTATCGTCATTGACCAAACCCTTAGTATTTTGATATATCCTAGTGCTACCGAGAGTTTCATTTCTAGTGCAGCGCTTAAAAGGATTAAGGTAAATGCAGTCAAACAAGACGAGTTTAGCTTCATAGAGATGGCTTTGGGAGCCAAACAAAAGGTTGGAGGAAATGTTACAGGATGTATCCTTAACCTGGGAGAGTTTGTTACAAAGGCCAACCTATACGTCATGATCTTATGATCTTATAATGTCGTAATTGGTATGGACTGGTTGGAGTTGCATGAGGTGATACTCAAATATAAGACGAAATGGTTGATCTTGGTCGATGATGAGGCACAGTGACCTGTGATTGTAGGATGGAACCAGGGAGTTTCCCTGAGGTTCATCTCTTCCTTATAGCTATGGAATAGCATGCGCAAGGAGTGCAAGCTTTATGTGATCCTTGCGTTAAATGAGAAGGGATTAATAGAAGGTTTAGAACACCTTACGGTGGTGAGAGAGTTTGCAGACATATTTCTGAAGGAGTTACCTCAGATGATGCTGGACAGTGAATTTGAGTTTACTATAGACCTAAAACTGGGAACTAAACCGATAGAGAGAATTCCTTATCAGATGTCGACCCCAGAATTACAAGAGTTAAGAATGCAACTAAACGAATTGCTGGACCTGGGACTGATACGTCCAAGTGTGTCACCATGGGGTGCACTTGTTATTTTCATTCAAAATAAGGATGGGTCATGGAGGCTTTGCATTGACTACCTTCAATTGAACAAGGCCACGATTAAGAATCAATATCCATTGCTAAGGATTGATGATCTGTTCAATCAAATGAAGGGCGCGGCAGTGTTCTCAAAGATCAGTTTGCGATCAGGGTATCATCAGTTATGGATTAAGGAAGATGACATCCCTAAGACCACCTTTAAGACAAGGTTTGGAAATTATAAGTTTACTATTTTACCATTTGGACTAACAAATGCCCCAGGGGTATTTATGAGTTTGATGAACGGGGTGTTCCGCGAGTACTTGGACAAGTTCATCCAAGTATTCATTGATGATATTTTTGTTTACTCTCGGATGATGGAGGAGCATGACGAGCACTTGCGCTTGGTACTACAGTGTCTGCAAGAGCACAAATTGTATGGGAAGTTATCCAAATTCTCATTTTATCAATCGAAGATCCACTACTTAGGGCACGTCATCTCCAGTGAAGGTATTATTGTGGATCCAACAAAGGTCGAGGCCATTATGGAATGGCCTACGGCGACGAATGTCTTGGAAGTGCGTAGCTTCATGGGTTTAGTAGGATACTATCGACAGTTCGTCGAGGGGTTTTCGAAGATAGCAAATTCGATCACGGAATTGCATAAGAAAAACAAGAAGTTTGTTTGGACTGAGAAATGCATGGAAGCATTTCGGAGGCTCAAGGAGTTGTTGACAATAACACCGATACTAAAGGTCCCTGACATGGACTCAGACTTCTTGGTATGCACTGACACATCCAAGGAAGGCTTAGGCTGAGTCTTGATGCAAGATAGACGAGTGATCTCTTGCATCTCGAGAAAACTAAGAAGGCATGAGGAGAACTACACAATGCACAATTTGGAGTTGTTAGCCATCGTATATGCCTTAAAGGTTTGGAGACACTACCTTGTTGGATGAAAATTTGAACTAAAGACTAACCATTGTGGACTCCAACACATATTTACGCAAAGCGACCTGAACATGCGACAACGACATTGGTCGGAATTTCTTAGCGAGTACGACTTTGAGATTACTTACATAAAAGGAATAGTGAACCGAGTGGTGGATGCATTGAGTTAGAGACCATGCATCTTTTTGGTCCTGCCTCTTTAGATGAATCTGCATGAAAATATTCTAACTTTACAGTGTAATGATGACTGGTACAAAGAGGTCGAGGGTTTTATCAGACAAAACACAATGATGGTACCACGATTTGAAGGATTTTCGTTTGATAGCGATGGATTATTGAGGTTTAAAAATTGGATCTACGTACCGCTAAATGACGAGTTGAGGATGTTGATCCTAAGTGAGGCTCATAGAGAAGTTTACATGGCTCACCCGGGAGTCATGAAGATGAGGGCAGACCTTAAACCCTTATTCTTCTGGAAGGGAATGAAGGTCGACATAGTCAACTATGTGGCCAGATGTCTATAATGTCAACAGGTAAAGGATGACACCCAACAAGATTACTACAACCACACGTTATTCTAGAATCAAAATGGGAGCTTATTTCGATGGATTTTATTGTTGGATTACCACTGACAGCAAGGAGACATGACTCAATTTTTGTAGTAGTAGACACTCTAACAAAGAGTGCTCACTTTATTCCTGTGCATACGATGTATTAGGCACCTGATATAGCTAGATTTTTTATCAGTGATATTGTGAGGCTACATGGCGTGCCTAAGAGGATTATATCCGATCAAGGATTAGTGTTTATTGGATGATTTTGGACGAGTTTCCAAGAGGCCTTGGGAACCCATCTTAACTTTAGTACTGTGTATCACCTAAAGACTGTCAGGCAGACCAAATGAATGAACCAAACATTGGAGGACATGTTGTGCATGTACGTGATGGACCAACAAAAGTGTTGGAAAGAATTTTTGCCACTAGTGGAGTTCGCTTACATCAACAGTTACCAGAGCACCATTAAGATGGTGCCTTTCAAGTTTCTTTACGAGCAACTATGTCGAATGCCTTTGAGTTGGGATCAACTTGAGGATAGGGTCCTGGTGGGACCAGAAGCGATCCAACAAATGGAAGAGAAAATGAAAACAATAAGAAAAAGGATTAAAGAAGTGCAGGATCGATAGAAGAATTATGTCAATGCACACCATGTTGACCGTAGTTATGAGGTCGGTGATCGAGTCTTCTTGTGGGTTAAACCGCACAAAAGTTCGATCAAGTTTGGGAAGGGAGCTAAAATCTCTCCTAGGTTCATGGGACCTTTCAAGATTGTGTAGAGAAAGGGGTTCATGGCCTATCAACTAGCCTTGCCTGATTCTTTGAGGCACATGCACGATGTTTTTCATGTATCTATTTTGAGACATTATATTAGTGATCCTACACATGTTATTGACATGAGTTCCTTGTAGGTGATGAATGAAGGAGTGCTCACGGCTGAGCTGATCCGCATTTTGGATCATCGCGTTCGATAGCTATGGCATCGAACGATAGAGCAGGTCAAGGTCTAGTGGGAGAATTATAGTCTGCACTCGACGACCTGGGAAGATGCATATGATATGCATCAGCAGTTTCCATTTTTGTTTGATAGATAGACATATGATATTGTGATACACTTTATTTCAGCATTTATACTGTGAAACTTTGGGATGAAGTTTGGACCAAGAGGGGGTGTATGTAACATCCCGCTCTGGTGCACTAAGTGAACTTATTCTTTGAGGACACTTGCTCTCAAGTGATCCGGATTACTATGCTACTAAAACTTTTGAATTTGATTATGAGGCGATATGGGTTGATGACATGTTGTTTTACTGCATTGACATAGACAAGTGCTATTGACATGTTTAGACGTTTTTTTTGTATTCCTAACTGCGTGGCATTGGTATCCTGGCAATGGAAAAAAAGTTCATTTCCATGTCTGCATTTTGCCAGTGTTTTCCCCTTTTAAATGATGTTACATACTCACATTTTTCCATTCAAAACATGTTTGAGACCATTGTTTAATGCTCACGATTTTACAATTCAAAACATGTCTAAGACCATTGTTTAATGCTCATGATTTTACCATTCAAAACATGTCTGAGATTGTTGTTTAAATGCTCATGTTTTTCCATTCAAAACATGTCTGAGATTGTTGTTTAAATGCTCATGTTTTTCCATTCAAAACTAAGTCAATAGCAATTGTCTATGTCAATGCAGTAAAACAACATGTCATCAACCCATAATGCCTCATAATCAAAATCAAAATTTTTAATAGCATAGTAATCCGGATCACTTGCGAGCAAGTGTCCTCAAAGAATAAGTTCGCTCAGTGCACCAGAGAAGGATGTTACATACACCCCCTCTTGTTCTAAACTTCGTCCCAAAGTTTCACAGTATAAATGCCGAAATAAATTGTATCACAGTATCATATGTCTATCTATCAAAAAAAAATGGAAACTGCTGGTGCATATCATATGCGTCCTCCGAGGTCACCAATTATGGACTATAATTGTCCCACTAGACCTTGACCTGCTCTATCGTTTGACGTCATAGTTGTCGAACATGATGATCCAAGATGCAGATCGGCTCATCCATGAGATCCCCCTCGTCTATCACCTGCAAGGAACTCATGTCAATAACATGTGTAGGATCACTAATATAATGTCTCAAAATAGATACATGAAAAACATCATGCATGCTCCTCAAAGAATTAGGCAAGGCTAGTCGATAGGCCACAGGCCCCTTTCTCTCCACAATCTCAAAAGGTCCCATGAGCCTAGGAGAGAGTTTAGCTCCTTTTCCAAATGTGATTTAAATTTTATGCAGTTTAACCCGCAAGAAGACTCGATCACCGACCTCGTAACTACGGTCGACACGGTGCGCATCGGCATAACTATTCTGTTGATCCTATGCTTCTTTAATCATCTTTCTTATTGTTTGCATTTTCTCTTCCATTTCTTGGATTTCTTTTGGTCCCACTAGGACCCTATACTCAAGTTGATCCCAACTCAAAGGTGTCTGACATGGTCGCCCATAAAGAAACTTGAAAGGCACCATCTTAATGGTGTTCTGGTAACTGTTGTTGTAAGCGAACTCCACTAGTGGCAAGAATTATTCCCAACGCTTTTTTTGGTCCATCACATACATGCACAACATTTCCTCCAAGGTCTAGTTCATTTGTTTGGTTTGTCCGTCAGTCTCCAGGTGATACACAGTACTAAAGTTAAATTGGGTTCCCAAGGCCTCTTGGAAACTCGTCCAAAATCGTCCAGTAAACATCGATCCTCAATTGGATATAATCCTCTTAGGCACGCCATGCCGCCTCACAATCTCACTGATGAAAACTCTAGCTATGTCAGGTTCCTAATACATTGTATGCACAAGAATAAAGTGATCACTCTTCGTCAGAGTGTCTACTACTACGAAAATCAAGTCATGGCTCCTTCCTATCAATGGCAATCCAACAATAAAATCCATCGAAATAACCTCCCATTTTGATTCTGGAATAGCGTGTGGTTGTAGTAATCCTATTGGGTGTCTATGTTTAGCCTTTACCTGCTGACATTCTAGACATATGGCCACATAGTTGACTATTTCTGCCTTCATTCCCTTCCAGAAGAATAAGGGTTTAAGGTTTTCCCTCATCTTCATGACTCCTGGGTGAGCCATGTAAACTGCTCTATGAGCCTCTCTTAGGATCAACATCCTCAACTCATCGTTCAGCAGCAGGTAGATCCAATTTTTAAAACTCAATAAACCATTGCTATCAAATGAATATCCTTCTAATCATGGTACTGTCATTGTGTTTTGTCCGATAAATCCCTCGACCTCTTTGTACTAGTCATCGTCACTCTGTAAGGTTAGAATATTTTCATATAGATTCATCTGAAGATGCAACACTGAAAAGATGTGTGGTCTTTGACTCAATGAATCTGTCACTCATTTCATTGTTCCTTTTATGTAAGTAATCTCGAAGTCGTACTCGCTAAGCGATTCCGACCAATGCCATTGCTGCACGTTCAGGTCACTTTGCATAAAGATGTGTTGTATTCCACAATGGTCATCCTTTAGTTCAAATTTTTGTCCAACAAGGTAGTGTCTCCAAACCTTCAAGGCATATACGATGGCTAACAACTCCAAATCGTGCATCGCATAGTTATCCTCATGCCTTCTCAGTTTCCTCGAAATGTAAGCGATTACTTGTCCGTCTTGCATCAAGACTCTGCCTAAGCCTTCCTTGGATGCGTCAGTGCATACCAAGAAATCCATGTCCATGTCTAGGACATTTAGTATTGGTTTTTTTGTCAACAAATCCTTGAGCCTCCGAAATGCTTCCACGCATTTCTCAGTCCAAACAAACTTCTAGTTTTTCTTCTGCAATTCCGTGATCAGATTTTCTATCTTCGAAAACCCCTTGATGAACTGTCGATAGTATCCTGCTAAACCCATGAACCTACTCACTTCCAAAACATTTGTCATCGCAAGCCATTCCATAATGGCCTCAACCTTTGTTGGATCCACAACAATACCTTCACCGGAGATGACGTTCCCTAAGTAGTGGATCTTCGATTGGTAAAATGAGCATTTGGATAACTTCCCATACAATTTGTGCTCTCGCAGACACTATAGTACCAAGCGCAACTTCTCGTCATGCTCCTCCATCGTCCAAGAGTAAATCAAAATATTGTCAATGAATACTTGGATGAACTTGTCCAAGTACTCGTTGAACACCCCATTCATCAAACTCATAAATACCCCTGGGGTGTTTGTCAATCCAAATGGTAAAATAGTAAACTCGTAATGTCCAAACCTCATCTTAAAGGCAGTCTTAGGGATTTCATCTTCCTTAATCCGTAACTGGTGATACCTTGATCGCAAATCGATCTTTGAGAACATCGTCACGCCCTTCATTTGATCGAACATATCATCAATCCTTGGCAATGGATATTGATTCTTGATCGTGGCCTTTTTCAATTGACGGTAGTCAATGTAGACCCTCCATGACCCATCCTTCTTTCGTATGAAAATAACAGGTTCACCCCACGGTGACACACTAGGACGTATTAGTCCCAGGTCCAACAACTCCTTCAAGTGCATTCTCAACTCCTATAATTCTGGGGTTGACATCCAATAAGGCATTCTAGCTATCGGTTCTATTCCCTATTTTAGGTCTATAGTAAACTCCAATTCCCTCTCCGGTGGCATCCCAGGTAACTCCTCTAGAAATACATCTGCAAACTCTCTCACCACCGGAAGGTGTTCTAAACCTTCCACTAATCCCTTCTCATTTAACGCAAGGATCACATAAAGCTTGCACCCCTTGTGCATGCTCTTCCATAGTTGTAAGGAAGAGATGAAGCTCAGGGAAACTCCCTAGTTTCATCCTACAATCACACATCTCTGTCCCTCATCATCAACCAAGCTCAATTGTTTTTTCTTACAGTTGAGTATTGCCTCATGCGATTCCAACCAGTCCATACCAATTCATACATCATAATATCCTAAGATCATGATGTACAGGTTGTCCCTTGTGACAAACTCTCCCAGGTTAAGGATACAACCCATAAAATTTTCTCCAACCTTTTGTTTGGCTCCAGAGGCCATCTCTACGAAGCTAAACTCATCCTGTTCAACTTCCTTTACCTTAATCCTTTTTAGCGCTGCACCAGAAATGAAACTCTCAGTAGCACCGGGATCTATCAAAATACTAAGGGTCTGGTAAGCGATGGTACCTGTCGTCTCGAGCACAGTTGAATGATGCTCTTCCTGGTGGTTATTAATCGTTGCATGAATCTAATGGGCCTTTCCCATATCTCCCACGGTAGTGATTCCGACTGATCTGGATGCTCTAGTCCTCTCCACTGGGTAGTCGTGCTGGTAGTGTGGCTCCCCACATGTCCAACACCCCTTCTTCAGCCCAGTAGTCTTGGTAAACAAAGTAGAAGGTGATGGACCTCCGGCTTGGAATCCTGGTTTGTTCTGCTAAACAAGCCTAAATTGCTAGTACTGCAATCGACGTTGTTGTTGATGCTGTGGTCCCTAATAAGGTGTCTGCTACTGAGGCATCGGTCACTGAGGTGTAGTGAAAGTGGATCCCCTCTAGAAGCCATGATATCCTGATGTATGTTTGGCTGGTGTCTGATGTTGCTATGCTCGAAAAGACACATTCCCTGCTGGTCTCGTTGGAGTCCTGGTCTGACCCCCACTGATAAGCTTCTCCTCTACTATGAGGGCCTTCTGGATGACATCATGCAAGGTTTGAGGCATCGAAATCTTGAACTTTTCACATTTTCTTCGGTTAAGGCCAAACACGAACCTGTTGACCTTAAGTTTCTCAGTGTTAAGGTGTGGAGCATACCGGAGCAGCTCCATAAAATGGGCCTCATAATTGAGCACCGTACGACCACCTTGTTGTAAGGTGTTGAACTCAGTGAGCTGATGCTCAATGAATTCCTCTGAAAGGTACCTCTCTCGAAACCATTCCTCGAATAGTTCCCATGACACATCTTCAACAGCCACGATCAGTTGTGGTAGGAGTATCTTCCACCATAGAAGAGCTCTTCCTTTCAGTTGGAAGACCACCATGCAGACCTTCATGTTGGAGGTATAATCGCAAAGTGCAAAGAACATCGCCATGTTCTCCAACCATGCCTTGATGGCTGGGTCATCCAAGGCACCAAAGGACTTGTTAAATTTTACCTTCTCGAGTTCACGGTAAATGTTACCAATACTGACCAGAGCATGTAGCAGAACCTCAGGGGATGCCGGTGCCCTGGCCTCATCTCTGTCCAAACGGTTGATCAGTGCCTCAGATATGCGCTGAAAAGATCTCATCATTATGACCACATCACCAACTGCTATCTGCTCATGTCTGACAACCTTCTTGTCTCCCTCATGGTTAGATCCCTCAGGCATAGATTATACTAGAGGTGTCGCGCCTCCTCCCCTAGCACCCCGTTGTCTACCTCCTCGATGTCCTCTAACCATGATTACCTACACGAATACAAGTCAACTCAATTAGTAACATTATAATCAAATCATATCAACGAAATATGTAGCGATCCCAAGTCATGGGTCGAACCTACTCTGATACCATATGTAACGAACCTCCCATTTCGTTATGAGAACAAGCCTCACATAACAAGTGATTTTTTTTTTTTTTTTTTTGTGTATGTAGGAAGGTAATAATGACATTATACTCAACATCGCAACATGATGACGAACACAACGCATGCAAATCACGCCACAACAATCATAACGACCTAACATAAAATCACATCAAGCACCTGGAAGCAATGTACAACATTCAATTGACGAAGAATAAGAATGACTACCCGCTCATACTACCCTGCAATGGTTAGGACCTCCGGGACACATAAGCAATGCTCAAGCCCAGGTTCCCATCAATTTTGACCATTTAAGGTCTCAAGGCTGGCGACTGTTCTGAGGAACAAGGAGGTGTCTACATCTCGCCTGACACAAGCAAACCAAGACTACTAAGCTAAGGACAATCATCCTAACAACCCAACGCATCTAAAATTAATTACACAAGTAACTAGAACCCTTATAGTGAGCAAAACAAATCACATTGAACATTTACAAAACCATGTACAAACATTAATTAATATTAAACAAAAACCATTAATCAAGGCTAAAAGGTTGTTATCTATGACTTAAATTGGCGTTAATTATAGATCAATTAACTAGTCTAAATTCCATTAGTCAATGAGTTACCCACCAGACTTAACATGAATTACGACTCAAATTTAGCAAGTCTAGGTTACCAATTAGGCGATATCTATAAATCCAACTAACCATAAATTTGAATAACAACATTAACATTCTTAAAGTGGAATGCTACCTATAGCACTTATGAACAGTTAAACCTCAACATTAGTCTAGATATAATGACTGAACTAACCACACTAGTTGTTTATTATCATTGAGGAGGAAACTGTCAACTAATAACATTGTTGTAGAAAATCAACAAGGTAATTACATATCTGTTACATAACAATTTATTACAGCAGTTAACAAGGCATTTAACATAATGATTAACATAATCAATTAATTGAGCAATAACAGGGTAGTTTGCATGACTATTTTCATAACAATTATTATAGCACTAACAAGGCGATTATCATGTTAATTAACATAAAAATTAATATAACAGTAGCAAGGTAATTTATATGATAGTTAACATAACGATTAATAGCGCAAAAACATTGCAATTTACATAATTGTTAACCATTTAACTCGTTGTGGCATTTAATCAATAAGTAGGAATCTACTGACCATTCATAGTGTTGTAGCAATTGTTCTGGCATTTAGTAAGGAAATTAATATAGCATTTAACATTGCAATTAACAATCCAATTAACTGTAGAAATTGTTCTGGTAAATTTGTGGTCATTCCAGCAAGCTCAGTCAACATTCTAAAGGAAAAAATCATGGGTAATTATAGAAAGCTCTGGCAACATTCTAAAGGAAAAATCGTGGGTAATTACAGCAAGCTCTTGCAACATTCTAAAGGAAAAATCATGGGTATTTAAAAACAATATAAGTCAATCTTTAAAAGAAAAAACGTGGGTAATTTTAACAGCAATCTCTTCACATTTTAAAGGCAAAAATCGTGGGCAATTAAATAGCAACTCAGTCACATTTTGGATGGAAAATTCGTGAGCATTTAAACAACAATCACAGTCTCAGTTTAAAAGGGAAAAACATATAGAGGGACACACCAGAAGGACATTCATGGCTATCTGTATTTTAAATATGTAGAATGATGTGCCCAAAATGCACCAGAAGGAACTCCATGTTGCCATCATCATTTAAAAGGGAAAAACGTTGGAAAAATGAAGACATGGAAATGAATTCATTTTCCATTGCCAGGATACCAATGCCACACAAACAAGAATACAAAAAAAAATGTTTTTCATCTCCCGGACACCAATATAAAATGTAGATAGGAAATCAAACGTTCTTCTCATTTCCAGAGTACCAATACAATGCAGACAGGAATACAAAAAAACATTTTTCATCTCCCAGAAACCAATATAAAATGTTGATAGGAAATCAAACGTTCTTCCCATTGCCAGAGTACCAATACAATGCAGACAGGAATTCAAAAAACCATTTTTAATCTCTCGGACACCAATATAAAATGCAGATAGGAAATCAAACGTTCTTCCCATTACCAGAGTACCAATACAATGCAGACAGGAATACAAAAACGTTTTTCATCTCCCGAACACCAATATAAAATGCAGATAGGAAATCAAATGTTCTTCCCATTGCCAGAGTACCAATACAATGCAGACAGGAATAAAAAAAAAAAGGTTTTTCATCTCCTGGACACCAATATAAAATGTAGATAGGAAATCAAACGTTCTTCCCATAGCCAGAGTACCAATACAATGCAGACAGGAATAACAAATAAGAACATTTTTCCATTTCCAGGATACCATTATAAAAATGTAGACCTGAAATCAATTCATTTTTTTTTCATTGACAGAATACCCAAAAATTTGCAGACCGGAAATCAATTCATGATTCCAATGCTATAACCCCAATATAGCGCAGACAACAGTAAGAGAACACAAGGATCTAATGGGAAAGGTCATGGAATGATTGTTGGGGTTTCTATCAGTCAAGGAATAGAGAAAACCAACCAGGACAGAAGATAATCCACACGCAGAGGTCATTTCCAGATGGCGGAATCAACAATCAGCCAGGGGAAAACATCAAGGGTAGACGACTAACAAGTTCGTCCTTCACTCATAATGCTCGCATAGAAAAGCAGGGTGTTGAGATACATAAGTCTTTTAATTCTAAGGCGACGACCTTAGATCAGGTTCTTGGTCGACTGCTCAGGCGAGGACTGGTGATATTCTTCTACACGATGGCTTCTTCTTGTATTCCCCAATGATTTAGTCGAGATTTGGCATCTTTATGCCATTCCTTCTTGATCCACTGGTGGTTTTGGCTAGAGTTTGAAGAAATTTTTGGGAGCCTCTTGTCATCCATGTTGTTTATATTTTTCTTGTATGTTAGGTATCAAATCATAGAAATTCTCACAATGGGGGGAAGGCTTTCTTCTATGAGGAGGATAAGATTGGGTTTATTTCCTTTAATTTTGAGATTACAAGTTATAAAATTATTTTGGATTTGTTCTATATTTCTCCATGATTATCTAGATATTCTACAACCCCAAACTTCACATCCATATAAGATGATTGGAGTGATGAGAGTGTGAAAGAGGAGTTTCTTTCTATCCCATAACCAAAGGTTTACTGAATTGCAATTGTTTTTGAGCCCATAGTAAGCTTTCCACCCTCCATTTATCTATTTTTCAATGCTATAGTTCCAATTGACCTTGTGGTGGATATTGATTCCAAGATTCTTCTATGAACACACTTCCTTCAAGCTATTATTGTCATAAACAAAAGTATTGTAGCTGATCCTTTTGGACTTAATTATCATAAAAAAAAAATTCAGTGTTCAAAGTCATTCCCATAGTACTATAGCAGAAGTATTTGAGGGTTATTAGTTTCTTACCTAGTTCATAGGGACTCTTCTCCATAAGAACAATATCATTAGCATAAAGAAGGAGGATGATGACTATAGTAGAGAGAGTTGGGCCAACATTTCTTGCATCCTCCAAACAATATTCTAACTTATCAATGTAGATGTCGAAAAAGGTAGGGGATAAGAGACAACCTTACAAGACTCTTATATTACATTTAATTTCTTCTGGCTATCCCTCGATGTTCCTAAACTTGGGAATAAATTTATCATATAGCCTTACTACAACAACTCTTAACTCAAAATGAAATTTAATCTCTTCTAACCAATTCCATAGGTTAGTCTTTCCCACAGTTTCAAAATATTTTCTAAAATCAATGAAACAACAAAGGAGATTGGTTTTATCATTAAGACACTCCTCAACAATGATAATAAATGTAACAAGTTGGTCCACAGTGGAATGTTAGCCTCTAAACCCAACCTAGCCTCTATCTCTTTTTCCATGGATTTTTAGCTTGTGTCAATCTTATTTTCCAAAATACTTACATATAGCTTAGCTAAACTGGGGCTAATCATAATGGTCCTATAATTAGAGGGATTGTTGTTATCCCCGCTTTTAAAAATAGCTACAATGAGGCTTTGAGTCCAAAGTTTTTGGAAGCCTTGATAGATAGTTAAAGTGAAGAGATTATATATGTGAGGGATGAGGATAGGTCCTCCAATTTTTAATATTTCAGATTGGTAGACTTCAATGTCCTTATATTTTCCTTTTGAGCACCTCTTAAACCCAAACATAATGTCTTCTATATAAAAACACTTCATCCTTTATATAAATATTCTTCATGGTGTCCATGACATTAGGGGATTCATACATATTTTTAAGGTAGAAATTCTAGTTCTTCAAGGGAATCTTATTATTTTCTTTAGTTTTATGAGTTAGAATTTGCCTCTAGAATTTGTTAGGATCTATCTTAAGTAGGTGCAAAAGATTCTCTCAATTTCCATGTATATAGTCTTTATTTTTCCATTTAATTAAGGTTTTGTACTGTCAGGAACCAAATATAAAAATAGCATAAAAACCTTAGAATAAGTACTCAACACCTTAATAAAGAGAGAAATTCAGATAATAAGCCTCATTGAGGGGGAAAACTCATACATCATATGATTCATAAATACCAAATGATTCCAAATGAAAATGTCTCATTAATATACATAGGAGACTAGGAGGTACAATTACAACTAATGGACCCAAGTCGACATAAATAAAATAACAATACTAATGTAATATGCCCCAATTAATGGGTAATGTGCCACTATTTAGGGATTAACATGCCCCTCCCCTTCAGACAAGTGTTGTCTACAATGCTTGATTAATTTTGGATGCTTATGTATAAAATACTCATCTTCCCAAATGGAATATTCAGCAGGTAGTTTCTTCCACTTAATGAGATACTTTGAAATGGATCTATTCCTCAATTGGTGATTTCTTCTGTCAGTGATAGCTTCATGCTCCAATATGGTTTTTCCTTCCTTTTCAATTTCTCACAATATATTTTGAACTAGGATCTTGTCATCTATAACCTTCTTTAAGAATGAAACATGGAAAACTAGGTGTACTCACAAAGATGTAGGCAGCTCCAATTTCTATGTCATAGTACCAATCTTTTCCAATACCTTATAAGGGCCATAGTAATTTGGTGATAATTTATTATCCTTCTTAGCTTGCTTGAGGGACATCTATTTGTATGGTTGTAGTTTTAAAAATACCCAATCCCCTACTTCAAAACTTCTTTCGCTACGATGATGATCGGCTTGTTGTTTCATGCGATTGTGTGCCATGGTTAGCTTGTCCTTTAAGAGTTGGAGAAATTGTTGTTGATGCTCTATGTGATCTTCCACTGCTTGAATCTTAGCTTTTTATTTTAGAGAATAAGTGATGGACGGTGGGTGATATCCATAAAGAACCATAAATGGTGTCATTTTTATTGCAATATGAAAGGAAGTGTTATACCACCATTCTTCCAAGGGTAATTGTAACACCCCAAGGCCAAGCCCTTGCTAAATCGTAATTATGTTTATAGGATAGTAAGCCAAGTGTTTATAATATGGAATACTTATGTGTTTATTAGGCCAAAGAGCCTAGATGTTAAGGCCAATGAACCTGATTTTATATATGAAAATACATACATCAATAATAAAATTACATCACTGCGTGTAGACTGACCACGAAGAAAGAGTTATGGGGGACTAAGCTCCACTAGGTAGGGTAAGGGAAGGGGATAAGTGTCTAGGAATAGGGTCTAATCTAGAGGGCTTACCTCTAAAGGGATAATATTATATTATTATTTCCAAAAGGCTAAGGTTGACATAATCTGTGTTGTCCTAAGTTTCTAGGGATCAGGGAATGAGTGTTAAATGGAGCTCATGCAACTTCAGGAAGACATGTGTCAACCTAGGTGCATGCAGTTTATAGCTGGGAAAGCCATCTTGTTGGGGGTTCTCTCACCATTTTCATGACCGTCGCCATTCTAGAAAGTCTTCCGTACTCCCCACGGATTCACTCATTGAGCCATTTCCTTCATCGTCGACCCTTGCATCATTCATGCACCCTCGAACTTGCAGGAATTTTGAGCTACCCCATACCTTTCCTATGAAGAAAAATGCACCTGTAATTTTCCTGAGCCCGTACCGTGCATTAATGTTTTTTTTTTCCAACACAGTTCCTTGACTAAGAGTGGATTGTTTCCATCATCTGATCTATACCGAGTTTTTTTGTTTCCATTACCCTTACTTGAATTGAATTAGGAGTTGGACTAAAGAAGCAGGTTGTCAATCTTGTAAGCAACTCTCTCTAGGTGAGAGACGTTGTTGGGGAAGCAATTTTCCAAGAGGGAGCCCAATGACAGATATATTTCTCTCAGAATTCATGTCCAACCTATTGCTAAAGCCCTAGAAGCGAAGTGGGGCAGTCAAAGGAATGTTAGGCAGAGAAGGGGCACACTTCCTGGGGTGGGATAGGCATGTGGGGAATGAAAGGTTGTATATTGTTAATGTGAGCTATCTCTTCGGAGAAAATCCTTCTGGTTTATCTATGTGACTTTCATATTTTCCTTGCCAATCCTACAAATCCCTTGTTCGATGGAGTTTAGTCCCAACTCGGGGGTGACCCACTGGTGAGCATGATGAGCATCATGGTCTAAGGATGGGAGGTTTGTGGTAGGTTTGCATGTAGTTGGTGATAATATATTAAAATATAATTACCAAATTGGTGTTCTCTATATGATGTGTATCTTGAAATCAAGTTATAATGTTGTTAGAATTTTCTATGTATAATGCCTGTATGTTTTAATGTTATTTCTTCATGAATAGTGGAATGAACATAATTCTATAATTGTTAATTGCATTAGATAGATATGTGTATAAATATATATGGTATCAGAGCATTATTTGGAGTAGCATGATCTGGCCTAGGTGCTCAAGGGTGTTACAAAATTGTATCAAAGCCATGGTTTCAACACTGATCCTGGATGGGCCATGAATGAGGAATTTAGAGTAAAAGGTCCAGAGAATTTTTATGTGAAGAGTGCCAGAAGGGCATTGAGAGAACACTTGGACTTTTTTCAGAAGCACAAGAGGTGTAACGGTTTAAGAAATGGCCACAGAGAAATAAACCACAACATCTATGGTGATTGGGCTGTAGGATCTGTTCAGGAGAAGGAGGATCCTTCACAATCGTCAGATCTGGATAAAAGTGCATGAAGGTTAACCTCCAAGTCATTCGGACTTCACGACTTCGAAAAAAGTTATGGGTTATAAGAGAAAGAGGGGTTGAGGCCCAAAGTTTCGAAGTCCTAAAGAGAATCTACATTATAGATCTGGGGGGGGGAGTGTTCACCATTGGATTTGAACAAGGACAGATTAGCTTGATTTCAGAGTTCGGTGTTTAGGGGGATTGGAGTGCACTGATGCGCAAACTGTCGAAGCTCAAAGTCTCAAAGTAAAAGAGAAGAAGTGGCATGGAAGGATGATGTCACAAATAGTGATGTGGACCCTTCCTAGACATGCCACATGCCACCACCTTGATGTTCACAGCTATACTATGTGCACCCGAGAAGGTAAGGAAGTTCGAAAGTTTGGTGTTAGGGATAATTGGAGTGTGATGATGTGAAAACTGACAAGGATCGAAGTTTCAAAGTGACATGGCTTGATGACATCACTCTAAATGATGTGGACACATGGGATGTGTGCCACATGTTAGAGAGTTAAGAACCTTTGGATGATTGAAATGCCAGTTAGAATGTGACACGTGTTACCCGCCTGATAGGACCATGTGTATGTTTCTAATATTTTTCCATGTGGACATTCTCTCGAGAATGGATCATGGGGCCTCTGATGGTCATAGTGGATTCATGGCGCCAGATTGTGAAGTCTAGAGACTTGACACTCTAGAAGAAATGGTTCATGTTGGAATGGAAGGAAGAAATTTCTGAAGTTTCGTAGCACCGAAGTAACATGATGTAATGATGTCATCAGGGGTGATGTGAAAGTATTCAAAGATTTGTGATTCAGGATTTTGTGATGTTAAAAGGTGAAATCCTCCCAAGTCTGAGAGCCCAAAGCTTCGAAGTCCTAGAGCCTTGAAGCCCAAAGTTCCATACAAAGTATTAACCATTGGATGTTGGGAAGTCATGGATCGTTGATCTACCCCACTTCAAAAACTCACAATTCGACACTACGAGATATTTGTTGGGAATTTCTTTGGAAACCACCAAATCCCATAGTCCCCGAAGCTCTGAACCACCTTATATATGAGCAAGGAATGTTGACCATAGATCCACCGTTCTTCGCACGTTTTTCAATTCATTGTTCTGTGATGTTTGGGATGCACAAGAAAAGGGAAACCATCGAAAATCCAGAGCCCAAAGTTTCAAGGCTCTAGACAAGCACCCAAATCATTATCACTAGGTCAGAGTCATGTTCACATGTGAACCAAGGGTTGAAGAAAAGGGGTTAGCACCCAAAAATTATTGTAGAAGAGAGATGGGATTAGATATAGAATCTTGAGAGGTTTTGTATCAATCAAGACCCATTGAAAATGGAGTCAGATATTATTTTTTTGAACTAGATTGGTTTATGTTATTCTAGAAAATTATTAAGTCTAATAGCCTGACAAAAATTTGGTTGACTGCACATTTTGCAGAATTAACAATTGACATAACCAAATTGAATTGTCTCATAGTGCAAAGAAATGGAGGAGGCACAGAATGATTACAGTTCAGAGAATGAAGCTAGAGGAATGGATTTCCATTTGGGAGTTGAAGGGACAAACTCCAATGGGCATGGAGAATAAATAGATAAATACATGGGCATGATGAAAATTATAAAAGAATTGCAAAAAGAGGTCCAAATTCACCGAGAATATAACAAATATCTTATAAGGTCCAGGGAACAACATGGAGAATTCAACATGAAGTTGATGTAGATCTTGGAAAGAAAAGAAAATAAATTGGATAAGGAGAGTGGCTCAAGCAAATCAGGAAGTCACAGGTCCCCTGATGAGAAAAGAAGAACAACAAGTGTTAGCAGCCATCACCGTCACTCCTCTAGGAATTCCAATAAGAGAGCACACAGTAGCCCAAGTCCATCCATTGTCATGAATCATAGGAAGTATGGGGTGGATGAGATATGAGGGGAATTAATGAACAAAATCAAACCTCCTACATTTGATGGTGAGCACAAGAAGGATAAAGATGCAGAAACATGGTTGTTGGGCATGAGAAAGTATTTTCAATTGCATAATTATTCTTCTCATACAGAATGAAGAATTTCCATCTATCAACTCAAAGGAAAGGAATCCATGTGGTGGGATCAACTTGTGCAAGTGCATCACGTTAAAGAGAAAAACATTACTTGGAGGGAATTCAAGAAGTATTTTGAAAATAAATACTTGACTAAGAGATACTATGACAAGAAAATGAAAGAGTTATTTGAACTCAATATTGGGAGTATGACAATAGATGAATATGAAAGAAGGTTTTTAGAATTGTTGAAATATGTCTCTTTCATAAAAGATGAGACAGTCAAGATTGATAGGTATTTAAGTGGTTTTCTATCATTCATCAGTGAAAAAATACAATATGATGATCCCAAAACATTGGAAGAGACCATAAGGTGAGCTAAGTGCCTATATTATCAACAAAAATCAAGGCCAAGACAAGAAGAAATTCAAGATGGATCAGACAAGAAGGAAACTAAGCCTCCATTCTTCAGAAAGAATCCTTAGGGACAACCAACTTCTAGAGAACCCAGAACGATTGAGACAGGTGGTCAAAGGCTGAGGCAACCACCTATTCAATGTTGGGGTTGTAAAGAAAACCATATGTTTAGAGAGTGTCCTCACATAAGTGACAAAGTGAGAGTTGTTCACAATGTACAATGAGAACAAATAGTGGAGGACATGGTAAGAAGAGTACCAAGGATGTATACATCCCTATACAACAAGCAAGTTGAGTTTCAATCACACTTGATTGACGTTGAAATTATGATCAATAACGATGCCTTTACTATTTTAATTGATTCGAGGTCTATTCATAGCTGTATAGATCCTAAAGTTGTGGAAATATTTTTTTTTCCAAGAAGCAAGCATGGGAAATATTGGCTAGTATAGCTAGATACTGGAGCCAAAATAAAATTTAATGAGATGGTTAAGTCATATCTTATGGACATCAATGGATTGAGCACAAGGGAAGATTTTACCATCTTTCCTTTAGGTTCCTATGATTGTCTAATTGTGATGGATTGGTTGGACCAACATCATGTTATCCTAGACTGTAGTAAAAAGGCATTTACTTGCTTGGATGAGGAAGGGAACCTAAGAAAATTGTAGGGAATTCCTAGGGTAGTGACTATCATAGAAATTTCAGCAATACAACTAAAAAAGTGTTATAGGAAGGGCTATCAAATATTTGCAACCCATATGGAGGAAGCATCTAAGGATGAGGTGTCAAATATAGAGGATCATGTTGTCCTGTAAGATTTTGAAGATGTGTTCAAGGAGGTACCAGGACTACCCCCAAAGAGAGATATTGATTTCTCTATAAATTTAATGCTTGGAGCAACACCAGTATAAAAAAATCCTTACAGAATGAGTACACCAGAACTGAAGGAGTTGCAAATGCAGCTTGAAGAAATTCTGAGGAAGGGGTATATATGCCCATGTGTGTCACCTTGAGGTGCCCTAGTCTTGTTCATGAAGAAGAAAGATGGGGCATTGATATTATGCATCGATTTCAGGTAGCTGAACAAGGTAACTATAAAGAACAAGTGTCCTCTACCAAGGATTGATGATCTCTTCAATCAATTGAAGGATGGAAGGATATTTTCAAAGATAGATCTCAGGCCAGGATACCATCAGGTAAGGATTAAAGAGGAATATATCAGCAAGACCTCCATCAGGACGAGGTATGTTCATTATGAGTTTGTAGTGGTTCCATTTGGGTTATCAAATGCACCAATTGTTTTCATGTGCTTAATGAATGGTGTTTTCCAGGAATATTTAGACAAGTTTGTCATTGTTTTTTTGGATGAAATCCTTGTGTATTCCAAGTCTGAAGAAAATCATGAGCATCATTTGAGGATGGTTTTGCAAGTGCTAAGAGAACATCAGTTGTATGCCAAACTGAGCAACTGCTCATTTTATCAAAACATAATTCACTATGTGGGGCATACCATATCTGAAGAAGGGATAATGGTGGACCCTGAAAATATTGAGGCCATTAAAGGGTGGACAACACTTAAGAATGTGACAGAAATCATATCCTTCATGGGTCTAGCTAGCTACTACAGAAGGTTCATTGCAGGGTTTTAGAGAATAGCTCATCCCATCACTTCCTTGCAAAGGAAGGGGAAAAGTTTCAATGGATAGAAGAATGTGAAAAGAGATTCCAACAATTGAAGAAGTTGTTAACCAGTGGTCCAATTCTATGGATTGTTGATCCGAATGAAGATTTTGTGTTTTCCACAGATGCGTGCAAAGAAGAACTTGGAGGATTCATCATTCAAAATAGATTTGTAATATGTTTCGAGTCCATAAAATTGAAAGAGCATGAAAGGCTCTATGTGACTCATGATTTGGAGTTGGTAGCCATAGTAAACACTTTGAAAACGTGGAGGCACTACCTCATGGGAAATAGGTTTGAGCTTAGGACAAATCAAAATGGTATAAACTATTTGTTTGATCATCCTACTTTGAATGCTAGGCAAAGTAGATGGTTGGAATTCCTCTGTGAGTATGACTTTGATATAATTCATATCAAGGGGAAATAGAACAAAGTGGTTGATGTTAAGCCCTAATATTGGCTCATTACCCCTTAATTGGGGCATACTATATTAGTAATTTTATTTTATTTATGTTGGCTTTAGGCCATTAATTGTAACTATACCTCCTAGTCTCCTATATATACCAAGGAGACATTTTCATTTTGAATCATCTTGTACTTGAACATTTAAGTGGGGTAAAAGGAGGTTTCCCCCTTGAAGAGGATTATTATCTGAAATTATCTCTTTTTAAATGCATTGAGTACTTTTTCTAAGGTTTTTCTATGCTATATTGATATTTGGTTCTTAACATATGGTATCAGAGCTCAAGGTCTTGGGGTTTCTCTACTACATCTGAGACACCTTGGAATTTTTGCTATAACTTTTTTTCTACAACATTTCATAAGGAATGGATTGGATGATATTTATTACATGGAAAAAGGTATGTTGGGTTAAAAATTCATCTCCTGAGGCCTTATACATTCATAGATACAGACTATACAAGTTAGGGTTCTAGAATCATCCTGAACTGAGTCATTGCGGAATTTTCTCTATAAAAACATTTCTGTAATGTTTCAGACCCTAAAATCTGGAGGCTATTTACAAAAATTAGTAAGGTATCTATGGTAAAATATTTAGCTTCTGGTTCATCTTAAATTTGTAGATACACCCTGTGTAAGATAGGGTATTTGACTAGTCCTATTGACTAGTATCAGGAAGGTGTTCCAGGTAAAAAAATCATAAATTATTCCTAGAGTATCCAAATTGAGTGGGACTAGTTTCATTGGATCGTGGAAACTCTTTATTATTTCTGGTGTGAGTTTCAGAATTTTATACCAATTATTTTGTGCGGGGCATGCTATACAAGTGAGATCTCCTGGAAAGGCCAAAAATCGGCAAGTTGTGGGGAAGTTACCGTAAATTCCACTTGGAACATCCAATTTTGATTAGACCTATGGCATTGTAGAGAATAAATATTAGATAACTACATAAAATAAATTTCCATACCCATAAGGGCCGAAATGTGGGAGATACAACAGAATAAATATTGTCTAGAAGAACCACCTCAAAATCAAGGTTCAAAAGTGATACTTGGCCAACATGCCACCCAAAAAGGGAACTTCTACACCAAATAAGCC
>JZKD02S1672706.1:636207-648274 GCA_000966675.3 Picea glauca
ACTTGTGCTCCTTTTTCCCTTATGATGGATCCCAAGTAGAGTTCCTCTGTCATCCCAAACTAACACTTGGATTCCTTGGCATATAGTGATTGTTCTTCCATTATTGACAGGATTTGGTCCACATGTCGAAGGTGTTCCTCCCAGGTGTTGCTGTAAATGAGTAAGTCATCAAAGAATACCATCAAGTGTTTCCTCAGTTGTTTGTTGAACACATGGTTCATGCAGGATTGGAATGTGGTTGGGGCATTGGTTAACCCAAAGGGCATTACCAAAAACCTGTAATGGTCGTAGTGACACCTAAAGGCTATTTTTGATATGTCCTCCTCCCTCATCTTGATTTGATGGTAGCCCGAACATAGATCATTTTTTGTGAAATAGATAGCTCCATGCAACTCATCCAGTAACTCATCAATCCTGGGTATGGGGTACCTGTTTTTTATTGTGTTTTTATTCAAAGCCTGGAAGTCAATGCACATTCTCATCGTTCTGTCCTTTTTCTTCACCAAGACTACTGAAGAAGCGAATGGGATTGAACTCGGCCTGATGTGTCCCATGTCTAGAAGCTCTTTGATGGCCTTCTCTATCTCATCTTTATACTTCTTGGGATGCCTATAGGGTGTGGTAATAATTGGTTTAGCCCCTGCTTCTATCTCAATAATGTGCTCAAACTCCCTGTCTGGTGGCACACCTAAAGGAATTGGCCCAAACACCTTGTGGTTCCTGTCAAGGATCTTTTTAATCTCCAGAGCATAGTGCACCTTTCCCTTCTCGTCCACTCATGTTGAGACTTTACATTCTACTACGTATACAATTTCGTCCCTTCTAAAGATGGCTTCCATCCTCTTGGCCGTGACCACTCTAGCGGAGTTACCTGTCATGCCTCTGAGCACAACCTTTTGTCCTCCTTCCTCTACAAAGGACATTTCCATGGTCTTGTAATTTGTGGTGATGGGACCTAAAGTGTTGAGCCACTTCACCCCTAGGATGATGTTGGTATCAAGAAGATCCATCACATACACATCCTGAACTAACTCATGCCTTCCTAAGGTGATTTTCATACCTAGTATGTATCTATCACAAGGCATAGTACTCCCGCCTGCTACCTCTACTTTGAACCCTTCAAACTATACTATAGGTATGTGCCTCCTCTTTAGTAATGCCTCATCAATGAAATTGTGGGAAGCTCCTCCATCAATCAGAACCGAGACTCTATGTCCCTACAAGACCCCTCTCATTTTGAAGGTGTTGAACTTGGGTACCCCGCTGATAGATTCCAAGGTAGCCTTTTCTCCAGCTGCACAGTCAAGTTCTTGAACCTCCTCTTCTCCTGTCTCTGCAGTTTCGGCCTCAATGTTTTGTATCTGACCATACTCTTCCTCCTCTTCATTGTCCGAGGTAGATTCTATATAGTGAACCTGGCCACATCCCATGCACTTATGTGATGGATTCCATGGATCTTTTCAAGTGAAGCAGAGTTTCTTTCTCCTCAGTTCCCTTCTGGCATTGTCATCTATCCTACCACGGCCCCTGTCAAATCCCTTTGGGTCACGTCCCTCTTGATTCATTGGAGGTCTTTGATCTCTTCCTCCACTATTAAGAGGTGGTTTGGGTATGAATCTAGGCTTCGCAGCTGGCCCCAAATCCCTCACCTTACAAATGGCCTCTTGTAGGTTGTGGGGTTTAAAGGCCTTTACCCAACCCTTCAAGGGTTCCATCAACCTTCTGTGAAAAGCATCATGAGCCTTGTTGGGGACATATCATGTACCATAACTGCCAATCTCTGAAATTCATCAATATACACTTCAATCGTACCTGTTTGTTTGAGTTGGGTAAGATCTCGAAAATGTAGCTCAGGATCTCCTTGGTCAAATCTATCAATGAGCCTCTGATTGAACTCTATATAGGATACAATCTGATTGTGGATGAGTGTGGTGAGTCCATGATACCACCAGTCATGAGCCTTGCCATCCAGGTACATAGTGGAGAATTTGATGGCCTCCATCTCTCTCATGGGGTTGAGTTGCAAGTAAGTATCCAACTTTTGTACCCAAGATTGAGATGTCATCTTGGCCGTACCATCAAAGTATGGAATTTCTATTTTTCCCGCTCTTCGTTCAAACTCAAAACTGCCCTTGTTGTTCATCTTGGGTTGATTTCTAAACTTGAGTTGACAATACCAGTCTAGGGACATCTGTTTTTGGATCTTCATATCTAAATTGTAGTATTCATTGGTACTCCTCGCCAATTGTCCCACAAAATCTTCAACCAATTCTTGTTTCCCTAGCTCATCTGAGAATGTGGGCATATACGGTCTCAGGTTGGCTCTGCCACTCATATGTCAGCCAAGTTGTTCATCTGTGAATGTGGGTATGTATCTCTTCGAATTGATCCTGCTACCCATTTGACCCTGGAGTGTGTCTCCTTCCAAACCCCCCTCATATCTGGAAGATTTCTCTTGATTATGTCTGATCTCCTCATGGATCCTACCAGATCCACCAGCCTCCTTATGCCCATAAGTATCAGGGTCTTTCCCCTTATGTGCCATTTCCATTAGAAATGCAGTTAGCTTGGATTGGTTCATGTTCATTATCTGCAGGTTCTCGTCAACTTTCTTCAATGTTTCGGAAATCTTAGCCTGTCCCTTCACGTTGGTTTCATGGTATTTGTCCAAATATCAGACCAATGTGCTTTTCGTGCGGTTGACGGATTGTTGGAACTTGTTAAATTCCGCTGCTACGAGAGTCAAGTCTAAAGCTTCATGGTCATCTCCAGATCCCTCCATCTTGGCCTCTGTTTCACTACTGGGTTTCTTCCTCCGACCCATAAGGATACCGGTGTACCTTTGCATGCACCGATCCTTGCACAGGTTTGGAGGATCAAAGCTCTGATACCACTGTAATGATCCCAAGCCAAATATTTGCTTGGAATCACTAAATACTACTAATCTATTGATGTGCAGGTATTTATTGAGTTATTAAGTGCATACAAGATTCATCAACACATGAAGATCACAATGTATTCAAGATGTAGAAGCACAAGCAAAGATCTGACTTTTTTATTATGAGCAATGTAAGATAAATACAATGGATGGCTGATCTGGCATAAATCTCAGATGGTTGTACAAGCAATAGATATGAGTTGTTACAAAATTCTCCCGACAATACAAAATAAGCCTCCAAAGGCTGGATATACAATGAATACTGAATCAAGTAGAACTGAGTCGTACTAATGCTCAACCTCCAAGCTGAAAAGTGCCACACCCTGCTAGAATGCTGAAGCCCTCAATAATTTGTCCCTACTACCAAAAGTGTCCAATCATATCAAGAAATATGCCAAATGATAGATCGAGCAACTGTAAGGACAACCCAGATGTACAAATTCCCAAATCCACTCTCAAACCCTATAGATCTGAATTCCTCCACTGAATGGTGCACCCCACTAGATGACTGAAACCCTAGTTGGTTCGACCCTGATGAAGGAGGCCTCCAAATTCTTTGAAACTCTCCAAGAATATATATTGGGCTATGAGAATCCCATGGGAGAATTTTTGGACTCAGATTTCAAGCAGATCTCCCTAGATCTGAGTTTTACTGAATCACAAGACGTTCCCTATGGCTCCAAGACATCCCAATCTACAGACAAATGTAGAATGATGATAACCCTCTGGAAAATCCCTCAAACTAATGGTCCTGCCCCTACAAACAAAACCCAATTTTCATAATGGCCCCATGCCCTGAGGATAAGCTGGATCAAACCTCCTTCTAGATGATGGTGCGCCCTTGCTGGAAACACAAGAATAGTATGTCCTGATACCTTCTGAAGCACTAGATGGAGATGGGTTGAGACTAGAATGGTGTGGAGGAGTCTTTCATCCCTAAGACCAAGTTGCAGAACAAGGTGAGTGGATATTTCACCACTGAGTTTCTCACAAGGGTTTGTATAGCAAAACCCCCAAACTGAATGCTCAAGAGCAATAGAAAATGCTAATCCAAAACCAGAATGCCTAATAGGTGTGCCCCAGCCTCTTCCTTATACTTTTTTCCTTCTAATTCTTTGTTGAGTTAGGTTAACTCCCAGGGTTAATCTTTTATTCTTCTGTTGAGTTATATTTTACCCTTAATTGCTTTTCCTTTCTTAAGTCAACTTAAAATATAACTTTAGCCTCCTTGACTTCCCCCTTCAGTGTAAGACTATGACCTAGTGGGGGTGCCTAGGCCACTGAGTCTCCACATCACCTCTCTAAGAGGTGGGGGACATTACATATATCATATCGCTATATACTTCCATTAAGATATTACTATATAAAAAAGGTTTAATGACAATGGCCTTAGACAACTAGACTTCTCTGCGTGCATAGGGGAAGTGTGGAAAAACTGGAAAGAGAAGGATAAATGGAGGGAGAAATGGATAAAGGAAAGAAGGAGGAGGCCTTAGACCCAATCATGATAGAGGGAGACTAGATCAAATAGATCATGGAAACAACTGGAATAATGCACATTGGAGTACCCTACCAATATAATATGAACATTAAGAAGAGAGCCATAGCCGTGAGGGAGGGCTTGGCAAGTGATGAAGAAGAGGTAGAGTATCTCCAGGATGTGGAGCATATTGAGGAAATCCTGCCCACAACATATGAAAGGAAGATGAGGGATCCAAGAACAGGAACGAAAGGCAACACTCCTATCCATATTGGTGTTAGTGTGGAACCCATAAAACCATGTGTGACTAATACACCAATAAGAGCACCACCATTTAGACAACCAAATTTCGGGAGAAGGAATACAAAAAGAAGTACATATACACAGGGAACAACAACTAGGGGAGCCAGTTTAGAATGAATTAGTCAAGTATCTACACCACGCAGAGGTAGTAGTTCAATATTTAGGATTACAGGACATGATCCCACCATTAGTTTACCAGAATTCAAAGGAGAGGCGTCAGAGGACCCTGAGAAGCACTTGTTCATTTGTGAAAAGATCTGGGAAGAAAAAAAGATCACATATGAGGACACTAAAATTGTGTCATTATCCATCATGCTAAGTGATCACGCATTGGATTGTTACATGAGCTTAGTTGCAAACAGTCCACTAGGTACAACCAGAATGATGGGAGATATCAAAAATCTATTGATAAATGAATTATAGAAGCCTAGCTTAGAGGATCAATACATGAATGAGATGATAGAGATTAGATAGAAATCATGAGAATTTGTGTGGGATATTGACCATAGATTCAAATGATTGAAGGGAAACCTAAAGTATTTCATGACAGATATGAAGCATAGGCATATGTTTGTCAATTCACTACTCCCACACTTGAAATACCCCTTGCGACAATAGAATTTTTAGACCCAAGCAGAGGCTCTGCAAGAAGCCCTACAACTAGAAGAGAACCAATATCAGAAGATAGATCCAACCATATAGGAGATGAAGGAGGATTTGATGAACTTAACATTTCATCTAAACTAGAAAAGGGGTAAGAACAAAAGAGAAGTTGTTTGGTGTACCACATGTAGGAAAGAAGGAAATCATAAGACTACCAAACCCTTTGCCAACATGAGGACTATGGTGTGAGATCTATAAGAAACATGGGCATGATCCATATCATTTTCCAATGATGCATAAATACCAGACAATACCTAAGAGTTCATATTGCAACTTTTTCAAGTCAATAGCCCATGATGACAAAGATTGCAGGACCATGGACCTAATCAAGGAAATAACATTAGATACTCACAGGGTGTAGGCATAAATGATGACCAGGAAAGATGCACCATAATTTAACCAAGTACCATCCCCATATAACACTGCATAGAAACAGTATAACACTACACAACAACAACATAACACTTCACAACCACAGTACAATATCGCACAGCCACATTATAATCCCGCACAATATAACTAGGCACCCTAGTATAATGCACCATGAGGAGATCAAGCTGGCTACATAGGTGGAGGAAGAGGAAGAGGAGGCTTTGGAAGAGGCACGAGACTAGTGGTAAGCCACAAGTGTCAACAACCAGGAAAATATGCAAGAGAATTTCCACTTCCACCTGCGACATGTATGTATTGTAGTGCATCATATCATGACACAGAAATCAGAAAAATCAGAACAATCAAAATGTTTAATAGATTTTGACGAAAGCAAGGGATGAAAAAATAAATATCAACATAGTTACGCATGGAGTATCTAATACAGGAAATGACGCAGTAATACAAGATCTAGCACAACACGAATGGATGAAGAAGAATGTGAAGCCAAAGAAGTAGTTTGATGCAAAAAATGAAAAGGAGATATTCAGGCAGGCCAGACAAGAATTCTTGAAGCCATACATTGCATCGACATCAACTACGCAACATACTTAGGAAGTACCAATGTACGATGCCTCAATTGTTGGATCACACTAATGAAGCACAACCCCTAGGACAAGTAAGTATGATTAAGTCTTTTCTGCGATCCTATGTTAAACTACTAAATGATCCATCATTTGTTAAAGTGTTACAAAATATGTTAGAAATATGTAGCACAAAGGTAGAGGGAAAGATAGAATAGAAAAGAGTTAATGATCTACATACAAAGAGGAGAATAAGCAGATAATTCAGACTAAACACCAACATTGGAGATTTCAACATGGGAGATATTATACTGGATTTAGGATCTGAAGTAAATGTGCTACCCAAGAAGACATGAAAATGTATGGGAGAGCCCACATTAGGATATTCACCTGTTCAAGTGAAAATATCAAATCAACATGGAGTTATACCAATTGGAAGGCTAAACGGGGTGATAATAGATCTGGATGGAGTGTTCACTAAAGCCGATTTCAAAGTGATAGAGATAGTGGATGGCACAACATCTTATCTGGCATTGCTTGGCTTAGATTGGGTGTTTGAAAATCAAGCCATAATAAACTTAAATACTAGGAAGATGACATTTGATTTAGGAGAATACAGAGTCATTGCACCATTAGATCCATCAGAAGGGGAAAGGTTTTTAGAACCCACTTGTTTAGACCTGGAGGAAAATAACCAGTTGTACAAAACCACTACGTGAGAAGAATATTATGTGAATACAACTGAATATGGTGTAATCAATTGGAGAAGTATCACGTCATGCATTTCATACTTAGATACATGGTTGGATAATTGACAACAGAGGTTACACGAAGTCTCCACAAGAAGATGTGCAAGAATAGACCGTGTAGTAAGATGGGTAGGTACGGAGATAAGAGAACCTTCAAGCTTCCATGGGGTGACTGGATTAGAAGCATTCTTAACAATATATTTAGATGAAATATTAGAAAATCAGAGGCTCTTATCTCTTATATAGAACTCAAGGCAATACCTGAAAGATGGTGGGGTGCGCACAAAGAGACAGTAAAGGACTAGTACCAATGTAGGCATTCGATTTGGCGCAAAACAAGGAAGAAACCAACTGAAAAGATATGATGGATAGGGGACACCAGAAGAACACTTGGAGAAGTGAAGAAAACTATGGATAATGACACCACCATAGGAATGGCCACATCACTTTATTCACACATTAGAAGGGATTCCATCAAACTAGTATATAGATGAGGAATTGCGCAGAGGAGCTACAGGTTGGATAGTATTAAAACATAATTTTACAAGAACTTTCTCATTTGAACATGAGAGCCCCAACATAGACTCGGCACTCAAACAAATCAGAGGGGTGATATTCATTAAGGAACCAGAAGTTGAACTTAGGATAGAAAATCAACAACAGAACGGATAGACAGTAAAAGAACTACTTTCATGCTACCATGTGAAGGAAGAAGCACCAGATGAATATGACCCACACAACATTTAGATAACAAAAGATGAAGGTGAAAGAGAGGTGGAAGGTCCACCTCTGGAATCAAAATTATTTTCTGCACCAATCAAGGTAAATAAATCCAACATTGGGACAACTGAGAATCCCAAAATGGCCAACATTGGAGACTACTAGGATGAGAAAACAGTCAAAAGAATAACAAAGTTGCTACGTGAGTACAATGACATGTTCCCAACAATGTTAAAGGAAATGAAAGGCATAGCAGGAGAGCTAGGTGAAATGAAGATACCTCTCAGACCTGAGGCAAGACCGGTCAGACAAAGACCCTATAGACTAAACCCAATATATAAGTAAAAATTAAAAGAAGAAATTGATAGGATGTTGGAGGTTGGAATCATAGAACCAGTGGAGGAACCTGAATGGGTAATCCTTATGGTAGTTCAAGAGAAGAAGCAGGGAGGGATAAGGATATGTTAATCTACCACCACCAAAATCAATACGTTAGTTAAGAGCAACATTGGGACACAAATGATACTACAGGAAATTCATAAAAGGGTATGTGCATATCACTGCGCCAATGGAGAAATTGTCGAGAAAAGATAGCAAGTTTCAATGGAATGAGGACTGCTAGTGAGGATTGGACACTCTAAAAGAGAATATGGTAACCACAACAATAATAGTATTCCTAGATTGGGAAAATAGATTTCATGTGCATGTAGATGCATTAGCTATAGCACTTGGATCTATTCTAGCATAGCCAAGAACATGGGAATTTGACCATCCTATAACATTTGCTAGCAGAAAACTGTCAGAGTCAGAGAAAAATTAAAATATCACAGAAAGAGAAGGCCTAGATATGGTCTATGCACTTCAAAAGTTTAGAAATTACTTACTGGGAAAACATTTCAATATGTTTACGAATCATTCAACTCTCAAATACCTAGTCAACAAGCCAGTGTTGGGGGGAGAATTTGTAGATGGTTACTATTGTTACAAGAATTTGACTTTGAAGTGATAGTCAAACCATGGAAGTTGAATTTAGGACATGATCGCCTATCAAGGATCACCAATGGAGAGGAACCTACAAATATAGAGGAACAATTCCTTGATGCATAGTTATTTTCAGTCCAAGTAGCTGATGAATATTTTGTTGACATCATTAAATACTCGAGTACATGGACTGCACCACAAGAATTCAACATTACGCAAAAGAAAAATCTGGCATTAATAGCTACAGACTATCAATTGATTACAGGACACTTATACAATATGGGTATAGACAACATCTTGAGAAGATGTGTACTAGAACATGAAAGACCTAGGATTTTAGCAGAGGCCTATGAGAGAATAGCAGGATGACATTATGCAGGAAAAGCTACCACATATAATGTATTGCACATAGGACTATGGTGGCCAACTTTTCACAGAGATTAAAATAAATATTGTCAGAGATGTGATGTATGCCATATGTTTGGTAAACCTAATAGACGGGATGAGATGCCCCTAAGTACATCAGTAACCTTGTAGGTATTCGAAAAATTGGAAATAGACTTTGTGGGACCAATTAACCCACCATCAAAGAGGTCAGGAGAAAGGTATATTATTACTGCGACATAGTACTTAAAAATATGGGCAGAAGTAGCACCAATAAAATATTGCAATGAAAATACAACAACACACTTCTTGTTTGAGCAAGTGATCACTATATTTGGATGCCTAAGGATTTTGATGAGTGACCAAGCAAATCACTTCATTAACAACACTATTAAGGCTATGACTGAGGAGTTTAAAGTCTATCTTCAAAAGAGTACACCATATCATCCTCAAGAAAATGGAACAGTGGAAGCCTTTAATAAGATCCTAGAGAATCCACTAACAAATATCTGCAATGTCAACATGGATGATTAGGACTTGAATATACCAGCAGTGTTGTGGGCATACAGGACTACATGTAAAAATTTGACAGGGAAGACACCATTCAGATTGGTGTATGGATAAGAAGCAGTGGTGCCATTAGAATTTTTGGTACCTAGTCTGTGTGTAGCAACAATTACTAACATGACAAAGGGAGGATCAGTACAAGAAAGACTAAGTCATTTGATGCTCATGGAAGAAGATAGGATTATATAAAGGTTTCACCAAGAGGTACACAAAGAAAGGGACAAATCTTGGCATGATAGAAATATTAAAAAGAAGAGTTTCAAGGAGGGAGACCTAGTCTTGGTTTACTATAGTAAATCTCTTCAACACCCAAGAAAATTCAGAATGCATTTGTTGGGACTATATGAAGTAAATATTGTCATAGATGGGGGAGTTGTACAGTTAAAGGATTTGGGAGGAACAGAACATAGAGGAATGATCAATGGGAGTCGACTGAAATTGTATAGGGATAGTTGACCTCCTAACACTTAGAAAGTTACAAAAAAAAAAAAATGTGCCAGAAAACAGAGGACTACACCCAACAATAGGGGGGTTACCATGATAAACACCAAAAGATAGCATGTAGCTAAAATAGATTTAGCATGACAAAAATAAAATTTCCATGCACATTGACTAAACAACCTACCACGCACTTGGAAACCTTAGTGTACCGGAAAAAGGATCAACATTCAGAAAAATGCGAAAATTGGAAGAATGGAGGTTACAGAAAAAAGGTGCCAACTGGTAGCGTCTATCAAATTGAATGTCAAGTAATTTCAAAGTGACTTCAAATTAATCACACCAACTGGCAGCGTCAAGGAAATTGAATGTCACATATATGGGAAGCATCAATTCATTTAAACCACATCTCAGGTAGGTTCTCTGAGAAGCTTCATGACCCTTGTTATATAAGGAAGGGACGCGGGTAATAGAATGGTTATTGTGAAATTGTGAATTCATAGAGTGAGAGAGTATATGGAGTATAGAGTGAGTTAGCAAGACATACCGAGTGAACTAGCTCAATAAAAATCAAGCTTAACCACCATGGCACCACCCAAGCTAGGTGCATCAAGCCAAGCCTACAAAAAACCTTGAAGCCATCATAGAGAACCACACCAAACATAGGGGATGGAACAAGAATCCACACAGACTACAGAATTCGTTAAATTGGATGAAATTCCCTCACCCAATGTGGAAACAGCGAGCTCCACACTTGTGGTGGAGGAAACCCAACCAACAACAGTTGTTTGCATGGATATTCATATGTCGAAAATGGGACAGGGTCAACAAGACAAGGACACAGAAATTCCTTTGCACCCTAAACACATTGACGAGTCCCATAGGGTAAATGGGACTTCCCCAAACTAGACAGAAGCGATTGCGCCAGGAATGTCACACATAATAGAGCTAAAGCAATAGTAGGAGGGACTAGTAGAAGATTTTATTGGCCGACCAGAGGCATATGACGATGATAGAACAATCAAGGCTGGAACCTTGAGCCAACCACCAGAGTGAAAAGGAAAACAACCTGTTATCACTGAAATTTCGTCCGCACATGGTGACAAGAACTCAGCATTGTCAAAACAGGAATGAAGTTATTCATGGCACTAAATCACATTCACAGCATTACAAAAGGGTCAAAAACTATACAAAGTAACCAAAAATTGAAGGGCGCTTTACAGAATCTGGGTTCGCATGCACATGCGCGGAACAACAATGTACCATGTGTGCATAAGCGCACGATGCGCTGATGTGGGCGCAAAACCTCGCACACCTGCTAAACAGTGCATTTATTGAAATTGGTCAGCCTCCCAACCACTAATGGATCAGCTCCCAAGCCGATTTGACATCAAATCTGAGATGAATCCGCATGGTAGGCTGGTCAAAGACCTAATTGAGCCCTAAAGAGCCCCTTTTCACACTCCAAAGAGGTTACATAATCACCCAATGCCATGCTATAAAAAGCCATGAAGAAACATCATTTTCTCAAGGAATTTCTTGTAATGTTATGCTGCTTAGATTATTTTAAGGACTCACTCCTTGGCAATAACACATTAGCACCATTTCATTGAGCTATCCACCCCTCTCTTGAGTGGATATGCCTTGAGTTCTTTCACCATCATTCTCATTTTCTCATTGTAAGGAGAGCAAGTTTGTGAGGGCCTCAAGAGCCTTCCTTTGGAGGAAGAAGGAACCACAGTTCCCTTTATTCATTGTGTTTTGGATTTCATCAACAGATCAGCCTAAAAACATTGGTGATATTGGTCCATTGTGTTTGTTATTTCTTTTTCATATGCTCATAGTTTTAGTTTGTTTTAATTTAATTCTTGTTTATTGTTTTTGTTTTTAT
>JZKD02S1672706.1:648324-661174 GCA_000966675.3 Picea glauca
TTTTTGTTTTTATTTCTCTAACCCTTTCCTCTACAGTTGTCATGCCTAGCAAGACCCAACTGGGCATGTAAGCACCCTTTATTTTCTCACCTAGTGACGAATTGGGTGCAAACACAACCCATAGCAAGATCACCACGCAGACAGGATGCAACATCCATATTCCTATCATGAATTTTGGAAGGGGTGAAGACCACGCCTAACCTTCTGGGATGCGTGGAAAAACTACATTGCTCGGACCATGATGTGGCCGACATGGACAAGTTCCCATAATTTGCAAGGAATTTCTACCTTGACAGCATGGGCATAAGACCCTTTGGTGATCCAATTTTACAACCAAAACAGTGGGTAGCAGGATTGGCCAACACCAGAATTATAAACATGTTGGATATCCCACATTTTGGAAGGGGACGCGATGTAAACAACTGAGTTAATAAATTGATGGCAGTCATCCACGTAGGGTATCTATGGGTGGAAGAGCATGTCTCTATATACACGGAGCTCATTTCTTATATTATAGGTCTTCCATCTCGAGGGGGAAATCTTGCGCAATACCTCAATGAAAAACCAAAGGAGAAGGAATTGGCGGAGGAGATCAAAAATACATATGGAACAAAGAGAGGCTTGCATGGAATCATCATCAAGTGCATCAACGATGAAACAACAAGGTTGGCCACCAAACTCATGGCTTGCAAGTTTCTCAGGAAGTGCCGCAAGTAGGAATTCCCTGTTGGGTTCGTCATGGTTGCATCACAGTGCACAGAGGGAACTATGTTCAACTTGGCCCCATACTTATTAAACATGTTCCTTTAGGACTGCAGAGACGTGCATGACCTGGGGACAAAGTTTCATTACTCTTGGCTACTCATATTGATCTCCTTGATCAAATGGAGGGAGCTCCAGTACACATAATAAAGAGATTGAGAGCCAGATATTTGTGGACGTATCCTAGGAGGGGGTGAACCATGGTAATGCTTGTTTTATGTGATTGAATTTATGCATCTCCATTATTGTTAAGGATTAAATGCTAGATTAATGAATGAAGGAACTAGTTATATCTGATACTCCACATGCATAAATAATAATGGATGTTTTAATCAAGAGGTTAGATTAAATAGATAAACATCACAAGGTATAACTAGAGATATCCACTCATTCCCAAGCTACAATCATTTGAGTATTTCATCCACCCATAGAGTTATCTCGGGTGAGACTGTGTAGTACACCCTATGTGTTGTGTTTCCTTTTGGTTTACCAGGTGTTGACAATTAAAAATCACAACAAGGTTTTCTTCCCGCAAAGTATTTCTAAAGCCTATTATTATAAGCTACAATAGGAATAATACTAGTAGGTGGGACCCCCTTGTAGATTGGGAGATAATATCAGGATCTTATTTGATGTCTGTGTCATTGTTTGAAACTGCTTACATGGTTGATGGGATCTTGTTTTATTGGTGATGTTGGCACAAGGGAAGACCCAGGGTTCAACTCTAACAATGCACCAACAAGCCCTAACTACTGGCCCTTTCGGAAACACCTGCAAGGCAGATGAAGTCTCATCTGAAGTAGCTATAGGGGGTTTCAAGACACATGTGTCTACAACCAGAGGAAATGAAAAGTGGATTCAAAGAAACTATACACAACAACCTAGTATTATTGATCTTCCTTAGGCCTATTGCACAAGTTATATCTTAGATCTAACACAATATCACAATAGAAGCATATCAAATGACAAAGAACCCAACACCAATCACACATAACACAAAGATATACGTGGTTCACCCTCTCTCTAGGGCTACGTCCATAGAACTGTGCTTTATAATATATTAAGATGAAAGAATACAGTTCTTATATGCACTCTTAGCTTGCATATCTCTCTCTTCATCTCTCCCCCCTCCTTGCGCACCCAGCTGTAGGGTTGATCTTTGCACCTAGATGAATATCTTACAATACTAATGGCTTACAAAACACAATACTCCTCTCTCAACAACAATCACTCATCGTAACATGATCTCTTATAACCCATCCCAGGTCCTCTTGACCTTTATTTATACATTACAATATATCACCAACAACCTTAGGCCAAAACCTAGGTGTCCAAAACCCTAAATGCCAAAACCCTAGGTATCTAAAACCTTGGGTCAACTTGACCCACGTTTTCAGGGCTTCACCAACCTGTCTTTCCTTCCTTCTCGCACAGTGCTCCAAAGCATCCATGGTGGATTTTGTCACTTTTTGACTTGTTTGCGATCCATATTCCTTGTTGATCTGTCATCCTCGATCTCCTTGTCCAACAGCTTTCTTTCTTGTACTTCACACCATATTTTCTTCTCTTCTTCTCACTTCAACCCAGTATCAGTCATTGTGTCTTCCATGCAGTTCTCATTCCATATTTTCTGCCTTAATCTTCACTTACTTCTATACCCAAGGGCCAATAGGCCCCCAACACTCACTTGTGACTTGTCCTAGGGCACTTCATATCTAATCCTTCTGATTTGACTTCAGGTTGCGTGGAGCAGCCTGTGATTTCTGCTCTTTCCTCCCCACTGTATGCAGACTGTCTTTTCTGTGTCTAGTACCTAGTTTCAACTACACCTGGTACCTAGACCCTTTTCCTTCTAATTTTAGTAAGAGATGTGAGCCAGTTGGTTGTCATAGTATAGTTTCAACCGGCTCATGTTTACCAAACCTTCCTTCCATTTTCCATTCAAGGTCTTCAACTGCGTAGCTCCTCCTTCTGTAACATAGACAACCTCATATGGCCCAAGCCAATGAGTTATGAACTTTCCTGGATTCTTCATGAACTTATTGTCATATACCAGAACCAACTTGCCTTGCTCAAATGCCTTCTTCTTAATGTGTATGTCATGGTAGGCCTTTTCTCTTTCCTTCTGTACCTGCTGATGGAATATTTCAATAAATCTGTCTTCTTCTAGTTTGACCAACTGCGCGATCCTCTATTGAACAGTGCCAGTGTCATCCATATCTGTAAAGGATGTGATTCTTAAGCTTGGGACCAAATATTCCATCGGTACAACTACTTTGAGACCATAAACCAACTTAAAGGGGGTCTGGATTGTTAGCTTCTTGCAAGTGGTTATGTAGGCCCATAGTACTATTGGTACTCTTAAATCCCAATCATCCCTATTCACACTGCAAATCTTCATCAACTTTGTCTCAAAGATTTTGTTGAATGCTTCAACTGTCTCATTTTCTTATGGATGGTAGGGAGTGCTCTTTCAATGATGGACTACAAATTCCTCAGTCAAAGCTTCAACGGTCTTCTTGATGAAATGTGTGCCTTGATCACTCATAAGGATCTTCAACCATCCAAACCTGCTTATGATGTCATCAAATATGAATCACACAGTTGTCATCAAATATGAAGCACGCAGATCCTGATTTCTCTTGTCTTCTTGTCTTATACCACCATAGGGCTAATCCACTTTGACTCTTCAACAGGTTCTTTGATTCCTGCTTCTAACATTCTATCAAGTTCAATCTTCACTTTCTCCTTATATTTGGGATTCAATCTGTAGGATCTCTGTTTGACTGGCCTTGCATCTGGTTTCAAAGGGATCCTCACCTTTCCCATGGGCCCTTTAATTCCCTTCATATCAATTAACTTGGTTGGAACATGTCCTGATATTCATGCAGTAACTCTGTGATCTTGTCAATAGTGGCAACATCCAAATAATCTCCAACATTTGCAAGATTCAGTGTTTTCTCTGTTCGAATATTGAATTTCTTGATATTGATCAGTTATCCAATGAAAGGTAGTTCAACTCCTCGTCCTTCTATGTCTCTTTGGCATTCTGTTTCATTGATGTTCACCTTCCTAGGATCATCATCTTCGTCAACATTGATATTGTAACAGCCTTGCAATTTCTGGAGAGGCGCAGTCCATTTTTCCTCTTCTTGTTCTAAAGGGATGCTAGGTGCCTCCTCAAATAATTTTTTTCTTACAATATGTAACACTTGATCCACTGTAGGGTATTGGCTTTCAAACAAAAACGTAATTACAAAGTTATGGGTCATACCTTCCCAATCTGCAATGATGAGGTGCAGTTCTGCTTGTAGGTACAATTAATAGGGGTTGTGTCCAGTGTGTTAATGAATTTGTGCACCCATTGCTCTTGAGGAATGTCTCAATAGGCTTCCTCTCAACGTCGTACAAGGTCCTTTGAACAACTTTGACCTATGTACCTAACTTCGCAGTCTTCTACTTGCTTTGAAAACAGTGTTGTCATCAAAGTGTGACATTGTATCCAGTCTGTAATGTTGTTTTTGTGTGTCCCCCACCATCTTGCTGGAGTTTATTTTAGGGCCTCATCCATTGCCAACAATATTTTTTTTATTGGTACAATTTATTCAAATTCCAACAAGAAATCTTCTAAATGATTTATACCATCAAAGGTGGGCAAGTTACTTACTGTTGTGCCGGTCCAGCGAACTTCTTTGGTTAATCTAGCACATCTCCTTGTAGATACTTTGTACATTTTGTTCTGCCAATTTTCCAGTGCTTCTTATGAATCTAATGAACATGCATTCTCACTTCACCAGCTTAGGTTCCCATCCACTGTAGGATTAATGTAATCCTATTATTTGGTTGTTAATTTGTATATGTTTTCTAGTTAATATGTGTGGTCTTCTTCCCTGGTGGGTTTTGTGTATCTCTGACCTTCGTCGGGATCCAAAGGTGCAATGATCCTAAGGACATCTCTTTCAAACATCATTCTTCTTTTCTTTAAATCAACCCAAGTGGAATTATTGAAATCCCAATCAATTCCTAACAGCAGAGGTTAAGGACAACTATCATCAACTATCTCAATCACCTTGAAGTATGCAAATGTCCTTACTCCGTCAATGTCCACTGGGACATGTTCCAATCTTCAAAAGGGGCTCACATCTTATTGATTGGCCATCCTAAGCATGATAGAGGAGTATATCAACATGGGTTTTCCCATCAGTTCCTGGGTCTGCTTCGTCATGACATTAACCTCTGACCCTAAGTCGAGGACTACATAGTCTATATCATACTCTCCAATTTGAGCATTTAGGTGCAGTTCCATATTTTTCCTTTTCTTTTTAGTGACTTGGTGTACTACTCTATTCATCCAGGAATCTATCTTTCCTAACTTGTACTATCTGATTAAATTGTGTAGCTCTTGTACATCACTTTCATCCTAAATCAACTTAATACAAGTATATAAGAATTCCATGAGCTTGACTATCTCTTTTACTTCTCTTGGTAGAGCAGACTGGTTGAATGCCAGAGGCATTTCACATTCTCTTACTTCTGGTCATGTCTTCGATGAAGAGCCTTGGTCTCTCCCGAATTCTTTTCTTGCTTCCTCAAACATTTGTTTTTCTTTCTTTGCATCAAAAACTTGTGTCTTCTCTGCAACTTTCCTGAATCCTGATTCTTTTGTAGTATTTCCTTGGGTTTCTCTGTCTTCTCCTGTAACATCACCTCCTCTAGTGATAACAATGACTCTAGGGTCCTCTCTGTGAGGTTCATCATATATTAGTTTCACTTGCGGGTTCTGTTGAGGTCCTCATCTCTCCTGAAGTTTGGCTAGCAGCACAGAACAATCTTTGATAACATGTTCGAATGAGCTGCAGTAGCTGCAAGTGGTACAAGGGTTCTGACAGTCCCTTGCTAAGTGTCCTGGCTATGTGCAGTTGTAACAGATGATCCATCCTCAACCTTGACCCATACCTCCTCCTCTTCCTCTTCCTCCAAATCCATCATGAGGGTTGAAGTTTCTTCTTCCTAGAGAATTATATTGCGTAGTGTTTCCTTCTTGTTGTATTTTTCCTTGAATTTTTTATATATACCTCAACCTTTCATGCATGAGATTGTAAGCCCTACAATCCCTGTAATCATGTCCTACCAACTTACAAAATGTGAAATACAGATGTGTGGGTGTTTGGACATATTTTTGTAGATAGTAACATTCATGAGGGCGATGTCTGTTTCTACATACCTCGCATCAGGGTAGGGTAACTTGCTATAAAGGGATCAGAGCTCTAGAGGTGAAGTATTCATGAAATAAGGGATAGTGTTCCTTGTCATGGACTTCTAATTTGCATATGATACACCAGATGCATTCTCTTTTATCTTTTCCCTTGTCTTTCTTCATATCTTCGACCTATAGAGATAAGTTAATTAGTTGACTCAATATTTGACCCATACCTGAGCTGGATTCTCCCATAGGGGTTGATTCTAACTCCATGGCAATCTCCAGCGCCTCAGCCTGCGAAAAAATCTTCTATTGCATTAGAATAACTCTGATGTGTGGTAAGAGGGTAGCAATGAACCATTCCTTGTTCTGCTCATCTGGGATCTAGAAGCTCAAATGGCTTGTCAAGGTCTTAAATCTCTTATCAAACTCCCACACAAGTTCAACTATTCTTTGCTTGATTTCCTTTAGCTCTAAAATGCACTGCGACTCTGACTTAGGTTTCTTGAATTCAACAATTAGCATAATTTTAATGACATTCAGCAGTTTTGGTGTAGTTCCTTGGAAAATTTTCATGTACCAGCTCAGTGAACGATCTCTTAGGGTAGTACTGAGTTGAGCTCGTTTAACAACTTCATTGGTAATATTCTTAATAATTCATACAGCTTCACATAAAAACCAGTGATGATCAGGATCTTCAGATCCATCTCCTCTAAAGGTGGGTAACCTCATCTCATCTACCATAGATATTCCTAGGTTTTCGCATTGAATATGTGGTGGACTACTAGTGAAAGTTCTCAGAGCATTCTGGTGAGTTTAATTACTCTGATTTCTTAATGTTTCTAAAAAAACAAGAGGATTAATAGTACTTACTTCAATAGTTGTTGTGGTTTTTGAAGGTTCTGGCTCTTCCCGGCGAGGTTCTTCATCTTTCCCTTCCTCTTCCCTAGTGGATTCTGAATGATCTTCATCTATTAGATCTGCCTCTTCTCCACTGTATAAACTCTCATCCCTGAAGTTCTACTTAAACAAGTTCACAAGAGGGACTTCTCTGAATTCTCTCCCACTGGGCGTATGTCCAACCTTTGTGTCGCTGTTGTTGTCTAAGTTCTTGAAAATTAGCCTTTTCCAATCCAACCAACTATTATAGCTTCAAGATGTTCTTCTCATGCAATAGCATTTTGATCTTCAACTTCAAAAAGTGTAGAAATTTTCCTCTGGGTCCCTTAAAGAAATACCTCTCAGCTTGGCTATATGACTCTACTATGTCAATAGAAAACTCGGTGATATACCCTCCAATGGTACTATCGAACCAGTGATCTACTACTCTTGACATGGTGTTATCAATTCTCTTGACTGTCTTGATAAATGCCGACGTCCAAACCACAGGTGGTCTAGATCTGATCTCAAATTGGGTGTCTGCTAACCTATCTAGCCACTCATATAAATCCTGATGAATTCCTCCCAATAAAATCTCATGTATATCAGTAAAGATATATCTTCCCAACCAATCCTTTGTACTAATATTAGGGTTTGTGTTCTGGGCTTCAGCGAAGTCCTTTTCTTGATCCTCTATCCATTTTTGAATCTCTGTCTTCGATGGAAACCACCTTGACATTCCCTCAAGAAGATTCATGTCCCCACAACGGAACCATTTGCTGGTAGAAGGGAAGACCCAAAGTTCATCTCTAATAGTGCACCAACAAGCCCTAACTACTGGCCCTTTCAAAAACACCTGCGAGGCAGATGCAGTCTCACCCGAAGTAGCTATAGGGGGTTGCAGGACACAGGTGTCTACAACCAGAGGAAATGCAAAGTGGATTCAAAGCAACTATACACAAAAACCTAGTATTATTGATCTTCCTTAGGCATACTACACAAGTTATATCTTATATATAACACAATATCACAATATCATCATATCAAATGACAAATAACCTAGCATCAATCACACATAACACAAAGATATATGTGGTTCACCCTCTCTCTAGGGCTACATCCACAAAATTGTGCTTTATAATATATTAACATAAAATCATACATTTATTATCTATGCTCTTAGCTTGCATATCTCTCTCTTCCTCTCTCTCCTCTCCCTGCACACCCAACTATAGGGTTAATCTTCGCACCTAGCTAAAGATCTTACAATACTAATGACTCACACAACACAATACTCCTCTCTCAGCAGCAATCACTCATCATAACATGATCTCTTCTAACCCATCCCAGGTCCTCTTAACCTTTATTTATACATTAAAATAGCTCATCAACAACCTTAGGCTGAAGCCTAGGTGTCCAAAACCCTAGGTGTCTAAAACCCTAGGTCAACTTGACCCACGTTTTTAGGGCTTTGCTAGCTTGCCTTTCCTTCCTTCTCGTGCAGTGCTCTAAATCATCCATGGTGGATTTTTCCTCTTGTTGATTTTTCTACGGTCCATGTTCCTTGCTTATCTTTCATCCTCGATCTCCTCATCCAATGGCTTGCTTTCTCGTACTTCGAACTGTATTTTTTTCTCTTATGCTCACTTTGACCTAGTATCAGTCACTGTGTCTTCCGTGCAATTCAAATTCCATATTTTCTACCTTAATATTCACTTAATTCTATACCCAAGGGCCAACAGGTTCTAGATAGGGCCTATTATGTGTTGGTTCTAATGGTGGCAATTGGATGATGGAAAAGGCATGTTATATGTTTTTTTTCTACTGCTCTAGGTTCAAATTTTATGTCACAATGACCTATGTTATCCATTGTTATCATTGCTATCTGTTCTTGGATCCATTACTGGGATACCTGCACAAGAGACATGTTAGTAACAAAACTTAAAGAGAAGTTGGGAAAGGGAAAAATCAATATAAAAAAATGAAAAATTAAGGAATCGAACTATGCTCTTATGCTACCTACATGCATCAAAATTTAAATGATTGTTGTTATCTTAGATAATAAGTTAATGGCTATGCAATGTTTTGAGTTATATAGTTGATATGCATTATGGTTAAGTTGGAAATGGTAATATATGATGTGGGTGGCGCGTTTGACAAGTGATAGATGATAATTCCAATGCATGGTTTAAATGAATGTTTAATGGATTAATGGTTAACGTGTACTAAGAAATTAAATTACTGGAGAGTGGAGGTGACATGAATTTACTTCACTCCACCCTTACTCTTTCCACTGGCCGCCACCCTAGTCGGGCTATTGTTAAAGTATGTTTTATGTAGTTAGGATCTGAATTTCAAGCAGAGGGGAGAACCGCTCAGCCAATTCACATTTTTAAGGTGCTCTTGGTTACATGTATGCCTTTTCGCCATCCATGAATTTGCTTTGGTTATGAAATAGATAGTGGCTCGACATGTATGGGTTTTTTCTTTCCATGAGTTGGGCAACTGTGTTAATTGGTGATATTTTTCTGGAATGAATCGTTTGTGGTTTTTCATTGCAATGAAGTTTGAATTCACAATGTTATTGGTCATTTCGAGCGTTAGTAGCCATAAAGGATCTCTGTCATCCTTGTCGGTTTTAGTGGGAAGTTTAGAGTGGCTAGTTGTCTTCACCCATTAGTATCACCATACCCATTCCTTGGCTTTTATGGAGTTTAATGGGTTGGAAACACCTTGTGTCATTGCAAATTATTCACTTGGGTATTGGGTTGTTCATGCTACTAATGGTCGCACAGTGGATTATATTTCTTCTTCTCGGCTATTTCATCTTAGTGTTGTTAGTTGGTTGGATGGGAGAGTCATGAGGGTTATACCCTTCATGTGTTAAGTATCGTTATAGGGCCAAAATGGAGCCTTGCTCCTCTATTCATATCCTCTCATGTCATGGGAATTGTCACCCTATACGTAAATTCAATTATGGTATACCTTGTATGTGCACCGTTAGTCTCAGAGGTTTTCACCAATGAGAGGAGTCGACTCTAGCCTCCCTGTGTTGGTCCACAGAGAAAACCTTTGATTTATCAAGCCCAAGTGTTGATAGAGGGGACCGTTATGGCTTGTCAAGTATATTGTTGGTTGTTATGGATTGGTGGTGTATTTTCGACATAATTAATTACTGCCTTGCCCCGTTAATTATGTGACAGTGGTGTTGGTTTTGGTATCTAGTTTCTGCATTTGTTGTTATAATTTAATGGATAATCTCAACATAGTTAATTTGATGATTGTTAAATTGAGTATACATTCATTTTCCTTGTGATCATTGAAATGATAACCCAACACTGTTTTTAATTGATTAAGTCACAACATTGCATTTTGCATAATGCGTGGGTATGTGTGGCATTCCTATAGCATGATAGGTTGAGTGGTTGATTATTATGACTGTTTGTTTTAATTTCCATGGAAGTATTGCAATCGTGGTGATTACGATATGTCCATCCACTTTGTATGCTATGGATATTATTGGTGGTGCCCTCAAAGATAGTCACAGAGTTTTTAAACATGGCTTTGTTGCAATTTGATCATTTATGTTATGAGATCGGGTATACAGTTTCTACCTCATTGTATTAAATGGATAGCCTAACATTTTGAAAGTTTAGAGTCAAAGAAAATTGGACCTGTACAATCGCATAAATACACTTGTGTTTTGTCGAATGGTTTGTGTATTCCATAGCATAACGTGAGTTGAAGTGGTGATTTGTATCTGTGTGTTTAAATGGCAAGTCAAGATCTTTGCAATTTAAATATGGTTTATTGTGTTGATTTTCCACTATGTGTGTTTAATGAATATCATTCATTTTAACAGTGATAGGCATGGGTGTTGTGATAGTATAACCTCATTGCAATTCAATTATTAAATGAATTAAAAGAGAGAATTGAGCATGACCTTTGAATTATATTTGATGATTGAAATAATTAACAGTGATTGATGAGTTGGCATTGAATAGAGTGGAAGTAATTGACTGTGTATTCATTTGGAAATTGTTTTAAAATGTTAAATGGATAAATGAGAAGAGTATATATACTCTACAGGTTGTTGTGGAATGCATATTGTCTTTTTTTTGTGACATTGTGTTACATATTGACTATGAACAATGAGCAAGTTAATGCACAAAATTGTTTAAATTTTACATAGTAGTTGTTCTTTTGGCATAGTGGTCATTTTGGTTGTTGTTGATATTTTTACATTGATTTGGCATTATTGTATGGATTACTTAATTAATTTTATGAACAATACATGCTCTCTTTCCCCACCATTATTTCTCTTTCTACTAATTACAACATCCTTGCCTTCCCACATTCATTTTTCACTCCCTCTTCTAAAATTTAATTACAATCAAGAGAAATTATGTATTGAAGCAGTTTGGAGTCTCAAAGTATTGATTGGAATACAATGGTATTTTCTTTGATTTGTGTTACAGTTGATTGTTATGGTGTTTGAGTAGTAACCATGTTTCTTTCCCCCTCATTTTATCATTTTTCTCTCAATACAAACCCCTCGCATATCCATGGATATTTTGTTCACCCCCTACTCATTGACAACAGTTAAAAAATATGTATGGATTGGATTGCATGAGTCTGATATGTTGATGAACCAAAATCTATTTCATATATTTAAAGAGTTGTCTTGTATGGTTGTTAAAAGGACTATTTTCTAATCAATGATGCATGCAGTAATGATCGTTTTCAGCTGAGGTATCCATGGCAGAGGCAACCGAGGGAGAGGTAATTGGAACAGAGGCCCAAGAAGGCCAAGGTTCTCCATACACTTTGACGTTGACTCAAAAGAGTTAGGCTAGTTGTTTCAGGCCAGAGTTTTCAATTGGATTGGGAAAGGAGTGGTCCAACCTAGGCCTGAAAGGCCTCCCCTCCAAGCTCCATAAGCCCCTGCTATTATTGTGCCCCCTCATGTCTCATTGCAACCCAAAGTTCTCGAAAACGACGGATGACAAGAGATTGTCTAGATGGAAATATCCCAACATCATGGCTGGCCCAATTTGTCCTTACCTTCTCCCTCACCTATTAACTAGATCATCCAAGCTACACCTGTCCACTCACCAGTTTAGTCCTCTTGTGCTAGAAAAATGTTGAAAACCGATGCCCACCATGCCCTTGACAAAGAAAAATCCATTACTACCCCATCCTCACCCTCCAATGGCTATGATAAATATGTGTCTTCCCGGATTCATTTGAGGAATGATTGTTCTCACGTGCGTAACGAACCTCCCATTCGTCACGACTACAAACCTCATAAAACAAATGGAATTTTTTATTTTTATTTTTTGTATTTTTAACAAGTGTGTGCGCGTACAAGGGAAAAAAACATATTCAAATCTACTTCGCCACCCGATGACTAACAAGATGAAACCACGATGATCACAACAAGAAGACGTAAGGCGCACAACAAGTAACTACAAGCATTAAATGACCATAGACATAAGGCGCACAACAAGTAACTGCAAGCATTAAACGACATACTGTGTTATGTACAGTACGAACACAGATGGAAGAATCCATAGTAGTAGATTTTACTATTTCTGCACAGGAAAGCAGGGCGTTTAATCTTAGTTCTCTGCTCCGAAGAGAGAGAATGTCAGATAGGCTCCTGCCCGACTGCTCAGGAAGAAACTAGTAATCTCTGTCAGGAGGTTGCAGTGGTGGGAACTCTGCCTCTAAAGAGCCCGCGAGTACTGATACGACCTTAGAGGTGTGTCGCAAGAGTGGATACCCTGCCTTTAAAGGGCCTGAGACTCTTGATACGACACTGGATTCTTTACACAGAAAATAATCACACACACAGACTTATATATAGAGCGACTAGCTTTATCAGATCGAATAGTCTGATATCATACAACTGTGAGTTTGGACAATTCCAATTATAGTACTAACCCTGAAATTAACCCGACCCTAAACGTCAGCATAGAAATAAACAACAACTTTATTAACCCTAAA
>JZKD02S1672706.1:676025-692906 GCA_000966675.3 Picea glauca
TATTTCCTCTTTACAATTTAAAACCATGGATTTTAATTAAATTATTCCTCTCTTCATTTTACCCTCTAAATTTAAGAAGATTAAAATTATTACTTAAGTGGGTTTTAGTTTATATCTTTATTTATTTATTTATTTATTAGGGTCTTTTTCTTAAGGCTTAACAAAATTTTACCCTAGAGAAGTTTTAGACTTAGGTTTAGATCTTGAACTGGACGACAATTATTTAGGGACGTTGTTTTAAGAATTTATTAAGGTGTTAAATGTCTTAGGGCCATCTAGGTTTGTTCCTTCCTCAATATCAATGTGACGTGCCCTTCAGGACGCACCACGTGCTCCAAGGTGCCACTCGCCTCAGTTGTTTCTTTTGTGCGTCGTGCCCTTTAGGATGCACCACATGCTCCAAGGGTGCCACTCGCTAACTTGTGTTTCTTTCGTGCGACGTGCCCTTCAGGATGCACCACGTGCTCCAAGGGTGCCACTCGCTAACTTGTGTTTCTTTCGCGCGACGTGCCCTTCAGGATGCACCACGTGCTCCAAGGGTGCCACTCACCAACTTGACTGATTGGTAGACATCTATAACCCCAGGAGTCAACACTCCGCCAGGTGAACTTGTGGGAGACTAAGGGCTCTAAGGAATAAGGCCCCTGCCTTATTGCGCGCCACTTAGAATCATCGTGAGTGACTATCGCAGTCTTCCCTCACGGCATCATGGATCCTCTCGAACTAGGTAATCATTAACCTACAGTTCGAGCCACGGCGAGAGTGCTAGTAGGTTGTGGTAGAGCTGCTGTCCACACCTCTCCCTCAAACTCTCTGGTAATTGTGTGTGGCCCCTTTACTCCATACATGAGTCTGGTCGGCAAGCTATCGTCAGCCTGCATCATCAACAATCGTGTTAGAACATGTCCACATCATATCATCAAATCAATGAGATATCACAGTAAATAAATCAACCCAAATAGCACACTCCCTGACTCAATCCGGAGTCCAAGGGGTCCCATCAATGCCCCTGTATCCTCAAGGTCCAAAACCCTGCAAACTCAATAAAATTGAGTCAAAATCACCTGTCTATATCAAAACAGTAAAACATCAGGTCATCTATCATATCGCATCATAATCAAGGATAAATGTTTTCTTATCATCAAAGTCCAGATCACTTGCGAGCAAGTGTCCTCAAAGAATAAGTTTTCTCAGTGTGCCAGAGCGGGATGTTACAATGTGATCAATGAGATTAGGCCTAAAGTCTCATCATAGCCAAAGGAAAATTTAGAAAAATCGAAGGGTGACAGCAACAATCAAGGAAAGATTTCATCTCAGGGTGGGAAATATGGTTTTTGAGTTTTTATGTTATTTATTGTTTATGACAGTTGACTTCAGAAATTTTGGACAACAAGTTTTCTTTGGATATATGAGTAATATATATATTTTTTAAATAATTTCAAATATTTTGAGATAAATTGTCAAATCTTAATCTGATGATGGGAGTCACAAGGAGGGGTGTTTTTCTTAATTAACTAGTATGTTATGATTGTTAAGAGTTAAAGGGAGTCACAAGGGGTCCCACCTACTAGTTATTATTTATTTATAACCCTTATTATGATTATTACTTTTCCCCCTAACTAAAAATTTGGTTGAGTCTTTAAATTAACTTAACTAATGAGGTGGTTCAACTGCTTTAGCCAATTCTAATTTGCTTAAAGGAAAAATGAAAGGGAGGATAGAAGGAGAAGCATAATAAGGTTTATCTTTGAGTTTCTGCTGAGATAGTTCAGTTTTCATTCATTCCTTAATTTATCACAAGCCTAATTCTTTTTTATGATGGCAGGGTGTTATTGTAGACAACAAGATTTATGGTTGAATTACATCATTCAGACACTTGTTTTTCAGAGGTGTTGATCTATCTTTGATATTTTGTGTAGACTTGTATGTTTGTGAATTATTTTTCATGACTGACAAAGGATATCGTGTAGATTCGAGTGGGCATAAATCTGTGGCAAGTTGATCCATCTTTTAGAGTTCAATTTTTTATTTTTTGTCAGAGGTCCTTTTGTATGTTCCATCGGGGATGCCTAAGTTTGACTTTGATCTGAAATTTCTGCATGAAATGTTTTAAAAGGAGTGACTCTTTGGTGAATTGGAATGAAATAAAGGATTTCTTTATGTCTCATATGTCTTGATTATCTTCTTGGTGTCTTTACTTATGTCTCTACATTTATTTCAACAACTATGATATTCAGAAAATCATATAAAAAGTGAATTTTCAACAAGATTTTTACTTATAAAAGATTAGCCTAAGCACTTGTAATCAATACTTGTGAGTTAGGATGTTATTTTTGTTGGCTATAAACATAGGGTGATATTCCTGTCTATTTTTCTTTAGCTAAGCAGAATCTGAAAATGCTTGAGTAAGATCATTTCACATCTTTTCCTCAACACCCGGGGGGGCGATAGTTTTAGAGGGATTTTGTTGGAAGATGGTTAAATCTAAACCTGGGTCAACTTATGACAGCAAGGTACTATCGGATTAGATAACTGATAAAGTAGAATAGAAAAAAGCAAGTACTACCAGAATCAATTAGGACTATTACCTTTTTCTTTTTGATATATCTTTTGATATTGAGGGTTTGAGGAGTGTTAATTCCAGCCAATGCATTACATGATATTGTGGGAGTCAACTCTTCATAAGAAATATCTTCTACATTGTCATGTTGAGATGGTTCTTGTTCTTTTTCTTATTCTTCTTCCTCTTAACAATCTATGTAGAATAATTTATTCTCACCACACTTATGTCCCTTACTATACTTATTGTCACAATTAAAGCATAAACCTTTTGATTTTCTTTCCTCCAATTGTTGAGGTGTCAACCTTGTAGGTTGAGGTGGTTTAGAAGAAGGAACAATAATCTCTCAATAGATGTTAGGAGTGGTCCTTCTATTATCCATAGACATATTTTTACTTTCAACATTTCTCACCACCATGAAGAAATTTTCCAATGATTTGGGTTCCGAAAGGTGAAACTCATGTTGAATGTTATCCTTTAAATTTCCTATGAATACATCAATCACATGCTCATATGGAATACCTGCTACCTTTATATTCAATATTTGGAAGTTCTTAATGTGCTCCACAATTGAAGCCTTTTGCTTGATATTTATCAATTGGTTGAAGAAGGTATTGCTCTCCTTCTATCCTAATAGTGTCTTATCATTTCTTCGGTGAAAATTTTCCAAGTGACAAGTGATTTGTGAGAACAAATTCATTGATACCACACACATTGATTGGGTTCTAAATATAAATATGCAATCTGTACCTTTTGTGTGTGGTACATCATGTAGATCAAAAAACCGCTCCATCTGGAGTAGCCATGTGATTGGATCCTTTCCATCAAACTTTCTCATATCGATCTGAGGAAAGTCGTTGGTCTTCAACCCAAAGTTGGAGCTTCTCTAGTCTTGATTCATCTTCCTTTTTTCCTCATCATGAATTTCATGGGACACATTTTCACTTTCAAGTGGCATCTCTATTAGCAACTTTTTCAATCCTTCCATGATGTCCCCTTTTAAACCATCCATATTAGTATCCATTATCGCTTCCATCTTAGCTTCAATTAAATCCATCATCCCTTGTAGTTCGTATTTTTTTACTTCCTTATTTTTTAAATCATTTATGTCCCTGTGCATTTCTTCACCTTCATCAAGAGTCCAAGTAGGGTTGTATGAAGGCGTATTTGGTGTAGAAGTTCTTTTTTTTGGTGGCATGTTGGCCGAGTATCACTACAAGGTAGGAATTCCTAATTGGATTAGGTAGAGGTCCTCAGAAACGAGGGAGTGTCAGGTGCTATATCTATCTGATATTAGTGTGGGGTCAAACAATAGTACTCGGCCCAATATCTTAGTTCACTGACTAAGGAGGATTGACCATTCCCTTAACCGTAATATCCGACTACCCAGTTACTAGAGAGTGATCTCTTCTAGTGTTGTTCTCTGTGTGTTATAGAAACAAGACTGATCTGGATTTTATGAGAAGAATGAAATGATTACATATTATTAAAATATTCTTAACATAGAATAATAGAGATACAATAAAACTGGTTTTCTATTCAATAAGGAAATAAGTTGAAACTGTAAAATACAGCGGAAAAACAAGCTTGTTGGAATGGTGGCGACTTATCCTTGAGAAGAGATCTGATGGTTGTGCTCATTTGCTAGAAGATGGTTACAATGAGGCTCTGAAGGACTTTTTACAATAAACAGGAATGTCAAAAACCCTAGACATCCAAAAACCTAACCCTAGGAGATGAAGCGCCAAAATTCATGTGGGCCTTGTTTGGGTAAGTTATTACATCAAGTTCTCGGGGTTGTAATGTTTGCATAAAATCTCCATTTTAGGCACACGATAGCCCATTGGAAAGGTCCAGTCGAGAAGAACATCTTTCGACTTGCCTAGGTAAGTCTCACTGATAGTCACCAGGGCCCCAAATCCTCAAAAAATGTCGTTTAGGGCCTCAAAATGGCCCCGTAAGTTTGGAACCCAAAAACCTACCGAAAAATTGCCAAGGTGGAAAATTACTTTTCGAGCCAGTGGAACAAGTGGGTGGCCACCAATATCCACTTGGATCAATACTCCCTCCTTAGGAAGCAATGGTATCCATTGCATTGAGTTCCCCCATCAGATGAGGAAATTTCTAGTGAATTTGGTCGCGAGTGAGCCACTTTACTTAGTGCAGGAGTTGTCCTGATTTGACGACTCAATAAAGATGGATCCTTTTTTGTCGAGTTCCCTTGATCTATGTTTCCACAATATGATCATTGGATGCATGTTGCATGCAATCAGGTTTGATCTCTTTTGGTGTCCATTGCTATGTTATCTCTGAGGTGTCCAATAATGGTAGGAAATATGGCCAAAGGAGAGCCACGTTGAAGACTGGATGCAGACCAAGGAAAGGGGGAATGCTGAGCTCAAAATAATTTTCACCTACAACCTTGGTGATGGGGTATGGCCCATAATGGAGTGGGAGAAGCTTTCGATGGGGCCCTGTAAGGAATTCTTTCTGAAAATTCAACCAAACTTTTTCGCCCACCTAAAACTTATGTGGCACCTGATGTTGATCATGGCGTTGCTTGTACTTGGCACTAGACTTTTGTATAATATCATGAACCTGTTGGTGCATTTGTTGAATCTTCTCAATGAAACAGGTGGTTTTTTTAGCTTCTGGTGGAGTAGGGGATGAGTCGACCGAGGCGATCACCAGGGGTAGTGCAACATCCATGGGGCCCAATGGTTGGAATCCCAACCCCACCTGAAAGAGGATGTGGCCAGTTGAGCTATGCAGGGCTCATTTGTAGCTATGATGGACATAGGGAAGACTCCCATCCCATGTGCAGGGGTGTTTTTAATTGTATATGTGCAGGATATGTACGACCATCCGATTGACGACCTGAGTTTGGTAATCTGTTTGGGGGTGGAAGGTAGTGGATTTGGTGAGATTGGTATCCAATAGTGACCAGAGGCTCGACTAGAATGAGATGAGGAATCGACTGTCATGGTTTGAGATAATGGTTTGTGGGATCCCAAAATGTACCCATACTCATTCAAATAAGAGCTTGGCAATGACTTTTGTTGTGATGTTATTCTTGTAGGTGGCTAGAATCACCATCTTGGAAAAGCGATCAACAACCACAAAAAGGTAGTCATTTCCCCTCTTGGTGGAAGGGAGGCCCGACATGTAGTCCATTGATATGGATTCCCACGGCTTGTTAGGAGTAGGAAGAGGGGTGTACAGGCCATGTTTCTTAGTGTTTGGTTTGAAAATAACATAGATGGTCCAGGACCTGATATACTTGCTGACATCATGTTGAAGTTTTAGGCAGTAGAAATGTTTCTGCGGAACTGCCACTGTCTTTTCGATGCCAAAGTGTCCTGCCACCCAACTATAGTGATCTTCCCAAATAATCTTAGTGTGCTCGCTTGATGAAACATAGAGATGGCCCAGACGACACAACAACCCGTCCTAAAGATGGAAATTAGCAACCACTGAGTTGGCACCCAACATTTGATAGGTGGTGGAGAATTCAGGGTCTGTCTCCTAGAGGTGGGCCCATCCAGAAGTCTCGTGACCACAAGAGTCTAGAAACGTGGTGAGTGCCATGACTGGAGATCAGCTTAGTGATTCAAATTATTTTTGGCACAAAATGAGAGAGGAGATATAATAAAGCAATGTACAGAGATATCTCAGATATCCAATAATATAACAGAAATGTATCAGAGATGCAACCATAAACACAAAGATACAGTAATACACAATTTTCTATTAATGAGCGAAAATATACAAAGATTATAAAAATACGGAGTGAAAGACTTGCTAGAATGGTGGCATCTTATCTCTGAGAAGAGATGTGTCAGCTACTCACATTCACCAGATGATCATTTTACAATGAGGCTCCAAAGGCATTTCTATCATAAAGAAAATCCAAAACCCTAACCTCGAAAGATAAAAATCCAACAGTTTTGTGGACCCCGTTTTGGGTAGTTTGGTGTATCAACTTCCCGTGGGCGTAACTTTGGCATACAATATTTGTTTGGAGCACATGATAGCGCATTGCAAAGGTATTTTAAAGGAGATTCATTTAGGGGGATCAATAATGCTTTTGTCTATCATTGAGAATCTTGATCCCGAAAAACCTTCATTTAGGCCCTCAAAATGGCCTTGGAAGTTAAAACTACTAAAAATAGTAAATTGCCAAAATTGCTAGAAATTTGTTTTGAGCCAGTTGGAAAAGGTGGGAAGCCATTGATATCCACCTGGATCACTGAGGCAGTTAGAACCTCGGTTGTTACTTCTTATTTTATACTTGATGTTGAGGTGGAACTATTGTAAGTATGTTGACCACTTCTGATGGCGATCATTCTACAATTTTCCTTGGGTCTGCATGAACTATAGTGGCTTGTGATCAATGTGGATGATTGTCTCCTTCCCAAGAATGTAATGTCTCCACTGGTGGTAGGATTGCACAATGGATTACATTTATTTGTTGTAATTAGGGTACTTGTGGACAACATCTGATAGTTTCTTACTATGATATGCCACGGGGTGGCCATGTTGAGTGAGAACGGTGCCCACTTCATAGTCTGAAGCATTTATCTCGATCTCAAAGGGATGTTGCAAGTCCAGTAATGAAATTACTGGGGATGAGAACAAATGCTTCTTCAAGTCATAGAAGGATTGTTTTTGGGACAGGCCGCACACAAATTTTTTCTTACCGCCACCCCTGGTTACTTGTCTGAGGGCCCATGTTATATGAGAGAATCCCAACATGAACCTGCGATAGAAATCGGTGAGGCCCTAGAATCTCCGAAGTTCAGTGAGTGTGGTTGGGGCTGGCCAGTCACAGATGACCTAGATCTTGGTTGGATCCACATGCACACCATGTTGATCAATGATGTATCATAAATAATGGACCATGTCCATGCCGAAGGAGAATTTTTCCAAGTTTGCATATAGTTTGTGCTACTGCAGGGTGTGCAGAACCTATTGAATATGCTTCAAGTGTTCTGCCCAAGTCTTGTTGTAGATGAGGATGTCATCCAGATACACCACTAAAAAAGTATTGGTGAAGGTTTGTAGGATATTTTCCATCATCCTCATAAAATTTGTTGGAGCATTTGTCAAACCGAAGGGAATAACCAACCATTCAAAAATACCTTCTTTTAACTTGAAGGAAGTCTTCCCTACATATGTTTATTCTATTGGGACCTGGTGGTAGCCAGACTTCATATCAATCTTATTGGAGTATTTGGCCCCTATGAGTTGATCAAGGAGGCTGTCGATTTAGGGAATCGGGTACCATTTTTGGTCTTTGATTTTATTTAGAGCCCGATAATCAATGCAGAGTCTCCAGGTCTCGTATTTCTTTTTCACCAACACGATTGGGCTCCCATAAGGAGATGAGCTGGAAATGATGTGACCCTTCTGGAGAAGTTCTTGGATCTGCCTCTTGATCTCCTCATTTTCTAACAGAGAGTGGCAATAGACTGGCCCATTGGGTAGCGCTGCACTTGGGGTCATATCGATGGGATTCTTGACCTGTCAGTGTAGAGGTACCCCGGTACGAGAGGATAAGATATATGAGTATTATTCCACGACTTTATCCACTTGATTCTATTGTGTGGAGAGATCGGCTATAGAGGCCCTAGATGTGGTTGTAATATTTTTCTCACTCTGAGAGAGAATCATGAAGAAGAAAAAATTATTGGTCTGAGAGATGACCTTCTTGCATTTGTTGGCAGAGATCAAGGAAATAGCACTAGGAGGGACCTCCTACGGTATCCTGTACAATTTCTTATTCAAAGTAATAATAACACTACGAGGCCTAGACTAATATACAATATGACATTTCCATAAATAAATTTGGCCCAAAAGAACATTACAAACTTCGAGAGGATCAACATCACACAATACCTCATCTTTGAAGGGCTTGATGTCATACAATAGTTGACAATATTGGCTGACATGAAGATCTCTTCCTTGGAGGAGCCATCCAATGGTATAGGGTTGTGGTTACAGTGTTGTCGGTAGGGCCAACCACTTCATGACCTCTGATGATATGAGGTTCTTCTGGCTACCGCTATCAACAATGAAGTGCACCAGGGTGCCTTTTATCCACATCTGTAAATGGACGAGGCGCTCTCCTTCTCTTGGCTCGTTTGGTTCACCAGGTTGTATCTTGGTGGTAGCAACGATGGCACCAGGTTCCGCATCAATGATCTGTCTTCCCATTTATGGTTCTAAATCAGAGTCATAACCTGCATCTAATTCAGAGGCTTCACTTTGGCCACCAAAGAATTCTTTGAGCGACAGTCAACAATGTTATGCCAAGGGCTCTTATGGAAGTTGCACCACTTATCGGTATGTTTCTTTGTCTTTTCGATGTCCTTATTTTCTTACGGCTTGGACTGGTTGTCCTAATATTGTCCATCTTTTCTCTTTCCTTTGTTTTGTGGGTTGGGGCCACCCTTTCCTGGATTTTTCTGTGAGGGGTTCCCAGGCCCAAATTGTCATGTCTTTTGTTTGAGCTTCTACTCAATTTTGACTGCATATCGGTAGGTCGCGCCCAAGGACAATATGTCTAGAAATTCCATTTCAATCTGGATGTATCTATGTAGAGCACCGTGATATTTGAGCACCAGATGTCGCTCTGAATCTTTGATATCCATCTTGGTGCATAGGGTATGGAATATATTTGTGAACTCTATCATTGCTTGGTCCCTTTCTTGCCGCAGTGTGGTCCATTTGGTATACAAGTCGTCATAACTTTCGACAGGGTAGTATTGTTCCTTAATAGCATACCTAAAGGATTCCTAGGTGGGCGTGACTATAAATAATGAGGGTTCCTCTGTTTCCTTTTGCCTACAAATAGTTTCCCACCAATCTTTGACATGGGGAATGACTTTGAGGAGCGCAAAAGTAATCTTTTCTCTATTCAAAAAGTTATGGATAGAAAAATACCCTTCTAGTAGATTCAACCACTTGTCTACATCATTTGTGTCTATATGACCTTCAAATATAGGAATATCGAAGTTGATTTGTACCTTGAAGGAGGCGGTGCCTCCTCTCAAGGAAGATGCATCTCTTGTTGGTAGTTGCTGAAGGATTTGCGTGAAACTATCCATCATATCGTTCCTCTATTGCATGACGGATTCCTCAAGAAACATTTTGAAAGGATCTCTTGTCCCGTCATCCTTCTTTTCTCCTTCCATGACAGGTCGCTTGGGCGTGCAAGATATTTTGTTCTCAAGAGAAACAAGCTCAACACCCAATTCTTTATACCCTGACCTTGTTGGGGAGATGCATTAAGATAACAAGGAGAAGACCACTCTGATACCATTGATCCATATTTTATGAGAAAGAAATGAATACAAATTATTAAAAGATGCTTAACACATAATAATAAAGATATAGTAAAAAAAAATTATATTCAATAAGGAAATAACTTGAAACTATAAAATGCAGTGGAAAAACAATATTATTGGAATGGTGGCAGCTTATCTCTAAGAAGAGATGTGACAACCATGCTCATTCGCCAAAAGATGGTTACAATGAGGCTCTGAAGGCCTTTTTACAATAAACAGGAATGTAAAAAATGCTAGACATACAAAAACCTAACCCTAGGAGATGAAGCGCCAAAAGTCATGTGGGCCTCGTTTGGGTAAGTTAGTACATGAACTTCTCGGGATCATAAATTTTGCATATGATCTTCGTTTTAGGCACACGATAGCCCATTGGAAAGGTTTGACCGATAAGAAAAAAATTTGAATGGCCGAAGTCAAAGCCTTGGGCAGTCATATGGTCCCCAAATCCTCAAAAAATGTCTTTTAGGGCCTCAAAACGGCCCCAGAAGTTTGGAACCCGAAAAACTGTCGAAAAACTGCCAAGGTGGAAAATTGTTTTTCGAGCCAGTGGAATAGGTGGGTGGCCACCAATACCTACCTGGATCAAACATGGCCAGCAGTTTTACTCGGTAATTCTAAGGATTCTATGGGGTCTCCCGATATACGCTAGGTATGTGGGATCTCAAATATCTAGTAGTGTTGTCTAATGTGCAACCGTTCGAAAGGGTCCTTCCAATATACTCTAGGTATATGGAAGAACCACACAGTCCCCAGACTGTAGCGTTGACCAATAACGACAAATCCTACTTCTAGAGACGTCGTAACACGTATGTACCTAAAAAAAACCCAAAGTTTCTCTCAAATTTATGTGATACTCCTTTTATCCCACTTTATTGTACTTTTTGAATCACCCAAATTGAATCTTCTAGTCAAAAGATATGCAAATTTCCAAAACAAAACGCACCTTTTAAACCCTGATTTGGAGGTTGTTCTGCTCTCTGACCTTTCTTTTGTTGTATCTTTACAATTTCGGCTCTTCTAGGTCTGAAATTTTGTTATTTAGTTCTATTATATTTCCTCTCTGCAATGCCATAGGTCTGATCAAAATTGGATGTGCCAAGTGGAAGTTATGGTGACTTCCCCGCGCCTTGCTTATTTTAGCCTTTCCATGAGAGTGTACTTGTAAAGCATGTCAAGCACACAATATATGATATCTTATTCTGAAAATTTCACCAAAAATACTAAAAATTTTCCACTATCCAATGCAGTGGGTCTAAATTAATTTGGATTCTCACTGAAGAAGATATCACTATTTTACCTGAAACACTTGTTTGAGACTAGTTAATAGGACTAGTCAGCTACCCTATCTTACACATAGTGTAAATACAAACTTAGGATGACCCAAAATATGAAATTTTTACCAAAGATACCTTTATAATTAACATGAATATCCTTCTATTTTCTTGGTCTGAAGAATCAAATAAAATAAGTTATAGAGACAATTATGCAATGACTAAATTAAGTATGATTTAGGAACTCGATCTTCCATGGGATATATCTCCTAAAGTATAAATCCTTAGAAGCTGCTATTTTAACCACAATTAATTTGATCCATATGATAAATATTCTCCAAGGTGTTCCTTTTGAAACGCCCTAGAAGGTGTAATTATACCATGAAGGTGTATAACAAAATAAGTCTTTCGTGTTGTCAATGAGGGAAAGAATTGATGAACTGATCATCTTGAAATTTTGTAAGGAAGTTGGTATCATTGTCATGGGGATAAATATAATCTTTGGGATAAGGATTATTACAAATATGAGAGAATGTAGTAGATATTCACATCTATGGATTGTCATAGGATCTCATGTAGCAACATTGTGGTATGTTGAAGGGAAAGCACACACTCTTACAAGCCATGCCTATTCTTCATTTAAAGAGAAGTCTTGCAACTCAAGATAAAATAAATGATGTAAGTCATCTATGTGCATTTTATCAAGCCTTTATCAAGATCTATGGTGATGGGAAGATTGTAGTCATCCACAAGGTTGGTGTCCTAGAAACACTAGGCATCAAGGATGAACTAGATGAGATTGGTGAGTAGTACACATTTGACATCAATGTAGGATATTTTACCTCTACAAATACTCGTGGCGTGAAGGCCCCAACTATGTTGACCCTAGATTTAACCAAACCATCTTGAGATAACAATGATTTACAAATAAAAATATTGATGACCTCATATTCAACCTCACTATCTTCATGGAGAAGCAATTAACAAAGACTATCTAGACATCTAACAAAATCTTTTACTAACAATGGGATAATGGGCCACATCAATTTTTTTTGTATTCTTGAATGACATAATCATTGAACACCACTCCGTGCTTCACAAACAACTGTTGGAAACATGCCAACGAATTTCCTCATGTGGTCACATGCACATGCATGCAACTATGTTAATGTGCATGCATGCAATCTATTTAGAAACTGCTCATGTAACTATGTGATCTATTCATGATCAGTTTGTATAACTGAGTAATAGATGTTATATATGTGAGCATACCCATAGAGGTGGAGTGCAATCTTTGAAGAGTGTGAGAGCAAGCTGTGCAGAGAGAAGAGTGTGTGTGAGGATAGGATGATCGTATGCCTGGGCTAGATATTGTAATTATCCCTTGAATAATAAGAAGACCAATAATCATTGCCCATGGTTTTTTCCCTCATTGGGTTTCTACATAAATCATTATGTCAAGTGTATGATTGATGTGCTTGGTTTAATGCCTATTTGATATTGTTTATTTTATGCTCTATTATATGCTATGTTTTGTTTATGATGCCTAACAAGTGGTATCATAGCTTAGAGTTGAAGGATAAAAGAGCGAAGGAGAAGAGAATATGGTCGCTGGATTGAAGAGCCTAGCTTATTAGAAGCTATGATTTTCTTTCGAACTGTTGTTTTTTCTAATGGAGAAAGTGAAGAGTTCCAATTTTGAGGTGGAAACATTCAGTGGTAAGAATAGTTGTGCACTATGGAAGATCAAGATGCGATATCTTCTTGTGCAACAAGGGTTGCAAAAGGCCTTGGCTAGAAATTCAAAGAAACTGGCAAGCATGACAGACAAGGACTGGGAGGATTTGGATGCAAGAGCCCTCAATACTATTCGTTTGTGTCTAGAAGATGAGGTGTTCTTTAACATCGTTGAAGAGACGACAACATTATCTTTTTGGACCAAACTGGAGAGTCTATATATGACAAAGAACTTATCAAACATAATCTTCTTGAAGAGGAAGTTGTACAGCTTGCAGATGAAAGAAGGTACAAAAATTGTTGATAAATTGAATGTTTTCAATACTCGTATTTGTCAATTAACTAATCTGGAAGTAAAGTTTCAAGATGAGGAAAAGGAAGTTACACTACTATGTTTGTTTCCTGAGTCCTGGGACCATCTGGTCACAACTGTGTGGTTTAACACAACAGATGCCATTTATTATGACACTAATGTGGGAGCTCTATTGTTTAAGGAAATGAGGAGAAGATCTAGTAAGGAAACCTCAACAACAGAAGCAATGGTGGTCAAAGTTCGATCTACATAAGGAGGGAAAGATAGAAAATGTACAGCCAAGTCTAAGTCAAAAGACAGTAAGGGCAAGGGAAAATGTTGGTTTTGTGGCGAATCTAGGCATCTCGAGAAGGATTGTTGGAAAATACAAGAAGCATCAAAAGAGGACTCCACAAAAGAAGCAAATTCAACTACATGTATGGTTGATGAAGTTATTTTTGTTTGTTTTGTCTCACTACCTGTGTTCACATAGAAGGTGCAGGGTGGTGATGGTTGAGTCACCGTGAAATACAAAAAGAAAAAAAAATGTATTTACTTTGGAGTTGTAGAAATTATTGATAGCATGTAAATGGGCATATGTTTGTCAGACCTAGATATGCATGCATACCCCTGGTTTATCAAGTCACCTATGAAAATTCTAGACCTAGATTTAGGTGTATTAAATATGTGGGGGGGCATGTGTAGTGTACCGTTTTACTACCGAGGTTTCCAAACCTCTCAGTTACCATTCTATACATGGATGTTTACATAATTCGTACATGAATTATAACCACATGCATTTAACACAATTAAACACACTTAATTCTCAGAGTAAAATATATAAGTTACTGTTACCATTAACAAACCATAGCATTCAAAAGTAATTCATTTACACAGTGGAAAACATGATAATATATACAGCACAGTTATGCCAAATGTGATAAAACATAATTCAGATACTTATCTTTTAACAGTTGTAGAATTCACCAACCAAGTGCAGGCCTCCCACAAACCTCCTAGCCTTAGACCACATTGTTCATCATCTCAACAGTGGGTCACCCCCGATCTGGGACTGAGCTCCAGCCCAAGGCAAGGAATCCTAGGCTCAGGCTAAGGTTACAGGGAATTCAGTCATACACAACCACCAGGAAGAAAGCTCTGCCAGGAATCTCCCACCCTCACTGCCCATAGACCCTCATTCCCCACATGCCTGTTCCACCCCAGGAGAGTGCACCTTCTCTTTCACCTAGACAATCCTTCGGATACCAGTCTCCCTTACCTTGGGTTACAAGAACAGACTGGACCGGAAGTCTCCGGGCTCTATGGAAGCTACAGGGTTCCTTCCAGGAGTTCTCTTCTCCCTCTGCGCACTCTCTCACCTGGAGGAGTCGCTCATAGGCCAACAAGCCTTACGCAGTCCAATACTGCATGGTCACAACAACCTACAGAAAACACAGACCAAGGCTTCCCAAAACGGTTCAGCAGTCACCAGATGATCTCACGAACATGATTTCGGAACAGAGGCTCCACGCACAGGCTAACTCATCTTTTTCCGAACAACCAAGAATCCTTCCACTCGAGTCCAACACAGGCTTCATGTTTAGGGAATGTACACACGGGATTTCTCAGAGACAGACATGGACTCCATGCTCACTGGACGGGGGTGTACACGGATTCTTCAGGACAAACATAGGCTCTACAACTTTCAGAGATGAACCAGGGTATTATGGCAGAGGTCATATCGGTTCCACGCTCAGAGGTTCGGGTCAGAATGGAGAAGCCGTCCCCTCCCACGGTTCATCTCGGTGCTTATATTTGCATGCACCGGGGTTGACACTTGTCACCCTGGGAACTGCATGCGTTCCATAGCGTGCATCCCCTTGCACGTTCCCTCCCTTTCCAAGAACTTAGGATAAAATGATATGCACATGGCTCTTTTTGGAAATGATATTAAAATATTATCTCCCAGGCTTAGCCCCTAGGCTCATCACTCATCCCCTTTCCCACCTTCCAACCCCTAGTTCCTTACCTACTCTATGTACACTCAGTTCCCCTTCACTCATTCATCATGGTCGGTCTGCACCTGGCGGTGTTTATATTTTATTAATCATTTTGCATACATACAGTACAACAGCAGGCTCCTGGCCTTCAAACACTTAGGCTTCCTGGCCTACCAAACACATAAGCCTTCCATCTTATACAAAAATTGGCTCACCAGCCTATAACACATATTTACAATCTCTTTCAGATCATATCTTACATCGGGGCTCGGCCTTGGGGACACTACAATCCCCCTCCCCTTATTTTTTCACTATCCTCAGTGCAACTTACACTGCCTCTATGTGTCCTTCAAAATTTTCAAAAAGATGCGGGTACTCTGCCTGCATTACTTCTTCATGCTCCCATGTCGCATCCTTAGGACTGTACCAGGTCCACTGGACCTTTACAAGCCCTATAGCTCAATTCCGGAGCAGCTTTCTTTTCCTGTCCAATATGCGCATAGGATGCACTTGCAAGACACCTTGTGGTTCCACCTGGATCACAGTCCAATCGATAACATGATTAGTATCATGTACATATTTCTTAAGCAGTGAAACATGAAACAGATTATGTACAGTCATAGATGCAGGTAATGCAAGCATGTATGCAACTGGCCCAATCCTTTCCAGGATCTCGAATGGCCCACAAAATCTTGTTGCCAACTTGGTGCAACTTCCTAGTTTCAGGGAACTCCTGTTAGTTTTCACTTTCAGGAAAACATGGTCACCCACTTTAAATTCTCTATGGGTTCTGTTACTATCAGCGTAAATTTTCTGCCTATCCTGGGCAACTTTCATATTCTGTTTGATTTTTATCATTTGATCTTCCATCTCTTTGAGTAGTTCAGGTCCAACTATTGTTTTGTTAGATGGATTAGCCCAGCTCACTGGAGTGTTGCACTTTCTTCCATAAAGTGCTTCGAATGGGCTCATCTTCAATGATGCATGGTACCCATTATTGTAAGCGAATTCTACCAAATGCAGGTAGCCTTCCCAACTTGATGGTTTATCCATCACATACATTCTCAGCATGTCTTCTATTACTCTGTTTACTCTCTTTGTCTGTCCATTAGACTCAGGATGATATGTTGTACTGAATTTCAGATTCGTTCCAAATCCCTTGAACAGTCCTCTCCAGAAATTCGAAGTGAATTGCGGGTCCCTATCAAACACAATTGTCTTAGGAATTCCATGCAAGCATGCAACTTCTTTTAAAAAGATATCAGCAACATTTGCTGCTCTGTGGGTGGTTTTCAATGGAATAAAATGGGCAGCTTTAGTAATCTTGTCCACCACCACCATGATTGAATCATGCTACTTGCTTATTCTGGGCAATCCTGTGATAAAATCCATTGTTACCACATCCCATTTCCACTCAGGAATAGGTAAAGGTTGCAACAACCCTGTTGGGTGTCTGTGCTCAGCCTTAACCTTCTGGCACTCCATACACTTAGCGATGTATTCAACAATTTCCTTCTTCATACATAGCCAAAAATAATGGCTTTTGACTACTGCCATAGTCTTCTGATATCCAGGATGACCAACATAAGTCACATTATGCATTTCTTTTAGAATTGCCAGCTTCAATTCTCGGTCATTAGGTACATACACTCTGTTTTTATACAGAAGTAAA
>JZKD02S1672706.1:728475-756310 GCA_000966675.3 Picea glauca
CTACTAGCTAATTCAATGGTCAAAACTTAGGGAAAGAGTCATGTCCTATCCTATTTTGTTCTAGATCCAGGTGGATCTAGGGAGATCTGTTAGTGTTCGCACCTACCGATTAGTCTAATAACAAAATTGGCAACTCCACTGGGGAGATAACCCATCTTCTTTGTGTTTTTTGGTATTTTTCCAAGGTTGTTTTCTCTTGCCTTACCTTTCTCCATTCATATCAATCTCTGAGTCTTTAGGATACCCTGATAGACCCTCTGGGTCTAGAGGCCTCTTCAAATTTTGTGTCTTTTTCCAAAAAATTGATTAGTTTTAGACATTCTCGCACTGCACTCCACAGTGGCCTGCGAGAATCTATTGAGTTTTCACCCTGCTTTTAGGTTCAGTGCGAGGTTCTTGCACTCTGCTCAAAGCTCACCTGCGAAAATGACCTATTCTCGCACTGTGTAATACTCTCATCTTGCAAACCCTTTTTTCAAAATTTTGGTTTTAAGACTTTTTGCATGATCAACTGCCCAGATCAGTATAGGTGCTTGAAAAGAGTTTCTTGGACCATTGATTGATGTTTTCTTGTCTTTGTTTGTACACGAACAGTCTTAGCAAATTTTTCTTGACTTTCATTTCTTGACTTTTCTCTGCAAAGATTTACTCTCTGATTTTGGAATATGAGTGTGCTTATTTGGTTAAGAACCGGCGATTGGTTGAAAGTTGAGCTCCTTGGTCTTTATCATTTTCTCATTCTTTGAAAGATCATTTTTCTCATGCAATTGAAAAGACTAGTTTGGTCTACTTGTTATTTTTGTTTCCATTGAAAGATTGGTTTGGGTTTTTGTCCATTGCTTGTTCATTAGTTTTTGGTTTTCTTCACTCTCACCATCACGGTGTAGGTCCTTTTTGAAAAGTTAACAACGTTTTTCTTTCAAAAGCATTTTCGTCTTTGAAAGTATTGAAAATCAATTGTTAAAATTATTGAAAAAGAAACAATAGAGAATTGTTATTTTTGCATGATTCGTTGCAATTGCATTTTAAAGGAAATTGTGTCTTGTAGTTCAAGATTTATCCGGAAAAATTCTCTTTCCCTCCTGTACATAGGATTCATTGAACGAAAATTGATATATTTCATTATTATCCATGCATCGTTGGGTCAGAGTCTCATACAACATCAGTTTCATCTCTGTTTACTTTGAGTAACAACAGCTCTTAATAACACTACGTAATTGTAAAATTTAACTAGTAACCCTTTTCTAGGGCTCTATTACACCAACATTTAGCTAGGCTAGCACTTTGGAATAGGAAGAGAGATACACTCTCCAAAGCACAAAACACACAATAGCATCTTGTGTTAAGGAGTGTTAAATTCCATTTACAACATCTAGTCCTGGGAAGCCCTTCTCACACAAGGGTCAAACACGAGGTTGCATTGGTATTGACAGAGTTTCTCACCCAGCTTTGTTGATATCGGTGTAGAGATTGCACGTATTATGGGGATCACTTGGAGGTATACCCACAATGATGAGTGGAAGCCTTTTGAGCTGATTTCGGGCTCGATACCCTACCCTTGCGTGTGGATCGGACTGTCGATTGTCCCCCTAGGCTTTATTTTTTTCAGTGGTAACCTTAGCGGCCTATCTTTCTAGGTTCTTACACAAGGTGACTATGAAGGGGAAAGTCTTCATGGTACCTGGAATCGACGTTGGTCAAACTCACTCGGGCTCCTTGGAGGGTATACCCATGATTATGTGTGGGAGATTGCACCAGGGTGTAAGTCCGTTAAGAAGGTCGTCAGCGTAAATTTTCCACCCTAGCCCATCCCCTTCTCGTCTCATTGTTGCGACGTTGGATTTCATCACCAACTAGTAACTTCAGAATTGGATGGTCTTGTTTTCTTGGTGTTGTTTCCTAGATTTTGTTTACTAGCGTGTGTTGTTTGTTTACCAAAGTTGACCATACAATTTTATTCGTAAGTTTGTCACTCATTTACAATAGCTCCTCCACGTCGTTCATGTAGAATGTAGGGTTTATCTCCAGAGCATCTGGAAGGTTCTCAACCCTTGCCTACAAGTTCACCTGAGGGCTCTCCTCGGCAAAGTGAAGTCCCAGCCATCACCATGGCACAAGTGGAATGAATTGAATCTCTAGAACATTTTCGAATTACCAATACTCGAGAGGACTTTTGACTTCACCCTGATTCTGAGCGACCGTTTATGCAAATGAATTCTTCTAGAGACTTAGTTGTTACATCTTCTGGATCACCGGTTGGACCCTTTCCAAGCATTGAAGGCCAAGATCCTTTTTGGTGTACGGGCATTTTTCGCCGGGACCTTTTTGGTCCAGGTTCACCTATGATTTTCGAAATCATCTCACTTGTGATTTTTGAAATCTTTAGTCTAGAGACAGTACCGTTTACTACTGCTTATTACTTTCCTAGTATGAACGCCCCACGATCTGACCACATCTTGACCATCCCTATTAAAATGGCCCATCATGCAGATACTATGAGTGTTCACACCAGGTTTACTGTGGTTAGTCTCGCTCCCATCACCACACCACGAATGCCTAGCGTCACCCAAACACTACCACCTGGATACCATGCATTGAATGCTTCTATACCCACTCCTATGCAAACCCCATCCGGCTCTCCTAGTGGTCCTTCTTCTTCTGGGCACTCTCTTCCCGGTTTTATTCCGACACTCCCTCAATTTCCTTTTGGAGGACCTCTCTCATCCTCCACTGATAGTCTTAATCCTAGTGGCACTATTCTGTCATTCACACCAACTTACTAGATCCCTATTGGTGGACAATTTCACCAAGGTGGTATGACTCAACCCCCTCTCAGTGGGAAAATTCCTATTGGAACGCAAATCCCAATTGGATCAAAACCCCCAATTGGAACGCTACCCCTAATTGGAACACCACCTTCGATGGGAGGACTGACCCCACCTTATGGACAAAACATACCTCCGTCCTTGGCCCAGTATTGGAATCAGTTGATACAAAATCCTCCTCAATCGACTGGGGGGCAGCAGTTTCCAGTTGCATCTGTGATACCCCCTAGTATGGGCCACCCATATTCGGGTACATTCAATCCCATTTGGGTCTCGAATGCTCAAACTCACATTCCTATTCCAGGATACAATCCCATGAGATACTATCCTCTCCAACCACCACCGAATCTTCCCGGGTCTTCACATTATATGTAGACTGCCTATGGTTCTACTGGTTTGCTGGTGGGGCTTCCTCCCCAAATCCACCAGTACCCGCAGGTGAATCGACAGTTACCATTTTTGGCCACTTTGGATCTTCCAGATTTGTCAAGTATTTTAAATGATCCAATTCATCACTCTCCACAATGGCCTACTATACCAACCAAGCTACCATCAGACATCCCTAAATTCAACGACAAAGAAGGAGAGGACCCGAACAATCACGTCATGACTTTTCACTTTTGGTGTTCATCCAACTCATTGATGGATGACTCTATTCGTTTACGTATTTTTCAACGAACCCTCACAGGTTCTGCTGTGAAGTGTTATATTGAATTACCACGAGGTTTCTTCGCTGACTTCAACACCCTAGCTATGACTTTCCTCACATACTACCAGTTACCGATTCGTTATGAAACGAGGACTGATTTTTGAGTTCTTTCAAACAAAACAAATCCACTCATATATCCGATCACATTCATGAGTGGCGATGGAGATGACGTCTCATCAAACTCGAACTCCCTAATCAATTGCTAGTAGAGTGGTTCACAAAATCATTTGTGAATGGCATCGGTCGTGATATCGCCATGGGTGGAGTAGTCACGGAAGAGCAGGCCATAAGTCGTGCTTAATACCTTGACATCATTTACTCACAAATGGATACCCTTTATGACTTACTACCTGACTTACATTGTCCTTCCACTTCCACCACTTCAACTACTCCAGCTGCTTCGCATGCAGCCGGCGGTGTGATTGGCACTTTCCAGGCCCAACCATATTCCGCCTCAAGCACCAACCCCAAACCTGCTTCTTCTAATGTTCAAAATGCTTCATCTCTTTCCCCTCCTACTGGCAAGACTTCTGAGGTAAATGTAGTTCAATCTACCCCATCCGGCAAAAACAAATCCAAAAAGGGAAGGGGTAAGAATAAGGAGGACAAAAATACTTTTCAAGCAGAGCCAACCAAAACTACACCTGTTGAAGATTGGGATAAGCGCAAACCTCGATACCCTTGTCTTATCTGTGGTGATGATCACTACACGAAGGATTGTCCACGACATGTCAAGGTCACTAATTTCCTTCAAGGAGATCCAAAACCACCTGCTTTGGTCGTTTTGTCCCAACCCTTCCCGTCTCAACAACAGGCTCAGTTGGTCATTCATGACCAACCCTCATCATCTACGACATCCTATGTATTGATGTGTACTGGCGATTCAAAGTAGAGCGACGTTGCACTCACCACTCAAGCCAAAGATTATTCTCCCTCTAAAGAGAAGGTTGATGATCTACCTCCTTCCTTGGTACAACACTCTCCCGTGACTCCACCTACCAACGATCCTCTTCATCTCGAACGACCGAGCCTCGACACAGTTCTTTGATCCTCCCCAAAGGGCATCGTTCGGAAATCGAATTTCAATCCTCATGCTTGTGCTGCCCAGAACTACAACATTGTTGAAGATCTGGCCCAAGCACCTTCTGCGATGTCAGCCCTCGAAGTCCTTAAAATTTGTCCGACACAACAGAAGGCCCTGTTGAAAGCTATTAGTGGAATCGACCCGACAGATACGAATTTAATCATTTTTGACTTGGAATATCACATTCCAAAGTTACCCCCTCAACTCGCGTTCCAAATCCAAGTGATTGTCTTTGTCAAAAACATTTGTCGAACCATTATCGACGAGGGTGACTCGACATGTGTTATGTCTCTTACCTGCTAGAAAGCCATTAGCTCTCCCTCTTTGAATGAATCCCATAATACTCTCAAACCCATCAATGGCTCTGGTTTTAAGCCCTACGGTGTCCTTCCTTCGTTGTCCATCACGTTAGAAGGAAAAACGGTCCAAGTCAAAGTGGAAGTCTTTGATGCTCCCCTTGATTACAATCTTTTGCTTGGTCGTAGCTGGATCGATTCCATGCACGCAGTTCTGTCGACCCTTTTCTATGTGGTATGTTTCCCACATCAAGGGAAGGTAGTCACCATCGACCAATTATCCTTCTTTAATTCTGATACCCATAATGGAAATGTACCATTCATCACTAAAACCCCACCGGTCTATGAGAACATCGATGTAGGCCTTCTAAAAGACTCTTCGTTAATGGGTACTTTCCCCATTCCACCACCTGATGTTCCATGCTCGTCCATTGCTTCAATCAACATGATCTCCACCTCGATTCACGACTTTCCTGTGTGTCACAACCCATGGATAGTACCTGACCCTGGAGATCATCTTTGTTACGGTGACGAAATGTCGTTAAGTCAGGTTGAGTCCACCTATCAGGCCATTCAATCGACAACTCCTTCTACTTGCTCTCTTAGTGAGTTGTCTCCCAATCCCTTCCATGTCATTTTTCCCACAGACGAGATGATCATGTCTGTCATGGAGGACACCCCTTGGGATGATGAACATCATCGTTCCATCCTCTTTCTGGAGCAACATACCATTGAGAACTACCAACGGATCTCGAACCCGTCGACTGTTGTCGTCATCTCCATCGTTCCCGAGTCTGCATATGATGTGTTTTCTGAAGGGAACTTAAGCAATATCTTTCCCACTATTTCCCTCGACATATCCATCAAACCTGGGATTGTCAAAAATGTCCATATCGGAGCTTCATGTTCTTCTGACAAAATCGTCACCTACACATCCCTTTTCAAAGAGTTTCGTGACATCTTCACCTGGAGCTATGAAGAAATGTTGGGTATCGACCCTGAGATTGTGATACATGAGATCAAAACATACCTCGATGCTAAACCCATCCAGCAATGCCTTCATCCAGTTCACCCACGTAAAGTGGCTGCTATCAAGCTCAAATTCGAGAAACTTCTTAAAGCCGACTTTATTTATCCGGTGGCTCTCACTGACTGGGTTTCCAATATTGTCTCGATCGACAAGAAACAAGGCACAATTCGTATATGCATTGATTATAGGGATATTAATAAAGCTTGTCCCAAAGACAAATTTCCTACCCCCTTCATTGATCAGATTGTCAACGATTGCGCCAGAAGTGAAATCTTCTCTCTGATGGATGGTTTCTTCAGGTATAATCAAATCAACATTGTTCCTGAGGATCAACATAAGACTTCTTTTATTTGTCCTTGGGGTAATTTTGCCTATCGGAAACTCCCTTTCAGTCTCAAGAATGTTTCCATAACTTTTCAACACGCTATGTCTTATGCTTTCCATGATATCAAGCACATCGTTCAACCATATCTGGACGATTTACCTACTCACTCAATGCGTTGTGTCGATCATCCAACCCACCTCTCAGCCATTTTCGTTCACTGTCGATTCTATCGTATACGTTTGAATCCTCATAAGTGCATTTTCTGCGTGGAATCCGATCGACTTCTAGGTTTTATTGTTTCACGTCAAGGGATCCGGGTGGATCCTTTAAAGGTTGAGGCAATCCTTAATCTCCCTCCTCCTTCTACACTTCGTCAGTTACAAAGTTTGCAGGGGAAAGAAAAAATTCTTCGTCATTTTATCCCAAATTATGCCGAGATAACTCATGGATTTACGTGGCTACTAAAAAAGGGGTCTGAGTTTGTATGGGATGCCATCGCCAGCAATGCTTTCAAGGCTTTGAAATTGTCCCTAATGCGTGCTCCGCTTCTCTTTCCCCCTGATTACAGTCGCGATTATTTACTTTACCTTGCTGCCTCAGATTACACCATTGGTATGGTCCTCATCCAAGAGGATGATGCTAATGATGAACATGTTATATACTACTTGAGTTGAAGTCTAACGCCTACCGAAATCAAGTATTTACATGTCGAAAAACTGGCCTTGGCAGCCGTCCAAGCTATCCAACGCTTTCGGCACTATATCCTCTCACGCAAGACTACAGTGATTTCTAACTGCAACCCTATGTAACACATTCTCACACATCAATTGCTAGGGGGAAAATACTCCAAATGGATTGTGATTCTCCAGGAGTTTGACTTGGAATTCGAATGCGCCAAGTCCAAGAAGTCCTTAGTGTTTGCTGAGTTGATATGCGACTTTCTCTATTCTGAAGCAGAAAATGTAGCAGCTGATTCATTGCCCGATGAATCCCTTTTCCTCATCAACACTAATGATATTTGGTATGGTGATATCATCATATATCTCCAAACCCAGACTTTCCAGAAATTTTTTTCTAGTACTGATCGATGTTGGATACGCTACCATGCTCGTCAATATATTATCCTTGGGGATACTCTTTATCGTCGGGGGATTGCCTCTGTTTTTCAACGCTGCCTAAAGTTCGACGAAGCTGAGAAATATCTGAATGACTTCCATTCTAGAGCATGTGGTGGTCATATGTCTAGGTATGCCACTGCCCAAAAGATCTTATGAGCAAGGTATTTTTGGCCATGCTTGCCAGACCTATAATAACAAGATATCGTCACATCCCGCTCCTCTTCACCCTGTGGTCTTAGTTGGTCCCTTTGCGAAATGGGGCATTGATTTCATGACATGTCACCCTCACTCGTCCGGGGGGCATGGATACATTATTGTAGCCGTCGATTACTTTACGAAATGGGCCGAGGTGATGTCGACATTTGAAAACACTGGAAAGACCACAACATTATTCTTTTTTATCACATCATAGCTCGTTTTTGTGTTCCCCAGGCTATCATCACTGATCATGGTAGCCACTTTAGAAACTTTATGATGTCCGAACTTATTGAAAATTTGGGTCTGCTCCATGAAAACTCAACGCCCTATTACCCACAAGCCAATGGCCAAGTCGAAGCAATTAACAAAGTTCTCATAACTATGCTCCGACGAATGATAGGGATTCACAAAACAAGTTGGCACACAATATTGTTTTCGGCATTGTGGGCTTACTGGACATCCGTCAAGTCCGCTACTGGGTTTACACCTTTCCGGTTAGTCTATGGTTTGGAAGCCATTCTCTCGATTGAATGCAAGATACCCTCTTTAAAACTAGCTGTTGAACTCCTACCAAACACTTCTACTGAGGAAGAACGTCTATTGTATCTTATGCGATTAGATTAAACTCGATGCAATGCTACCCTAGTCATAGAAGCTCAGAAAAAATGTGTCAAGGCCCAATACGACAAACATGTCAAGTCTCATGTTTTCTCCGAAGGAGATCTCGTTCTCCTCTATGAACAAGATCGAGATATGCTAGGAGCTGGAAAATTTGAAGCCATGTGGTGAGGTCCTTATATCGTTCGACGAGTTTTGGAAAAAGGGGCTTATGAGTTAGTATATTACGATGGTATCCCTTTGAGTGAACCCAGGAATGGATTGTACTTGAAGAAGTACTATGCATAAAATCACCTGTGCACAAGTACTTGTATTTTTATTGTATCATACTTCCTGTGTGTTACTGTAGCTTTCTTTTGTTGTTATCTGGTCTCTACCCTTATGTGACGTTTTGTTTGATTTCTAGATGTCGGAATCTTCGCTACCCTATATTGGCTTCGCTGATTGATCAACATCTGGACTAGGGGTCAAAATTTAGCTCAAAAATCAATGTTCTCGGAATTGCCTCAAAATGAATGAGAGCGTAGCCCTCATCATCATGAACCCAACACAACTCGTTTGGGTTCAAACGGACATAGGGAGCGAGAGATATCGTGATTTGTTTGAATCATCAAACAGGGAAAAAATGGATGTTGACTGTACAATCTGTACATGCTGATGTGGCAGAGTCCGTACCGATGATGTGGCATGATATACATTGACATGGAAGTTGCTGATGTGGCAATCATCTATTGGCATATTTGGGCGAATCATGTTTCGACACGTGGCATCATTTTGGCAAGTGTTTTGGTGCCACATGGCCCAGTCATGGGCTACCATGTGGCACCCCATTTTTGGCAATGGATGTTAGTTCAAAAATTTATGGAGTCCATGGGATTTGAACCTCGGACCTCCACCACAATGCAAAGTGTTTACAAAGTCCGCCCTGCCAACGCACAACACTATGTGACTTATTATATAAATGGTTTAAAATGTATTTAAGTTTACATTATTGTATGGTCGGTGCGGGGTCGGGTTGGGGCTTAGCCCCAACCCGTGGTTGTATTATTCACCATATGACCATTGTATATACGTGTGCGTGCGAATATGTAACAGAGCTTGTGGTTGTATTGTTACATATGACCGTTTATATATGTGCGTGGTTCCAATGATTTAAACCGTAGTTTTATATGTTTTAAACATATGACCACTTGCTACACTTGCATGCGGAGTTTGGGTTATTTCAATGGGTAGCCCCCGGTCACACTTTATACATATGACCACCAGCGCATGTTTGGCATATGGATATGGAGCTATGGTAGGATTTTTATTTGTTTGAAACGATTATGCAACCATTTGACCACCACTTGTCACTTGTTCATTCGTTTTGAAACTTAGCCCTTTTTCGTATTTGCGCGAGGTCGTATGGAGGAACTTGTGACCGTGGTCTTGGTGGTTAGGGGCTGGCGCACCCATAAGCATCCTACAGTTTGCATGGTTATGAGGTTGTGTGCATGTTCTAGGTTTTAGCATGAATTTGGAGCGTGTTCTTGGTCAGAACGTACAAGAGGTGTGTTTTGGCGAACCAGTGACATCAAGCTTGAAGGAAGAGAATGGCAGGAGGCCTATCTTCTTCATTTTTTGGCCGAATGAGGTGTCGTAAAAGCCCAACTAGGGGTTTTTGGAAATTCTAAATCCATTGGCACTATTTTCACAGCCATTTGAAGACTTATTTTGCATGTTTTTAATCATTGAAGTTTCAGGAAGCTCCAGGGAGCTTGAATCCCTCATTGATTGAGGACATGTTTTGGTGAGTCTAAGTTTGTTTTCTATGACTAAATATTCATTTTTGGCTAATTGTTATGATCTGAACACATTGGGATAGGTTTCAGAGGTTTTTGAGGAATTTTACAGGTGTTTTTTCCAAAGAGAAGCTCAGGGAAGCTTATGGCCACATGTAGAAGAGGTCATGCCCGAATGAACCATGATCCGTTTTCATAGTTTTATTAGACATTTTTGGGGTTTTTATGTATTCTGGTCCCAATGGTGTAAGTTTTAAACCTGCGAAGTAAAGAAATGCATATAGATTCTTAAGCAATACAGAAATTAATCAATGGCTCATACATAGAATACACAGAGATTTTTACCGGAAACCCTCAACCGGGAAAACCTTTCTTATTTTCATTATATCGAATTTCACCATTTGCCATAAAATATATACAATGTTTTTAGGTATTCCATAGATACCAAAACCCTAATCCCTTAATCCGGGATTAATTTACAAATCAACTAGAAATAGCAAAATCCGCTAAAAATAGCAAAAACCGCCAAAAAAAAAAAAAATTGGGGCATTGCCCCGAACACTGCACGTAACCAGGGGGGGGCATACCTGCCCCCCCTGGGACCCCCCTAGGAAAGCACCCAGTGCACACGAAAGAGCCCTAGGTGAAGGGATTGTCAGATGCAATTGTCGTATCTTACGCACCCACACACACACACACATGCAAAGAATATAACACACACCCAACAAATGGTACAACTAGAATTTCCATTGGAGTTGAACAACATCTTGTAAAAGAATCTTTGACAAATTAATCCCAGAGAGCCAAGTCCATTGATGGAGGCTCAAGGAGATGTATCCTGGAGAGGGGTGAACTCCTTTATCATCTTGTTATTGTTGTGAGTTTGATGGTTTATTTGCTGCAAGTTATGTTGCTGTGTTTTTATTTAAAGCACTTATTTAACCATTTAAGAGAACTTTTCCTCACACATAAACATTTAAAAGAAGAAGCATAAACTTGGCACATTATCTATCTTGAATATTTTAACACATGAATCAAGGTCCTGTAAAGTTTATTTTTAATGAAGTAGAGGGTGCTTGCATAGCATAACAAGTCAGCCTTCTATTTTCAGATCAGGTGGTATCAGAGAATAGTTTTTTCTCATGTGTTTGCCATTGATAGCTTGAGATTTAGCTGTTGGTATTTGTGCAATTTTTGTGTTGAAGTTTGATATCTTGCAAGGATGGAGGAAGCTTCAAGCATTGATAGTTCTCATACATCTTCAAAATCAAAGTTCTTTGAAAAAGAGATGTTGAAGGAAATTCTAACCATGAGATATTTTATGAAAGAGATGTGTGAAGATAGAAAGGAGAGAATTTCCCTTGAAGAGCAATTGATGGCCGTGAAGAAGGAGAAAGATCAACTTCTTGAAACGTTGCATGAGATGGAGATTCAACTCCATGAGGAAAAGGAAACCCTTACCAAGTACATGCATGAACATGAGGTATGCAATGTTAGTTTATCTTATAATTCCTCTCAAGATGAATGTTTTGGTGTTTTTGAAAATCACACAAGAGGAATAGGGTCCAAGTTATTGTTAAAAATGGGCTATGAAGGTAAAGGGTTAGGCAAGCATGCACAAGGAATTGTTGAGCCTATTGTTGTTGAAGAGAGACCCAAGTATTGTGGTATTGGATATGAACGAAGAGATGGAGCAAATTCCAAAGTCGAGGAGACAAGGGAAAAAGTTCCAAGAACAAATTTTGTTTCAAGTTCACCTCCTCTAGAAGGCTTTAAAGGTGAAAGTTCAATCCCTCCAGCATGCAAGGCTTGTGTTCAAGATGAATGCAAATGTGTGAAATGAAATAGTTGTGACAACGATGAGGACAAGAACACTATTGTTGGTCTTCAAATGAGAGCTTGTAACTCTTAAGATTCACCTCCTCAAAGAGGCGATAAAGGTGAATGTTCAAGGTATAATTCTGCTTATCATTCAGTGGCTTTTGATTATGTTAAGCATGATAACTTTGTATGTAAAAATGGAAGAAAAATTCCATGTACATATTGTGGTTTATATAACCATCATATTTCAAAATGTTGGAAAATATTGACCACTTTCAGGAAACTTTACAAGCAAAGACAACGTGAAAAGAGGATGCAAAAGATTTTCACTCATTGTCAGAAGAGGGGTCATATCATTGACCAATGTTGGACATTGCATCCAACCACTCATCCACAGCATAAGAAGTAGATGGATAAAGAGATTGGCAAGAATGGAAGAGGAGATTCCATCATCGATGTGAGTCAAGATGATTCACAAGAGGATGATTTCCAGCAGAAAATATCACCGTTGAGTTGGATTGGTAAGAAATGGTTGGATTTCTTGAGCAAGTAAGGCTTGCATTTTTCTGTTGTAAATGCACTTTTCAGCCTTATGTGTGCATTTATGTTGAGAATATGACAAGTTGCAACAGTTTATCACAACTTGTATGATGAAAGTTGCATGTGAATGCAATTCATTTGAAGGCATTCTTGTTGTTGCACAACTTCCCCAGGAGGATGTAAAAGATGGATATGATGTTCACTTGTTACAACCGTATATCTTTTTCATATTCAGCTCTTATGTACCCACATGTTTTGGGTTTATGTACTTATGTTTGTACTGGAAGGAGAGTTGAAGAGTCATGCACATGCAATTTTTTTTTATGTATGTGTAAGGAATGAACTTGGTGATGGTTCATCATGAATGATTCATGATTGTAACATGATTGTGTATCATGTTTGTCGACTTGTCATTGGAAAGGTTGATATGTTTCAAATGAGTCTCGACTTGTGTCAATGTTGTCTTGACGAGTATGTGTGTTGATCATGGTTTTTCGACTTATGTTTAGTCAATGGTGTTTGTTGACTTGTAAGTTGATTTTGAGTATACCGAGATACAAGAAAACACCATGTTCTTTGCTGAAGTACAAGATGTGAAAATTTGATTGAAGAGAAAAAGACTTTGTTGGCATCATTTTTCAGTCTTGTAAATTTGTTTTCAAGATTGATGGTTTTCTTGGCTTGTGACAAGATGTCGCAGGAAAGTTTTTGCAGCCATTCGAGAGCGGATTGTGTTGACGTTAAAGAGTTCACAAGAGGGACTTGATTCTCAGTGGGAGGGTTGGTATTCTTCCAAGCACAAAGAGAACAGTGGGTCAACAATAGTCAGAGAACAGTGGTTGAGGGACATAGCCAGTTGCAGTGCAAGGCATGTCAAAGTATCCAGGTGATTGCCAAAAGACTTTTCAAGTAGAATCAATTGATAGAAATTGAAAGTAGAAGAGTATTGAATCTCAAACAGATGATCATAATCTTTTGTGGGTCCAAAATCCTTTCAGTGGGAAGGCATGATCAAAATCTGGACTAGGGGTCAAAATTTAGCTTAAAAAGCAACATTCTCAGAATTTCCTCAAAACGAATGAGAGCTTAGCCCTCGTCATCACGAACCCAACGCAACTCACTTGGGTTCGAATAGACGTCGGGAGCGAGAGATATCATGATCTGTTCGAATCGTCAAACAGGTAAAAAAATGGACACTGACTGTACAGTCCGTATAGGATGACGTGGCAGAGTCTGTACCGATGACGTGGCATGATGTATGCTGACATGGAAGTTGGTGACATGGCAATCATCTATTGGCAGATTTGGGCGAATCATGTTTCTACACGTGGCATCATTTTGGCAAGTGTTTTGGTGCCACGTGGCACCCCATTTTTGGCAATGGTTGTTAGTTCAAAAATTTATGGAGTCCGTGGGATTTGAACCCCAGACCTCCACCACAATGCAAAGTGTTTACAAAGTACGCCCTGCCAATGCACTGCACTATGTGACTTATTATATAAATGGTTCAAAATGTATTTAAGTTTACATTATTGTATGGTTGGCGCGGGGTCGGGCTGGGGCTTAGCCCCAGCTCGTGGTTGTATTATTCACCATATGACCATTGTATATACGTGTGCGCGTGAATATGTAATAGAGCCTTTGGTTGTATTGTTACATATGACTATTTATATATGTGCGCGGTTCCAATGATTTAAACCGCGGTTTTATATGTTTTAAACATATGACCACTTGCTACACTTGCGTGCAGAGTTTGGGTTATTTCAATGGACAGCCCCCGGTCACACTTTATACATATGACCACCAACGCGTGTTTGGCATATGGATATGGAGCTATGGCGGGATTTTGATTTTTTTGAAACGGTTATGCAACCATTTGACCACCACTTGTCACTTGTTCATTCATTTTGAAACTTAGCCCTTTTTCGTATTTGCGCGAGGTCGTATGGAGGAAGTTGTGACCATGGTCTTGGCGGTTAGGGGCTGGCGTGCCCATAACCATCCTACAGTTTGCACGATTATGTGGTTGTGCACGTGTGCTAGGTTTTAGAACGAATTTGGAGTGTGTTCTTGGTCAGAACATACAAGAGGTGCATTTTGGCGAACCAGTGACAACAAGTTTGAAGGAAGAGAATGGAAGGAGGCCTATCTTCTTCATTTTTTGGCCAAATGAGGTGCCGTAAAAGCCTAACTAGGGGTTTTTGGACATTTTGAATCCATTGGCACTATTTTAACATCAATTTGAAGACTTATTTTGTAGGTTTTTAACCATTGAAGTTTCAGGAAGCTCTAGGGAGCTTGAAGCCCTCATTGATTGAGGACATGTTTTGGTGAGTCCAAGTTTGTTTTCTGTGACTGAATAGTCATTTTTGGCTAATTATTATGCTCTGAACAAATTGGGATAGGTTTTAGAGGCTTTTGAGGACTTTTACAGGTGTTGTTTCCAAAGAGAATCTCAGGGAAGCTTATGGCCACATGTAGAAGAGGTCATGCCCGAATGAGCGATGATCTATTTTCAGAGTTTTATTAGTCATTTTTGGGGTTTTTATGTATTCTGATCCCAATGGTACAGCTAGAATTTCCATTGGAGTTGAGAAGCATCTTGTAAAAGAATATTTGACAAATTAATCCCAGAGAGCCAAGTCCATTGATGGAGGCTCAAGGAGATGTAGCCCGGAGAGGGGTGAACTCCTTTATCATCTTGTTATTGTTGTGAGTTTGATGGTTTATTTGTTCCAAGTTATTTTGTTGTGTTTTTATTTAAATCACTTATTTAACCATTTAAGAGAACTTTTCCTCACACATAAACATTTAAAAGAAGAAGCATAAACTTGGCACATAATCTATCTTGCATATTTTAACACATGAAGCAAGGTCCTGTAAAGTTTATTTTTAATGAAGTAGAGGGTGCTTGCATAGCATAACAAGTCAGCCTTCTATTTTCAGATCACTGATGGCGCTAGTTGTAGTACTCAGAACCTTGCTTCCGCTGCATGGGCAATTTATGCCCCTACAAATTAACTTGTCTCCTTACGAGGTGTGTGTCTCGGTCGTGCGACCAACAATATTGTAGAGTATAACATCGTTATCGAATTGTTGATTGATGCTATCTCGCTCGGAATCTTTCATTTGGTTGTGCAACTCGATTCATAGCTTGTAGTACTACAGTTAAGTAATGTCTATACTATTCGAAGTCCTACTTTGTTACAGGTATATTTGCGAATTCGCCTCTTGGAACGTTATTTTGATTATATTGAATATCAACATATTCCTAGATGTATAAATACATTAAATGATGCATTGGCTAACTATGTATTAGACAAACATTTGGATCATTTATAAATCAATCACATCAATTTTCACACAACACAAGATAAACCAGTAGAAGACGTATGTATATATAACGATCAAAAGAGTTTTTTACAAAAATATCTGTCCGAAGACCAAAATGTCAAAATATGAAGCTCATAGCTTCTACAAAGTGACATCATGGATGACATTCATGTTAACACATGACTGCCCGGGAAACCCTACAGAGCAGTCAACCAATGGACTCTAACACTCCTACTGTGTGATGCTGATAACGTCATGGAACCTCTCCAAGAGGCATGTCTGGAATATCTACTGTCAAACCCTCTAGGTTTTGTTCCACTGCTTGATAATCCTCGACATCCCATTATGCCACTGGCGCTACCTCTCCTCGTCACTGAATGGGAGAAGTACTAGGAGGTAGGTAAGGTCCCACATCTGTGTCATCAAAAATGAATTTTGTATTTATTTTTTGGATGAACATATAAAAACATTTGCGTATGATAAAATTCAAAAAAACATTTAAAAAAGAGAAAATGTGTACTTCTTACCAAGTTCCCCCCATTGAGAATCCTCTGGCAGGAATAAGTCCAGATCTCCTCGGAAATCCAACCCGACATAAGAATAATCGTCGACCATCAACATCTATGGTCACAACTAATCGAAGAAGGTATCATCATACTTGATAATTGGTCCAGCTACATGTCAGGCCATGAGATGACACCATCTCAACATTCTTGGATCCCTGGGAGACGGTAAATCCCACTCAACCTGCAGCCTCAGTAATGGAACCCTCTCAAGAAAGAAGGACACTAAAAAAGACCCGTACCTGAATTTCTTCAGTTCGCCTCGTCTGCATTTGGTCAACTGTCTTTTCATGCTACAAAGCACAACATCTGCCCAGTTAAAAATCTGAGGTTCAGTACACTCTATGGCATACTGAAAGTAACTCTGGAGTGCCATGTGAGGAGTGGAGCTCCTAGCCATATGTGCAATGGTGAACAAAATAGTGCGGAGGGTCAAATCCCGCACTCCCCAAATAGCTACTTTCCCTTTCTTCCTCTCTGCCTCTGGAACACAGTGTAAGCGACAGTACTCACTCATGGGTAGCCCACCACCTCTGCTACCAGTTAGGCTCATGTGGTACCCACGCCGTGATAGTCCTGTCAAGAAGTAAATGTCCTAAATGTCCAAGGACAATGTGTGGACCCCTACATGGAATACTTGTTGATCGGGATCCCACATATGCACAAGGTACTCTAATAACCTGACTTGGGCCCTCATGCCCGGGATACGAAAGTACTTCAGAAGACCACAGTTTCTCAAAGCAGCAATGGTAGGCGGATGATTTTTGAAAATGGCATTATCTTCTTCGTGCTCCCTTTCATTCCATTCCAGAACCATTTTGATGGCCAAATACCTACATAAGAAGCACAATAAGAAGATTAGTAACTCTATTTAAAAATTGGTATCTTTTCATTGGGCAAATTTTTAAAAAACTTTTATACTTTGCGGTTCTCGCAAGTGCCCTTTAGGCACAGTGCGAGAACCTCGTAGGTGCCTTTGGGCTCACCTGTAAGAATGACCCATTCTCGCAGGTCCCATGTAGCTCACCTGCGAGAATGGCTGAGCGCAATAATGGCCCCCAAAACCAACTCAAAAATGTGTTTTTACCAATGAAAATGAAAATTTAAACCATGAAAAAGTAGAGGACAAAGAGCCTACCTCACTGTCACTGACGACTCGTCGAATGGATGCTCGTAACTCCCGCAATCTGACGTCAAATTTCAAGGGTAAAAGAGGGGTTTTTGGGCTCAAATAGTGGTAAAGTTGAAATGATATGGTAAAAAGAGTTTTTACTTCTTTATATTTACTTTTACCATGTTATTAAATTTTTATAATTATTTATTTATTAAAACCTAATCCCTAATTCCCTTTTGAGTGTAACGTTTGTAGGCGTAATGACTTCGATGTTCATATACAGGGATGCAGACATAATTTTTCTTCTTCATCGCATGTTTTGATTGTTTTTTATGGTTTTTGTATAAAACCTCGAGCTTGGTCTTTGTCCATTCTCACGCTCAAAAATACATGAGAACGTGATCGAGCATACTTTTATCACTTTTTTGGGCTCAACAAGGTTATACAAAAAAGGAACCCCCCTGGAGTCCTCTTTAAGCTCTTTTTAGACTCTCTAAACATGAAAATATAGTTGAGCAACCTTTCTATTTTCACGCTCGATAAAGTAGTTGAAGAAAGCATCTGGTGAGCGATAATTTATCTCTTTTTCGGTCTCATCGAACTATTTTACAAAAAAGGAACTGAGAGAGTTCTCTTTTAAGTGTTTTTCCAAACTCTATAATCATGAAAAACCTTCGATTTTTCTATCTTTGGACTCGTTAAACAAACATTGACAGACCCATCATGGGACCGAACCACTCCTTCCTAGGGTTCGTTAAACATACTCCGAAGGACTTATCCAAAGGATAATATTATATCAACAAGCATATGTTATCCTCCTCAAGATTGTGTAAAAATAAAGAGGTACTCGCCCGAAATGGTGGGGGAAAATTTGGGAAAGGGATATGTTCTCATCTTCATTTTGATTGATAGTAAGTGTCGCTCTTGAACATGACACCCCCTATTCATTATATTTGAAGCCGGTTTGGGAAATCCATTTGTCTCTCATTCGATTTGCTAAAAGGTCATACCCTGTGTCGTCTCTGAGTCAATGATGCCAAATCATTGGTCATGTCATTCATTTGTTCAAGAGAAGTTCATCTAAAACCTTTATTGAGTCGGCCATCTGCAGTTGTCCATTCTCTCCATGTCAGCCTTCCCTGTGTCCAGTCCAACTTACATCTAACTATGTTTCACCTTCAAAATATGTTACTCATTTCATTTCATTGATGGGGGATACATCAGGGCCCTCCAGTGACGAGTTTTTTTCCGTCGACTTCAACTCATTATCCGGAAACAAGACTTCGAAATTATTTAGTACCTTGGAACTTGCATGCCTCAATGGAAGGTTTCCTCACTTTTGATAGTGGGTTTACATCATTGATCTCTGATCGAGAGATTCCATCGAATGTTCAACCTCAACTCATTCATTCATATTCGAAGGATTGTACTAGAGTACCTTGGGAGTCATTGACATTAATGGTGATTTCCCTCACACTTGTTAATGGTTTCATCAATGACCAGTAATCAAGTGGTTTATGCCATGTTCGACTTCAACACATGTAATCACATGGTTAGATTCGTACTTTTGGGTGACGAAATTGAAGACCCTGGATATCATCTCTTTGTCTAGGTTGCAATGGAGTATGTATAATTTGTGACACATAGATCCACTTTGTATGTCTCGTGGCTATGTCGTCTCAATTTGAATTTTCTCGCATAGATCCACAGTGTATTCCTAGTGGCTATGCTATATTTGGATGGCATGGATCCACAGTGTATGATTGGTGGCCATGACCTATGTCTATAATGTCATCCATATGTGATCTGAGTATCGGAATGCCTACCTCAGAATTAATATATATGATATTCTGCAGATGCTTGGTTGTTCGAAGGTTTCCTATTAGGTGCGCTCCTGGTTTCCGACACACACATGCAGTTTACAAAGTGTTTCGGCTGTCACTGGTTCTGGCCTCATACTTTGGGGGGCATTCTGTTACCCATGATTTTGGTCAATCTTGATGGTGTATTGGTGATGGTATACTCAGGATCCTCATAAGAACTTTCTCCTGAGAAAAGTGACATTCATCTCTTCCTAGAAAACTTACTTTTGAAGAGAGTTCGAAGGTTGCTAATATCCCAGGATGTGAGAATGACCCATTCTCACAAGCTACCTTAAAATAGGGTGCGAACTTCTTTCACTGTGCTACATAGCTAGGGTGCGAACTTGCTTTAAAGCTTGGAAAAAGATGAATTATCGATGGTTCTAGAAGGGAATCTTCTAGAATAATGGGTTGACATTCGAATGGTTATCCTTGTACTAGATTCCCTGATATTGTGGGATCATTCTTATCCAAGTAACCATCTCATTCTCTCCTATATATTGATGGAATTCTCATGGAAAAGGTTAAGCAAGATTCATTGGAGAATTGGTGAACGAATTGTGTGAAGGACTTAGCTTGAACAGGATCTTGGAGACTCTAGCAAGTCTATCAAGAGGATTTGATCTTCTTCATGCAAGGATCGAGCAAGTGTGTGTGTTGGATCCAAGAGCCATCGAAAGGAAGCTTGAGACATCAAGGGGATCATGTTGTATCTTCTACTTTCAATTAATATGATACAGTGGCATGTCCTTTTCTCATAAAGCTATTCTCACTTTATTGTGTAATTCCTTGATCATACACATAAGTTGACAATTGAATATACTTTGCTATATTCACTTTGGTTGGTTTGCGTTGTCTTGGTCTTGACCTCACGAGAGAACCAGAGCGAAGCGGGAGCAACAGAGACCCTAGGAAGCGATACAAAGGTATGTTACTTGTTCCTCCCTACTAGCTAATTCAATGGTCAAAACTTAGGGAAAGAGTCATGTCATGTCCTGTTTTGTTCTAGATCCAGGTGGATCTAGGGAGATCTATTAGTGCCTGCACCTACCGATTAGTCCGATAATAGTAGAGGCCAGAGAGGGGATGGAGAAATTTCTTCGTCGGTTCAAGGAGGTGGTTCAGGGTGTGCCAAAGGGCATGTGGGCCCACATCCAGGACGAGAGGGTCCTGGAGTAGTGTGTGGGTGTATCGGCATAGTGGCAGACCTTGATCTGCCGAGCAACTATAGCAGGGGCAGCGATGTATATTTTGTACCTTGTAAAAATTTATGACACTTAAGAGGATATATATGTGTGTGTGTGTGTGGAGATACATATATTTTGGCTCTTTGTTATGTCTATATGTGTTTATGTTTTTTATGGTTTATGATGTCTAATCTATATGATGTGACTGATGTATGATGATTATGTATATGGGATGATGTGGTGATGTGATAAATGCCAATCTAACACTGGGTTAGCCATACTATCTGCTATTTGATTAAATTGTCATAGAATATGTGTAAATGTAATTGAATCAAAGTTTTGAGATAAGAGTCTAACTTGCAGGTATTTGTGAAAGAGGCAAGGATCACGGACACGGTATACATTGTTGAGCTGCAAGATGACAAGTTGGGAATATAATAAAACACTAAGGTGAAAAATGTGGTGGTGACTGGCCTCGGCGAGGAGACCAATGACGATGGCGTATTCTGCTTGGTTGTTGGTAGCTGAGCCCAAGCATATTCCGCTGGAGTGGAGCAGTTCATGTGAGGGGGTATAGAGGGCCCAAGCGGTCAAAGCGAGATTATCTATCCAACGGCTAACACTGTCAGCATAACCGATGTGGTAGGCTGATGGAGGATGCCTCTGTCAATAACAATGATGGTATATCAGACATGAGGAGTGGCAGTGAAAAAGAAGACTAAAAAATCTACAAATGTGTACAACGAAAAATCCTAGTGTAGAATGGCTATGCTTAGGAGTAAATTTTTTTTAAGTACAACCCATTGATGGGTTCTTTGAGAAGATATCCTTCTAGAGAGGCCAATATGTATGCACCTTTAGTGAGGCAATGTCATAAAATGTAGGGTCCATGCCATAATGATTCAAATTTCCCATGACCTAGAGTATCGTGGGAGATATCATAGGCTAGGATGAGATCTACTTCGTTAAATGAACTAAGGTTGACATGGCAGTCAAAGGTGGCTTTGGAAAATTTTTTAGCTACCTTGTTGTTCTGTAATGAAGATAGACAATCCTCATCCAACGACTCTAAGGTCATCAAGCTCTACTCCATTGGAGAAATGCTAGGTAATAGCTCGATGGTGGTGCGTAACGTGGGAATTTCACACTCGATGGGGAGGGTGGCTTCGATCCCATGGACGATATGAAATGGTATAAAAGTGGTGGCAGTTTTGACTATCGTGTGATAAGCCCATAATGTTGAAAACAACATATGATGCTAGTTGGTCTTATGTTTGTTGATGGTACGTTGTAGCATGGTTTTGAGGAATTTGTTGACAACCTTGACCTGTTTGTTGGACTGAGGGTAGTATGGGGAGGAAAACTCATGGCAGAATCCTATCTTTAAGGAGAGTTTGATGAAGATCTCATTCTCAAAGTGCTTACTGTGATCAGATACTAATTGTAGTGGGATTCTGAAATGGGTAATGACATGGTTGAAGAAAAAATGCGTTGTTGTGTCAATAGTATTTTTTAAGGTAGGCATGGATTTGGCCCATTTGGTAAAGTAATATACTACCATGACAATGTACTTGTGTCCATTATTGGATGGAGGATTGTAAGTCATGAAGTCTATGCCCCATTTTCAGAAGTGGATGGCAGTGATGACTAGATGTAGAAGAGCGGGTGGCACTCATGATTTGTTTGCATAGAGATGGCATTTGTCACATCGCTTGACAGCATGGATGCAGTCGTGAAACAATGTGGGCCATAAGTATCCCGCTTGAATGATTTTTTGGGCAGTGGACATACCTGAGAGGTGGCCACAACAAGCACCACTATGGAAATTGTTCAAGACTCTGTCATCTTCGTCGATGGTCAAACATCAAAGAAGGATGGTGTTGACTCCACATCAGTACAAGACGTCACTGATGAGGAGATATCGAGGGGCTTGAAGGAGAGTGCACCGATGATCGTCTCGAGAGAGATGATACCCAAAGTTATGTGTCTGTATGTAGGCAAGAAGGTTTCCATAAAAAGGATCACCATAGGGGATTAAGAAGAGGTGTTCGTCAGGAAAATTTGTATTGATGGGTGAAGTTTTGGCATCTCATGTAAACATCGTAATAAGTTTGGCAAGAATGAGTGCTTTATTTATTTTGAGAGTTGAGAAATCTAGGTTGTATTACTGAAGGATGATGATCCATCGGGAAAATTTTCCATTAATCTGTCATCGACTAAGCAAGTATTGAATGGGGTTAGAATCTTCTATGACTTTGGTAGTGTGAAGCATGATATAGTGACGCATTTTATGGATTGCGAGGAAAACTGTGAGGGTAGTTTCTCTTCATGATTGTATTTCAGGGGTGGTCCTAAAATATTTTTACTGATGTAGTAAATGACATGTTCCTGCCCATCATCCCCTAGTTGGGCGAGGACTCCTGCTACTGAGACAGTTGAGGCTGATAAGTATAGGATGTAATCGCGATCATAGTCTGGAGGACTAATCAAAGGGGCATTGGATAGAGCCACTTTTAAATCATCAAAAATGGTTTGAGCATGTTCATCCCATTGAAATGGGATATCATGACATAATAAGAGAAGGAAACCATGTGTGTGGGTGGCGTAATCTAGGACAAAGTGACGTAAAAGATAGTTTTTCCCTGTAGGCTCTACAATTGGTGTAAATTCCACGGTGGTGGAATTTCATTGATAGCTTGGATGTTGAGGGGGTCCACTGTGATTCCATGTTGGGAGACAATGAACCCAAGAAGGCATCCGACGGTGACACAAAATACACACTTGAGGGGGTTCAAGCGAATATTATACTGGGGACATCATTGAAAGACGATGCGTAAGTCATCTAAATGCTGAGCTTGTTTCTTAGATCGAGCAGTGAGGTCATCCAAGTAAGTGAGGATGATGCGAGAAATATCATGGAAAACATTAGTCATGGCCCATTGAAATGTAGCACCTGCATTTTTAAGTCCAAAAGGCATGACACGATAAGAAAAAGTACCCCATGGGGTAGTAAAAGTGGTTTTATACTGATCTGCTAGATGGATTTGGATTTTATTATCACCGGAGAACCCAATGATGAAGGACAATGCCTCATGGTCGGCACATTCATCGATAATTTGGTCGATGAAAGGGGTTGGAAATTTGTCTTTGGGACAAGCATGGTTGATATTGTGAAAGTCGGTGCAAACACAAATAGTGCCCTATTTTTTGTTAACAGGGACAAGGTTGGAAACCCATGAGGTATACACAATGGGGTAAATGAACCCAACAATGCATAACTTGTTGATTTCGGCTTTGATAGACGCAAATTTGGATAGGTGAAGTGGGAGCTTCTTTTAATGGATTGGGGCAATATGTGGCCATGTTTCAATGCGATGTTGGACTATAGAAGGATCAGGGTTTGTCATCTCCATATATGACCATGAAAAAATATCCTGGTATTCTTGAAAGAGAGCTTTGTAAGCTGTAATTTTCTCAGGGGAGCATGCAACGCCAATGGTAATTTCTTCTACGATTCCTGGTTTGATGGAAATGTCGATTTTGACAGTGGGGGAGGTATCGACCATGTTGCCTTCTTCAAAATCATCGGGGGAAGAGATAGGGTTGTTGAACCATTCTATATTCCTTGAGGGAATAAAATACTTGGTTTTGATTGCACATACAGAGGCTTGGCTAGGAGGGTCAAGGGATTCCTGTGAGAGAAAAAAATGCTCGGTGATGGACCGCTTTCCATGGGCAATCGGGGGTAGTGAGTTCCTCCAAGATATCTTCATCGTAGTGGAAAATGTGAGAATACAGGGGATCCCAGGAGGTGACAGGGTGACTGTAACAGTGGGATTTTCCTCAAGTGGAAAAGACGTAGAGGGGATGTCACAATCTGGGTGTGATGGCTCTCTTAACATACGCCAAATGTCCAAACATTGTGGATGATAAACAATGGTAGGGGGTAAGATTTCCTGTGGGAAATGAACCGGAGAATTGGGAGGATTTGGGGGAATATCTTCAGATAGTCTATCTATGAACCATGGAGGAGTAGGAAGTGACTCAGGTTCAGGAGAGGTGATGTGGACAGTATCTAGAGAGAGCAGGAGCAGTGGTGAGGTGGTCAAATGTGGTTGGATAGGGTTTGAATGATGACCTCGGTATGCCACAATCAAAGGACACCAGTATGAGAAGTGAGCTAGTGAGTCACAAAGAGTGCAAGGGAATCTCATCTGTTCAGGGACTGAGGAAGAGAAATAATGGATGTCAATAACTTGAGTACCAGAAAGTGGTGGTGGAGAGGGCTCTTGCTGAAAGGTTTGTCATACTGTTGTTAGCATCTAGAAAAACTGAGGTAGAGCTGGGAAATGGTGAGTGTAGTGGCCATATTCTGAACATATGGCACAAGAGAATTTGGTTCATAGCCCTTTACTACCCATAGTGGAGGACGTTGTCATAGTACTAGACGTTCTTGGAGAAGCGGCGAGCGATATGGTTGCTCGAGTGTAACGCTCCCTCGACCGTCATCCCACTGGCCAAGAAAATGCTATTGTGTGGAATAACAATATCATACTTATTTATATATAAGATGCATTTAATTCAAGTTAAACACATTTAAACTCAGAGTCAACACAAGATTACTGCTAACATAATTAATTCATGGCATTAACATTAATTCATGATTACAGCAGAATACATGATAAATATAAATACATAGGCAGGAAAAACATAATTAAAGCATAATCTGGTACTTATCTTTGATACTGTGGTGATTCAACCAACCACGTGCAGGCCTTCCACGAACCTCCTAGCCTTAGACCATGTTGCTCATCACTCTCAGTAGTAGGTCACCCCTGATCTGGGACTAAGCTCCACCCAAGGCAAGGAATCCTAGGCTAGGCTGAGGTTACAATGAAAACTGCATGGGATAACTGGAAGGATTCTTCCCAGGAAGCCTTCTTACGCCCACTACTCACAGAATCTTATTCACCACATGCTTGTTCCACCTGGGAGTATACACCTTCACAAGAACATTCCATTGATGCTACACCTCCCTCCTTGGGTCTCAGCAACAGGCCAGATCAGGAAGTCTCAGAGCCCATAGCTGGTGCTGGACTCTCTCTGGGAGAAAACCACTTCCTAGCAAACTCTCTCACCTGAAGAGAATTTTTCACAGGCCTGACAACCTGCCTCTCTCACCTGGAGAGAGGCTATAGATAGGCTCATCATGAACTTACACTGGCTAGCAAGCCACGCGCAGTCCAACACTGCGTGGCCACAACAAGCAATAGGGAAAATAGACACTGGCTTCCCAAACAGGCTCAATAATCATGGGATAGACTCACGATTAAGGTTTTCTCATGGACGCGTGACCAGAAATCCATGCAGGGGTCGACATAGGCTCAACGGTTCAGAACAGAGGGTGTATCGGCTTTCCCAGAAACAAACACAGGCCTTTTCCATGGTTTCAGAGTTGCACGAGGGTATCTTGCAAAGGTCGGACGAGATTCACCTTTAGAAAGTCGATAGTGGAATGGGGAAGGAATCCCCATCACGACTCAATTCAATAGTTTTAAATGCATGAACTTGGGTTGACACTTGTCACCCATGAAACTGCATCTGTTCCATCAACATGTGTTCCTCCCCATTTGGAAGTCACTTGTCATTCCAAAAGAACTTAGGATAAAACATATATTTCACATGGTATTTTTGGAATAATATTAAAATATTATTCCCAAGGACTTAAGCCCCTAGGATCAACACTTAGCTCCTATTCCCACCTTCCATCCCCTAATCCCTTACCCACTCTGTGGAATCTTAGTCCCCCATCACTCATTCATCGTGGTTAGTCTGCACGCAATGGTGGTTATAATTTTATTAATGTTCTGCATAGATATATGTACAAAATTAGGCTCTTGGCCTTCAACACTTAGGCTCTATGGCCTAATAATCACATAAGCCCACCATCTTATATTAAATTGGCTCACCAAACTATAAAACATAATTACAATTCATTTCATAAACATGATTTACAACAGGGCTCGGTGTTGTAGGAAAATCTCCTTGCGGACAGGTAGATTGCCTCTAAGGGCTTGACCCTAACTCTAAGACAGAAAATGCTTAATGTGGACACTGACATTGACTTCCTTTCAAATATATCCAAACTAACACATGAGAAGGAAGGAGAACAAGAGTACCTCTTTATCGACGTTTGTCCCCGCACGCTTTGAGTTGCACTCCGATCCTTTGCTCCTCATTGAGTTCTACAGACAAACAAGATACGACCACTTCCTATTCTATTGATATTAGCTTGAAAATAGATCTATCTATCAATGATAAGTTTATGTAACATTAGACACAAACTAGAAAGAAACAGGCCAAGCATGTCATATTAATGAGAATAACGACAACAATACTTACAATTGTAGATGTGAATGTGACAGCTTCGTCAAGTCCCCTTCGTCTAACCCTTTCCTGAAAGATCCACAACCTGGATAACAACAACTTCACTGATCACTCTCCTTTGGATGACTGTGTGTTTCCTATAAGATCATAGGTTTCATGCTAGCAGTTCTTCCTCCGTTCCAGCACCACTTATGAGATCATAAGTTTGGTGTGATTCTCCTTTTCCCTATTCTCTTTCACCATTAGAAAGCTTTCTTATATAGCCTTGGAGAGGCCTCAACCACTTGAGATATCCTTGGGGAAGTTGAGGATTTGCCTCCTTCAGTTGAGGATCTACCCTAAGATCATGGCTGGACTAGGGATTCAAATCCAACTACCTTCCAAGAATGAAAAGATGCTTCCCCCATTCATCTCAACAGCTTAACTACTGCACATAATAGGTAGCGCTCCCTCAAAAGGACCATCAGAGTACTGTAGCGCTCCCTAGTAGGCTTTAGGGGGGTGCCAACACTCTCAAAATCTATAGTTCTCCCTTAAAATGGCCAGGGGAGCTTTATAATGCTCCCTGACAGTGTAAGGGGGAGCATCGACGCTCCGAGATAGTGTAAGGGGGAGCGCTCCCCTCCAAAAACTCAGTTTTTGAGGTGCTTTCATATGGAAAAAGGTTTGCAAGCCTGCTAACTCATTTCTCCTCTTCCAAATCAAATGTTTGAGGTGTTTCAAGTGTCCTTCTCATGTCATTATAGGCACGACATAGGCATCATGGCAGCATGCTTTCTTTGACACCTGCGACACTTGTGAGAAACATGTGACACTTGCGACCTTTGTAATGACGACACTTGCGACACTATCAAAGTGAGTAATTTTGATGTGTAACAGATTGCCCCCCAAAGTATGAAGTTAGAAGACAGGAATTGATAACCAAAATTCTTTGTAGACGTTCAAGCAAGGGTATAGACTCGGAGAACCTGACAAAAGCTGCACACAAACATCCAACAAATATCATGACATATTTCAAAACCCAAGGCAGGCATACCTATGCTT
>JZKD02S1672706.1:759649-782691 GCA_000966675.3 Picea glauca
GAGGGAAGACGAGGTCCAGTTAGCACACCCCAATCAAAAAGGATGGCCTCATTACTTGGAGGGGGTTCCACAGGAGGAGGAGGAATTCCCCCAGGCATGGTAGAGTCTGTATTAATGAGAAAAACATGAGTAGTATCGGGTTTACTCTCTAGAAGGAGAGTAGGATCGACCGATGATTGGATTGGATCAACCAATGGTGGACTTGGATAGACCACTCTATCACTCTTTAGAGGAAGAGTGGGATTGACCGAGGAAGGGACTGGATCAGTCACTTTGGCACTCATCAAAGGAGGAGTGGGATCTACCGATGGAAGAACCGAATTGACCACTTGGGCACTCTTTAGAGGAAGAGTGGGACTGACCAAGGAAGGGAATGGATCAGTCACTTTGACATTCCGCAATGGAGGAATGGGATCGACCGATTGTGAAACCGCATCGACCACTTGGGCACTCTTCAAAGGAAGAGTGGGACTGACCAAGGAAGGGACTGGATCAGTCACTTTGACATTCCTTAATAGAGGAATGGGATTGACCGATGGTGAAACTGGATTGACCACTTTGGCACTTTTTAGAGAAAGAGTGTGACTGACCGAGGAAGGGACTGGATCAGTCACTTTGACATTCCTCAATGGAGGAATGGGATCGACCGATGGAAAAACTGGATCGATCACTTGAGTTTCATTCTCCAAGGGAAGAATGGGGTCGACGGGTGGAAACAGATAGACTGCTTTGATGTCACTCTCTTGATGAAGAGCGGGGTTGATCGATGACGGAACTGGATCAACTACTTGGGTTCATGGTTCAATTGAGGAGGAAACTAGATTGACCACCTGATCAACCAGACTGACCGGGGATGGAACTAGGTTGACCAGTCCATCAACCAAGGATGGGTCGGAGGAAAGTTTACGATAACCTTTTGGAAGTTGAAGTTTTCCCAAAAGAGAAGAAGCCTCATACATCGAAGGACAAAGCTGAGAGTAATGATTACCTTTACATAGCATGCAAGGGAACTTGACAGTTTTCTTCTTCTTACCAACTTGAACATTACTAACTGATGGGATATCATTGACATGACCGACAGAGGTCGATGACGTGGAGGACCACATTTCTAAGACCTGGGTAAGACCGGGGCAATCCCTTAGAAAGTGGTCACCCTTACAAAGGCTACAAGGGAATTTGGTTTTTGGATTCTTCATTTTAATCTTGTTGATCTCATCAACACTCCTAGTAATATTAACAGTAACTGGTTTCTTAGGGCCAACATATGATGTTGTTGGGGCCTTGGTCCTTTTCGGGCTCTTATTCTTCTTCTCTTTCCATTTCTTCTTCTTCTGATCAACCTGGCTAATTGCTTTATATCTTTCACTAGGCAAAGAAGGAGAAATGGAAGGAGAGATGATGGGAGAAGAAGGCGAAAAGTCGACGTGAGGTTGATGTGTGGGTGGTGTATCGACATCCAAAGTATTAGGTGCAACTGAAACATTGGGAGGATTTGGGATCACCGGAGTGGGGAACAACCAAACTGGTAATCCAATAGTGAGTCCTGGAAGACTCAGTGTGGCAACATATGGAGGACCAAAGTTTCCAAATGAAGGAAAGGTATAAGGTTCCCCAGAAGAAGGGGTTCCTCCATTGGTACTCCCAGGATTCAATGTCATTAACACTGACTCGACCTAAGGTCCACTAAGTAAAAGAAACAACATACGCTAATAGGATCTAAGAATCATAACCAAGAAAACAAGACCTTCTCTCGATGACCGTACTAGTTGGTGATGAAATCCAACGTTGTGTGATCAAGTCCAGAAGGGGAAGGGATACGGTGGAACAGTTACAATGGTGACCTGCTTAACGGAATTACGCCCTGGTGCAAGCTTCCATGTAGCAATTGTGGATTTACCCTCCAAGGAGCCCGAGTGAGTTTGACCAATGTCTGATCCAGGTACAGTGAGACTTCCTGTCATCGTCACCTTGTGTAAGACCCTAAAGATTATGGCCACTAAGGTTACCAATTCGCAGTCAGCCCCTGGGTGGGAATAGTCGACAGTCCGATCTGAACGTATGGGCAGGGTATCGAGCCTGAAATCAACTAAAAGGCTTCCACGCAGTAATTGTGGATTTACCTTGAAGCGATCCCCATAATATGATCTGACCACCACAATCAGTTAAACCACGGAGGGTTAGTCCCCGTATCTCACCCGAATGCGACCTCGTGCGTGACCCTTGTGTTAGAGGGGGATCCTAGGACGACTTATACGATGATTGGATTTGATTCTCCCTAACTCAGTATGCTACTGTTTGTTTTGGAAACTTTGGAGAGTTATGCTCATAGCCTAATCCAAAGTACTAAGCTTAGTCTACTATTGGTGGAGTATCCTAGAAAAGAAAAAGTTCTAAATATTTTTTAATTAGCATTGATTTTTATAGCTGTTCTTTACTCAAAAAGGGGTGCATGGAAGTGAAACAAATAAAATTATGACTCAGTCCCAAAAATACATCAAAAATGATAAGCATTCATTTCTTTTCGATGAACATCTATCTAAGGGAGAGAGAGAGAATCCTTTTCACTAACAAGCATTAATAAGGAGTGTCCTCAAACAAGTTTTCTCCAATCAAATCCTAATGTGATGCTAAAACTTTTGAGATGCCTTATAATATGCACAATCAGTCATGAAGATGATTTTTATCATTTTCATATGAATAATGATCAATTCGACACAATGCTCGTCTTGCTAATTATCGTCTTGTATGAATGAAAATCAAACTAGCACAAGCAAAATTCATACAAACAATACACCCTTTCATTGCAATCAAAATGAAAAGCGAAAGAAAAGAATCAATCAAAGAAAAAACAAACTTCAAAACCAAAAAGAAAAAGTTGAAGAACAATGATCTTGATTAAAATCAATATGAAGAGATCTGTAGGCCTTTGATGACCTTCACCGGGGTTTTTACTCAGTTAAACAGAGAGAAAGACAATGCATGGGTTTTAGACTCCAATCAACAAAAAAACCCAATAAAAATAGTGAAGAAGGCTACAAGATCCAAATAGTAAGATGTTCATTCTTCAAAAAGACAGATGTCAAGGCTGGAAGAGAAGAAGCATTGACTCACAAGGTTACCCAACAAGAGAGACACAGAGGAAAAACCCAGAAAAAGAAATTCTAGAAGGTTTATTGGCCAAAGGGGGGCTGGCGCTCTGTGAAAAGGTATTATTGAGCATCGGTGCTCTGTTAACACAGGGACAGGGGCGACAAGTTCAAAAACTCCCAGAAATGTCAAAAAATTCAAAAAATTGCAATCCAATTTCGACAATTAAGCTGAGTATGATGGGGTAGGGAGCCAATCAGCTCATGAAACCAATCAAAAGAGGAGTGAACCAGGTATGAAACAATCAAGGGGTAGAACTAGGTCAATGAGGAGAAATCAAAACAAGAAGTTTCGATTTGAGGCTATTTCCCTAGTGGAGTCACCAGTTTCTATTGTAGGAAAATCTCCCTGCGGACAGGTAGATCGCCTCTAAGAGCTTGACCCTAACTCTAAGACAGAAAATGCTTAACGTGGACACTAACTTCCTTTCAAATCTATCCAAACTAACACATGAGAAGGAAGGAGAACAAGAGTACCTCTTTATCGATGTTTGCTCCGAGTTGCGCTCCGAGCCTTTGCTCCTTGATGAGTTCTGCAGACAAACAAGATACGACCACTTCCTATTCTATTGATATTAGCTTGAAAATAGATCTATCTATCAATGATAAGTTTATGTAACATTAGACACAAACTAGAAAGAAACATGCCAAGCGTGTCATATTAATGAGAATAACGACAACAGTACTTACAATCGTAGATGTGAATGTGACAGCTTCATCAAGTCCCCTTCATCTAACCCTTGCCTGAAAGATCCACAACCTGGATAACAGCAGCTTCACTGATCACTCTCCTTTGGTTGACTGTGTGTTTCCTATAAGATCATAGGTTTCATGCTAGCAGTTCTTCCTCTGTTCCAGCACCACTTATGAGATCATAAGTTTGGTGTGATTCTCCTTTTCCCTATTCTCTTTCACCATTAGAAAGATTGCTTATATAGCCTTGGAGAGGCCTCAACCACTTGAGATATCCTTGGGGAAGTTTAGGATTTGCCTCCTTCAGTTGAGGATCTACCCTAAGATCATGGCTGGACTAGGGATTCGAATCCAACTGCCTTCCAATAATGAAAAGATGCTACCCCCATTCATCTCAACAGCTTAACTACTGCCCAGAATAGGTAGTGCTCCCTCAAAAGGACCATCAGAGCACTATAGTGATCCCTAGTAGGCTTTAGGGGGGCGCCAACACTCTCAAAATCTATAGCGCTCCCTCAAAAGGGCCAGGGGAGATTTATAACGCTCCCTGACAGTGTAAGGGGGAGCGTCGTTGCTCCGAGATAGTGTAAGGGGGAGCGCTCCCCTCCAAAAACTCAGTTTTTGAGGTTCTTTCAGATGGAAAAAGGTTTGCAAGCCTGCTGACTCATTTCTCCTCTTCCAAACCAAATGTTTGAGGTGTTTCAAGTGTCCTTCTCATGTCGTTATAGGCACAACATAGGCATCATGGCAGCATGCTTTCTTTGACACCCGTGACACTTGCGAGCAACATGCGACACTTGCGAACTTTGTAATGATGACACTTGCGACACTATCAAAGTGAGTAATTTCGATGTGTAACACTCAGCCTTGGGGAAATTACAATCCCCCTCCCCTTATTTCTACACTATCCTCAGTGCAACTTTACACTACATCCGCAAGCTTGTCAAAATTTTCAAAAAGATGTGGGTACTCTGCCCACATAACATCTTCATGCTCCCATGTCATGACCTAAAAACCATACCAGGTCCACTGGACCTTTACAAGCCCTATAGCTCGATTCCAGAGCTGTTTGTTTTTCTTGTCCAATATGCACACAGGATGCACTTGCAAGACACCTTCTGGTTCCACCTGAATCACATTCCAATCGATAACATGATTAGCATCAGGTATATATTTCTTAATAAATGAAACGTGAAACACATTATGTACAGTCATAGATGCAGGTAATGTAAGCATGTATGCAACTGACCCAATCCTTTCCAGGATCTCAAATGGCCCACAAAATCTAGCTGCCAACTTGGCGCAACTTCCTAGCTTCAGGGAACTCTTGTTGGTTTTCACTTTCAGGAAAACATGATTACCCACTTTGAATTCTCTATGGGTTCTGTGCTTATCAGCATAACTTTTATGCCTGTCCTGGGAAGCTTTCAAATTTTTCTTAATTTTTATCATTTGGTCCTCCATCTCTTTGAGCAAATCTAACCCAACTATTGCTCTATCAGCTGGATTATCCCAACTCACTGGAGTATTGCACTTTATTCCATAAAGTGCTTCAAATGGGCTCATCTTCGACGATGCATGATACCCATTATTGTAGGCGAATTCTACCAAGTGTAGGTAGTCTTCCCATCTTGATGGTTTGTCCATCACATACATTCTCAGAATGTCTTCTATTACTCTATTCACCCTCTCTGTCTTTCCATCAGACTCAGGATAATATGTTGTACTAAAGTTTATATTCGTTCTGAATCCTTTGAATAGTCCTTTCCAGAAATTCAAGGTAAATTTCGGGTCCCTATCAGACACAATTGTTTTAGGAATTTCATGCAAGCATGCCACTTCTTTTAAGAAAATATCAGCAACATCTGCTTCCCTGTGAGTAGTTTTTAGTGGAATAAAATGGGCAGCTTTTGTAAGCTTGTCCACCACTTCCATGATTGAATCATGCAGCTTTCCTGTTTTGGGAAATCCTGTAATAAAATCCATTGTCACCACTTCCCACTTCCATTTAGGAATGGGAAAAAGTTGCAGCAACCTTGTTGGGTGCCTATGCTCAACTTTAACTTTCTAGAACTCCATACATTTGGCGATGTATTCAGCGACCTCTCTCTTCATACCCGGCCAAAAGTAATGGCTTTTGACTACTGCCATAGTCTTCTGATATCCAGGATGTCCAGCATAAGTCATGTTATGCATTTCTCTTAGAATCACAAGTTTCAAATCCTAGACATTGGGTATATACACTTTGTTTTTGTACAAAAGTAATCCATCAGCTTCCAAGGTGTAACTTTCCTCTTTCTGTGGTCTCTCACTCCATTGTAGCTTTGCTACCAAGTCTCTGTACTGCAAATCTGCATTTGTAGCTTCCAAAATTATATCCTTAATATCAGTCCTATACATGCTAATGGTTGAAGCATGTAAGTCATGCACCTTTCTACTTAGTGCATCGGCCACCTTATTTTCCTTCCCTTTGATATGCTTGATACCAAAGTCCTATTCACACAGAAATTCTAGCCACCTACTTTGTCTAGCATTTAAGGTTGGTTGATAAAACAAATATTTTAGACTGTTATGGTCTGTTCTGAGTTCAAACCTCCTTCCCATGAGGTAATGTCTCCATTTCCTCAGAGCGTGAACGATTGCTTCCAACTCCAAATTGTGAGTGGCATAATTCTTTTTCGTGCTCTTTCAACTTTTTGGAATCATAATAGATTACAAATCCATTATGACTGAGTACTCCTCCCAACCCTTCTTTACATGCATTTGTGCACACCACAAAATCCACATTTGGATCTACAATTCTCAATATTGGAGTGCTGGTCAACAGTTGCTTCAAACACTGGAAACTTTTTTGACACTCTTCAGTCCACTGAAACTTTTTCTCCTTCCTTTGCAAGGAAGTGATAGGGTGAGCTATCTTTGAGAATCCTACGATAAACCTTCTATAATAGCCCGCTAGACCCATAAAGGATCTAACTTCCACCACATTCCTTCGCGTTGACCATTCTCTGATGGCCTCAACCTTCTCAGGATCCATGACGATCCCTTCTTCTGAAATAATGTGCAAGTAAATGATCTGCCTTTGATAAAAAGATCATTTTCTCAACTTGGCATACAACTGGTCTTCTATGAACACTTGCAACACCATCCTTGGGTGTTTTTCATGCTCTTCCTCTGACGTGGAATACACCAAAATGTCATCAAGGAAGACTATGACAAACTTGTCTATATAGTCCCTGAATACACCATTCATCAAGCACATAAAAATAGCAGGTGCGTTCGATAGCCCAAACGGTACCATTGTGAACTCGTAATGACCATACCTTGTTCTAAAGGCGGTCTTGATGATGTCTTCATCCTTTATTCTTACCTGGTGATATCCCGATATGAGATCTATCTTCAAAAATATTTTTGCACCTTTCAACTGATCGAAAAGATCATCGATCCTCGACAGAGGGTACTTGTTCTTGACAGTTACTTTGTTCAACTATCTGAAATAAATGCACAACCTCAACGTCCCATCCTTCTTCTTCATGAATAGGACTGGAGCACCCCAAGGTGACACACTTGGGGGAATGTACCCCTTCCTTAGAAGATCTTCAAGCTACAATTACAACTCTTTCAGCTCTAGCGTACTCATTCTATAAGGATCTTTCGACACTGGAGCTGCTCCAGGAATCAAATTTATAGAGAAATCGATATCTCTCTTCGGAGGTAGTATAGGTACCTCTTGAAATACGTCTTATAACTCTGTTAGTACCACATGGTCTCCAATCTTTGAGACTTCTTCTCTAGATGCTTCCTCCACACGGGCTGCAAACAATTGATAGCCTTTTCTATAGCACTTCTTCAGCTGCATTGTTGAGATTTCTCTTATAGCCACAGCTCTAGGAATTCCTTGGAATGTTTTCCAATTCCCCTCCTCATCCAGGCATGTAAAATTCTTGTTATAATAGTCCAGGAGGACATGGTGCTGGTCCAACCAGTCCATCCCAATTAAATAGTCATAAGAGCCTAAAGGTAGAATATTCAATTCATCCTTCGTGCTCAATCCCTTCATGTCCATAGGACATGACTTAACCAACTCGGTTACTTTCCTCTTGGTTCCTGTAGCCAACTGCACTAACCAAGACTTTTCATGTTTTTCTCTTGATAAATGTAAACTTTCCACCACCCCAGGATCTATATAACTATGGCTATCCCATGAATCAAATAAAATAGTAGATGGTTGGTTGTTAATCATACTTCCACTTCAATCATGTGCGACTAAAATTCAGCTTGCTTGTTGTCCAGGGCCGCATAGATCCTTGGAATTCTACTACCCATATCCTCCATTGTTTCAACTTGCTGAGAATTATGGACAGTTCTTGCTTTGACATTTTTATGGGGACAATCTTTGTACTTGTGGTTCTCTTTACAACCCCAACACTAAATGGGCATCTGTCTCTACCTTTGTTCCCCCACTTCAGCCATTCTCGGTTCTCTAAACAATGGCTGTCTAAGAGGATTGTTTCTAAAAAAGGGAGGTTTGTTTATCTTCTGTCTCTGCTCTTTCCTGAACTTCTTTTGATCATCCCAAGCCTTCCAAAATTAAGGCTTTTCTCTGTGTTGTTCATATAAGAATTTATCCCTTCTTATTGTTTCTTCCATAATCTTAGGATCATCATACTGAATCTTGTCACCAATGGCAGGTGGCAGTACACTCAGATACCTCTGCATCTTGACAGCCTCTTCTTTGATGAATGGAACATACTTCAGTAATTCCAAAAACCTTCATCTGTATTCATCAATGGTCATGCTGCCCAGCTTGAGTTAGAATAACTCCTTCATCTTTCTGTCATAGTATCTTTTAGTCAGGTATTTTCTCTCGAAATACCTCTTGAATTCCTTCCATGTGATATATTTCTCTCTAATGTGTTGCACCTACACAAACTAATCCCACCACATGGATGCTTTTCCTTTTAGTTGATACATCACAATCTTCCTTCTGCATGAGAGGAATAATTCTGTAGTTGGAAATATTTCCTCATGCCAAGCAACCATGTTTCAACATCTTCCTCCTTCTTATGTTCTCCATCGAACGTTGGAGGCTTGATCTTGTTCATTTCCCCTTTCAATTCATCCACTCTAGATATCCTATGCTTTATGGTAGGATATGGGCTTGAACTACTGTGTGCTTCCCTACTAGAATTATTTGGGGAGTGACGATGATGTCTGCTACCACTCCTCGATCTTCTTTCCCTCTCAGGGGTCCTGCGACTCCTTGTTTTTCTTGTGTCACTCTCCTTTTACAATTTCCTTTCTATTCTTTCCAGGCTCTTTAACATCTTTAATTTGAATTCACCCTGCTGATCCTTGACCCTCACGAGATTTTGACTATTAGCTCAGTGAGCTTGGGCATCTTTCTACAATCTTTCAATGAGTTTCATCATATGTCCTTCCTTATCCATATCTTTTCCGTGCCCATTAGAGTTTGATCCTTCGACTCCCAAGTTGACATTCCTTCCTTCTCTTTCGTTTTCTGAATTGGAGGCAATGCACACCTCTTCCATTTATATACTTGGCATCTATTCATGGCTGTCCTGACACTCGTTGAACTCTGCACACACAACGTGCATTCAACCGAAGTTTGTTAGGCCTTAAACCCTTAATAAAACTTCAACATTCATAAACCAACGTGAATAAAAAAAACATTTCAAATCCACTAAGTTTTTTGAGATCTATTTGGCTCTGCACTTTTCGAGACTTCAGGACTTCAGGTTTCAGGGTTTCAGTCCACGAGACTCTCATACTCACTTTCGGGACTTCTAGTTTTAGGGTTCTCGATCCACGAGGATCCAACAGTTAAATCCTCGACAATTCTTTTGTTTCAAAATTTTCGGGATTTCGGCACTTTGGTTTTCGGGTCTTTGGTACCCAAGAGTTCACGATGTAGTGACTCCCAACTTCTTGTCGCTACAATCCCCAAATTTTGAAAATTCTATTTCCTTTACCCTCCGGGTCCACAGAGCACGACTGTCTCCCACAAAGGTAGTGACACATGGTTTCCTTAAGAAGGTCCACCTGTCAACCATGCGGCCCCCACCTAACGGATGTGCTACATGTTCATACAAGCCCTTAGTACTTGGCACTTCACGTCTTCGTCGTCAAAAATAAATTCTTTCAACCCTCAAACCCTCGATACACGATACCCCATGAAGTTTCTGATCCAACGGTTCTCTCGTGACTTGGATCCAATGGTCTGGATCTCCTTCCCTGCTCCTCGCAACTCGAAACTTCACGAAACCAAGAATTTGGTCTACCCTCCAAACTCATGAACCCCGAATTCATCAAATGATCCAACGACGTGGGTTGAAACGAGATCAACGGCTCATATTGACCACGATCAATGGTTCACGTTGATTCTTGATAATAGGGTGGTGATTTTGTCCAACTCCTAACCACCTTACAGCTTCACTAGATCCTATGGTCCTCACGATTTCTTGAGCTCTCCACGGAGAATTCTGACTACTCGATTCAATCCTCAATGACTTCTACCTAATGACTAATTGTTCTCCCTCCTGAACTTAATTTCTATGCGATGGTTTCGATCTCCATCTCCCTTTGAACACTTCAAAGGTGTTATACCTCCTGAGCTTTGTAACAAGGTCAAGTAGTCCATTGACACTCAGAAACATTTTGAGGTCTGAAATTAGTTCTCCAGACAAAATTTCTTCTCAAAACCTTGGTCCAAAGGCCACTTATCTGGCCCATCCAGGTTCAACGTTGAAACTAGTCTCTGATACCATTCTGTAATGATCCCTCGGTTGTCATCCCACTGTCCGAGAAAACGCTATTGTGTAGAATAAAAATCTCATACTTATTTATATATAAGATGAATTTAATTCAAGTTAAACACATTTAAACTCATAGTCAACACAAGATTACTAGTAACATAATTAATTCATGGATTTAAAATTAATTCATGATTACAACATAATACATGATAAATATAAATACACAGGCATGCAAAACATAATTAAAGCATAATCTGGTACTTATCTTTGATACTGTGGTGATTCCACCAACCATGTGTAGGCCTTCCACAAACCTCCCAGCTTTAGACCATGCTGCTCATCACTCTCAGTAGTAGGTCACCCTCGAGCTGGGACTAATCTCCACCCAAGGCAAGGAATCCTAGGCTAGGCTGAGGTTATAGGGAAAACTGCACACGATAACTGGAAGGATTCTTCCCAGGAAGACTTCTTACGCTCACTACTCATGGACTCTCATTCCCCACATGCCTGTTCCACTCGAGAGTATACACCTTCACAAGCACAATCCATCGGTGCTACACATCCCTCTCTGGTTCTCGACAACAGGCCAGATCAGGAAGTCTCATATCCCGTAGTTGGTGCTGGACTCTCTCTGGGAGAAAACCACTTCCCAACAAACTTTCTCACTTGAAGAGAGTTGCTCACAAGCCTGACAACATTCCTCCCTCACCTAGAGAGAGGCTACACATAGGTTCAACACAGTCCAGCACTGCGTGGCCACAACAGCCAACGGGGAAAACATACACGGGCTTCCCAAACAAGCTCAACAATCACGGGATAGACTCACGGTTAAGGTTTTCTCAGGGACGCATGACCAACAATCCACGCAGGGGTCGACATAGGCTCGACGGTTCATAACAGAGGGTGTATCAGCTTTCCCAGAAACAAACACAGGCCTTTTCCATGGTTTCAGAGTTGCACGAGGGTATCTTGTAGAGGTCGGATGGGATTCACCTTCAGACAGTCGACAGTGGAATGGGGAAGGAACCCCCATCATGGATCAATTCAACAGTTTTAACTGCATGCACTTGGGTTGACACTTGTCACCCATGAAACTACATGCATTCCATTAGCATGCATTCCTCCCCATTTGGAAGTCACTTGTCATTCCAAAAATACTTAGGATAAAACATATATTTCACATGGTCTTTTTGGAATAATATTAAAATATTATTCCCAAGGACTTAAGCCCCTAGGCTCAACACTTAGCCCCTCTTCCCACCTTCCAGCCCCTAATTCCTTACCCACTCTGTGGAAGCTTAGTCCCCCATCACTCATTCATCGTGGTCGGTCTGCATGCAATAGTGTTTATAATTTTATTAATGTTCTGCATAGATACATGTACAAAATCAGGCTCTTGGCCTTCAACACTTAGGCTCTCTGGCCTAATAATCACACAAGCCCACCAACTTATACTAAATTGGCTCACCAACCTATAAAACATAATTACAATTCATTTCATAAACATGATTTACAATAGGGCTTGTCCTTGAGGACATTACATCAAGGGAGTTGGATCAGATTGCATAACTCAGGAAGATAAGGACATATATTGGTGGGGTTTCCCTCTCTTTCACATAGTATGCAAGGAGGTTGAACTCGGACAGGAAATGGAGATGTGGGCTCTTTATTCTTCCATATGCCCCCAACTGTGGTAGTGGTGCTGACAGTGGGGGGGGGGGATGGTGGTGCAGTCGGAGCCTGTACTGGAATTTGCATCGGAATTCCCTCTGACTGAGGAGGGAGGGATGGTTGAGGAACCATTGCAGGTTGGTGTAGATATCATACAAGGATGGAGAGCACCATGTTGGGAAGGGTAAGTGTCATGGCTACCTGAAATTCTTAAACTCCGGGTGGGCGGTAAAAGAAGGGAATTTGAGTAATGGCTTGAGGGGTTGTCTCCCAAATCGGGATTTTCCCCTGGGGGAGGGGGAAATTAGGGATAAGTGGTGCAGTAGGGTTCTCAAGGAAGTCTTGAGGTAATATTTCTTCAACTGGTGGAATTTCGAGGTGTGGAGAGGCCTCTGTGGGAGGAATGGTGTCTTCGGCGTCAGTTCTATTAGAAGATACAACACATACTTGTGATTAAGGGTGTATGAGAGGTGGTGCTCCATGGTATGCCCCCAACAAGGATGGATCCTTGAAAATTATGGGGGCCATGTCAATGAGTGAATAAGCATCTGAACTAGTGTGGAAAAGATGCAATATGTTATCGATTTTGGTGGAGTAGTTAGTCTCATAATGCATAATTTGGTCAATGGTGACAATTTTCCCATTGTGGGGGAACATCATTGTTTGAAACACAAAAGAGGATATGGCCTTCATAGCGTACATGTAATTATGTCCATACAAGATATTGTAATTGAGTGGGGCGTTGATAACCTCAATGTTGATGAGGATGGTTTTTCCCCCAAGTTTGACGAGGACATTTTGGAAGAGCCCTTCAGGGGAGGATGGTCGACCATCATAAGATCTCAAGGTGATGGTGGATCATACTAGCTCAGGGGAGACAAGGTTCTTCCATACAGCTTTGGACATGATGCATGTGGATGCACCATAATCAATAATACATTGATGAACCGTGGTGTTTTGAATCTTGACTGGTATCTGGAAAGCTACCAGGGTGGGGAGACGAGGTTCTCCGCTATCTAGATCAAATGTGATGAGTCTAGTATTAGCTGGGTCGACTGCCCCCAAGGAGGAAATTAAGGATTTCCATTGAGCTCGATAGGTTTGGAGGACCTCCAATACAGACATCGTTGCATGAGACTGCACCAAGTCATTGACCAGACTGTAATTTTGTGTTGCCCTAGCCTGAGGGTTATTGACATTCCGTCATAATGGAATGCAAGGGATACAAATGGTAGGTTCAATATTAGGGAGTGGAATCATCAAGGATTTTCTGGATGTAGATGGAGTTGCTTTCAAAGTGGTGGGAGTAGATTTAGGGGGCACGATGTATTAACGATAGTGCATTTGTAGAAGAATTTCTTCTTCACTAGTGAGGAGGATACTGTGATCCGTCAGGTTTCCAGGGTGAATGGGCCCTGGATTTTGATATTGTCCCATTTGTGGTGGGGAAATGTGTACCTCCTATTGTGTATTCATCATGCCTTGGTGTGGAATAGGGTTTTGAAACACAGTCGGGGGTGGTTGTTGCAAATATTGTTATGGGGCTTTCTGAAGGGCAGGCGATGCTGGAGGACGTGGTGTGTTCATGGATTTTTTCATCCATTTAAAGTCAGAAATTTGGGGGAAATGGTGAGTATAATTTCCATGCTCTTTGTAAAGAGCACAAGGGAATTTCGTCTAGAGGTTGTTGTTGTTCCTCCCTTGGAATTTGTTGTTATTGTCCCCTTGGGGGTTCTAGTTACCTTGATTCTGGTTGCCCCCAGTAGGTTGGTTTTGTTGGGGGTTATTTCCACCTAGTCCCGAGTTATTATTGTTTCATTGTTTAACTTTATTCTTGGCATTATTCGACTGATGGGTCATATTTTCCGTATTCAACTGTTCAAAAGTATGAAGTTGTTGAATGGGAGAGGGCTGAAAAAAGTTACCATTGACATGTGGTTGTCCATGTGGAGGAGAAATCGGCTGTGGAGGACTAGAAAATGAGAAATACAGATTGTTTTGTGGCAACGATTCATATGGTGCATAGAAAGGTGAAGCTCTTTCACTAGTGCCCAGGTTATATGATGAAGTAGAAGGGGAACTTGAACTTGGTTGACAAGTCAGACACATCATGGGTGTCGAAAAGGGTCCACTCATGGGTGGAGGGGGAACAACATGATATGGTTGTTGGTAAGGGGGAGGAGGGCAATAAGATGGCCCTCCATATGGTTGCAGATATTGGGGTGCACTATACATAGGTGGTGGTTGGATGCACGGGTTGTGGTGTGTCATGGTACTAATCATCCCATCCGCAACGTGAGACATGCCAGGTTTTTCTTGGCCAAATGGTACGCGTCTAGGTGAATTAGCTAATATTGTGTATAAGTAACATGATTCAGAATAAATGAGGCCAAACTGTTGAGCCTTGCTAATGGCTTCCTCTTTGGATTGGGGAAAGGTGGATGCCACATCTTTGGCAAGTATAGAGATGAGTGATTTTAGAAACCAATTGAGACGTCATTATTTGGTGGTTTCTACTTTACATAAACTACGTCGTCGATGCCATTTGTGAATGTGGTCGAAAATATGCATAGCTGAGGTTTGTTTTCACTTGGAGAGCAGCTCTAAACCAGTGTCATGATGAAATGGTAGCTGGAAAAAGGCCAAAAAGGCTTTGTCCAAGGATTCAAAAGTCACATGGGACCCTAATTTTTCGTCCACATACCATTTGGTTGTTGGACCAATGAGTGTTCTTTGTAATAACATTAAGTGTATGGATTCATCCATGATTCTATTTGATGAGAACCATAAGTGGAAGGTCATAACATGGTTGGCAGGATCTTCCCCCGATTTTCCTTTAAATTTTGGAATATCTGAGGGTAGCTTGGTAGGAATATTGGGCCATGTGGGGTCATGTAAAATGGGATCATTCGTGAGTTTAGTCAAATCAGGAATATTGAGAGATGCCAAGTATGGCATTGGTGGATTTGGTGGAGGATTAGCTCCAGCCATGGTGTGAGCAAGTAGTGGACCTGACCCTTGAGAAGAAGTTTCCCCCTCGCTTCCCTGTAAAGGAGAGCTAGTGGATGGATGGCCTTGAAAATTGGAACCAAGTAAAGTGGAACCAAGAAAAGATGATCCCAAAATAGTGGCACTCATGGGGGTGTGAGATGGTTCAGTCAGTGAGCCAGCATGACTAGGAACTCCTCCTAGAATAGGAGGGAGATTTTGCATGCGTCTAAAACAATGGGGATTTTGTGGGTCCCCTATGATGTACGAATAGCAAAGTGAATGTGTGCAAATGGTGATGAGATAAATAAACGAACAAGAGAATTTTATAATTTGGACCTTCACAAGATAATATAATTCACAATTGCATGTAATCAAATGAGCATCATACATAAATCAATTGTAAATAAGCACACATGTGGGTAGGTGGATTTTGTCTGCGTGGGGGAACAAATAAAACAAATTATCGTGTCCTAAAAGATGTATCATCCTTCCTCTCAAATAACACTGGACCTTCCAAGAGCACTCAACAGTGGGGTCTGAAGCCACCGGAAGAGGAACTAGTGAAGGATGAAATAATCAGTTATGATGAGGGCTAGAGGGTGCATATCGTGAAAGAGCTGGTGATATTTTTCAATAGCCACGCAAAATTTGATCAAGGTTCCATTGCAGCGCACAATTGCCACTTGAGTAGATGTCCTAAATTTGGTCATTAGGTACCTCAGTCAAAGTGCGGTATTTATATTTATGGCCTCAAAAATGGGTCACGGGTCAAATCCCTTCCAAGAGTTGGGTGACTCAAGGGGGGATGCATAGAACAACTAGAAGTTGGATTTCAACCCTTCACAGGTATCTCCCTGCCTTATGGTGTAGGAGCACTTGACTTGGAGGATTTTAAAGTTCCCTATTTGTCAAATTCTAATGTTTGAAAATGTGAGAACCAGATAATGGGGGTTTATTTGGATGCCTACCCCTGAGATCCTACCTAGACTAAAGAATTTATTGGGGGTGTGAACCGATCTCGTTTGAATTAAGTTGGTGTGGATAATTTCCCAAGAAATAGTGGGACGTTTCAAGATTCCTTTGGAGAAAACCTACTTCAACCTCCACAATTCAAGATGGAAATTATGTGAGTGAGGATTGACTTTGTGTGTGAGCAAGTGAAAAAATGTGTCAAATTTTAATAAGTTAGGTGTGAATTTTTAACATGTGGACTTCTTGTGGTCCTTACAAATATTTGTTACCTATCTTACTAAGTGTCATTGGTACAACCTTGCGTAATTTTAAATCCCTAAAGAACTAGCATGTGGACATATGCGTCCTTACCAATCCTTTAAACTCCCTAATGTTTTTTACACTAAGAAAAATTGAAAAACTATCATAGATTGCAAGCATGTGGGCATGTATGGGCTCGTTACTTTGATCTTTAAACTTCCCTAGTGATGTAAACTAAGAAATTGATTCCAAGAAAATATCCTAAGTTTGCAACATGTGGGAATATATGGGCCCTTACAACTTTAAGATGATTTCAAAATGAAACTAAGAGGATCCCTAGGGGGGCTTTGTGCTCTCCTAAAGATTTTTGTTAAGGGAGATGAAAAGTCCCCTTAACCACCTTTCAGATTCTCAATATTTCTCTATGGTGAGAGAGAAGAGCATACTCAATGATGAAAGTTAATTTATGGTCCCAATGCAAGTGTTTTATTTGTTATAGCAATAATCGCAACTTAAATTTTACCAACCAAACAATCCATCCATGTGGAAATCAAAGCAAATGAAGAGAATATTTGGTTATTTTTACCCCCCCTAAGTGCCTATTTTTAGCTAACCTTTCTTATGGGAAAGGATTCTAAGTGGATTTCATTTAAAAATTGCATGAAAGCAAGAATTTGAAGGCTAGGGGCCTTCAAATTATCACAAAAACCCTTACAATTTTGAAACTCTAGAAATTGCATGGGTTACAATTTTGACAGAGGCACAGTGGGCGCACAATGTGCAAGATGTGCAGAGAACAAAAAAAAATTGGGCCCACAGTGCACAAAGAACATAATTCTTTTGGTACCATAGTGCGTTGAGTGCACGACTATGGGCTAGAATACTCGTGCACTTTCTGATACTCGTCGGGGGGGGGAATTTTTGAGTGAAATTATCCTCCTCCAGCTCATAATTTGGCTCTTGATAGGTAAGGTTGGGCCGGTTTTGGTACCTGCAAGACAAATAGATTAAACATAAGTGCTCTCTAATCCCAAATAGGGTGGAATTTGATACCTTTCCCCAGTATGGTCACCAATTTGTTGTGCCCGTTTCGTCACTTGGGTGAGAAAAACAATGGCACTTGCATGCCTAGTTTGGCCTGCTATAAAATACAGAGGTTAGTGAGTGGATTAAACAAGACAAACACATTAAATAAACAAGTAAACAAACTAAAAAAACTAAGGAAATAAAAATTATAATGCATAAGAAACTTTTAGAACCATAAACAATCAACCAATGACCAAGATTATGCCACCAATGGATAACTATATTAGTTGGCAAAAGACCGTAGAGAAAAATGAGGACTTATGAGTCCCCTCTTCCTCCTTGGGAGGGCTATTGAGTTCCCTAATGGAGATATCTTCTTACAATTGAAGAAAAATGGCAAATGATGAAGAAAATCAATGTCTATTCCCTCAAGAGGTGAGTGGAATGGCCTATTGCAATGATGCTTGAGTACTCCTTGGAGAAAAGAGGATTCTCAAGGGAGAATTGAGGCAACATAAAAATACTATTAAGATCTTGGTTTCTTAGTGCACCCATGGCCTCCTTTTATAGCATTTCTTCAAGGAAAAATTCAACTGGTTCTTAGTGTGAACAAGGGGCCCTCTAGGTCAGCCTTTGGTCCTTGACCAACCCCCCATTCAGATTTTGATCAGATATGAAGGTCAAATCAAGTTGGAATATGGTCCATAAGTGGTTGGGGGGGCAACAAGAACCATAAATGTGTCGTTCATAGGAGTGCGCAAATTTTCTCGTACACAGTCACACATATGGTGCATTGTGCACTCTACGAGCTTCATTGACCCACACACTGTGCGTGCTCTTCCTTTAGTGAGTTTGTGCATGTCAATTTTTCCCCAATTGTATAGTTTTTTCCTTTTGAAATGAATTTTGGTGTTTCAGCGGAACTAATATTTGTTGTCATTGTTGTATTTATGTAACTATTTGTGTGCAATGTTGCGGATGAAATTTCAGTGATAATAGTGAGGACAATATTTATACATGTGATCTCCTTCACATCCCCAACGCTTTATGGGATACTGCCTTGGCCTCTTTCCCAAGGACTTGGTAATTTTTTGATCACATTGAGATGGATTCCCTTGTTGATATGATTGAGATCCATTCTTCATGAATGGTGGCTTGAATCCTTTCTTCCCTTGATCCATATTTTCTTTCTTCTTTTCATTACAAGGCATTTGGAAAGTTGTCTTTCCTCTATTCTGCTCATATAAATACTTGTCTTTTCTTATGGATTCTTCTAAATTCTTGGGTTAATCAAACTAAATTTTATCCTTGAAAAAGGATGGAAGTCCACTCAAGAACCTATAAATTTTGACCCTCTCATCTTTGATGAAGCTGACATACCTCTAAAATTCCAGGAACTTTCTCTCATATTCATCCATGGTCATGTTCCCAAGATTGAGTTCAAATAATTCTTGCATCTTCTTGTCATAATATTTCTCTGACAAGTACTGTTGTTGAAACTATTTCTTGAATTTCTTCCAAGAAATTATTTTCTCATCAAGGTGCTTAACTTTCTTCGACCGGTCCCACCACATGGATTCCTTCCCTTGAAGGTGGTAGGCTACAATTCTAGATTCTGCATTTGATGAGTAGTTATACAATTAAAAATATTTCCTCATTCCCAGTAACCATGCTTTTGCATCTTCACCTTTCTTGTTTTCTCCATCAAATGATGGTGGTTTGATATTCCTCAAATCCTCTTTCAAGCTATCTGACCCACGTCTCCTTCTCGGATTCCTTACAGGAGATATACTTGGGTTGCTTGTCGAACTTGAATGTGTATATGTTTTTCCAGTCAAGTTCCCTGGGAAATGATGATGATTTTGATGTATGCTAATACTCCTTGATCGTCTAGATCCTCCATGATCATTCCTCCTATAATGAGACCTAGGCACTTCCCCTTGCTTGGATTTGGATTCTTTCCTTGTTCTTGGATATTTAGGTTTTGAAGTATCTTTTATTGAGCCTTCATGATATTCTCATTATCGGCCCTATAGCTCTACACTTCCTTTCGCATGCTTCTCATAGTTACAGGATTTGCCTATATTCATTACACTCAATCTCAACATTACCCATGATAGTATGCAGGACTTGAATTTCTTCTTCATGGTTGTAAGACCCTTGAGAATCCTCTATGCCTTTAATTCTCATGTAGGAACTAAAGTCTTCTTTTCGATATCTCTAATTCTACAAGAATGTGCATGCAATAATTTGTTGTTAGAGTTAAGCTTATTGTAAAATATTTGTTAATTATATTACAAGTCATTCTTCATTTTAAATTATGAAGAATATCAATGCACTACTCCCAAGTAGGATTCCTTAAATGCATTCTTTTCAAAAAAAACTTTCAAACGGTTCTCCTCATGCCTCAATTTGAGTGAAAATTTACAACAATTACTAGTTGCAATTGCCATTCTTATGTTGTTAAATAATTCACTATTATCACTTTTGGGAGAAGATATAATGCCAAAAAAAATAAAATGGGTTCACATATTGCTTCTATTCCTCAACTCCTTTCCATTGACTATTTGTTTTCTCCAATCCGAGCTCTGAGCTGAAAGTTATGGTGGAAAAATAGTAAAGGAATATTCATTAGCACATGCAACATAGTAACAACGATTAGCAACCGTCCGATCATTTTTTTTATTAGATCTCCATCGTTGGTCTGGATTGATGCATTTTTTGCATATCTAAGTCATATATCTTCTTCATTTCAGGCTTCTGTGATCTCCAATTTGTACCCTCTAGCTCCATCGTACTCACTTTGCACTTATACTTAGATTACTTTTCATTATTTTCTCCATAGGTATATGACACATCATGAGTCATCAGATCCCTCCTTCTAGCCGTCTGATCTATGAAAAACGGTGACCTCCTGTCCACTCGAAGGTGTGAAAATCCATCTTCAAGGTGTGAAAATCTTGAGAAACGGTTGGAGTCCAAGTGAAAGAGTTATTTTTTAGGAGAGCAGTGAGAGGTGCTGCAATATTCCCATAATTATTAACAAACTTGTGATAATACCCTGTTAAGCCTAGAAATCCATGCAAGCTCTTAAGAGTCTTTGGGTGAGGCCAGTCTTGCATAGCTTCAATATTTTTAGGATCCACCCTGACGCCATCTTTGCCAACCAGATGACCCAAGTATTCTTCTTTTGAGGCACCAAAAGCACATTTAGATTGTTTCAGGAAAAGTTGGTGCTGAGAGAGTAGATGGAGAACTCGATCCACATGACCAAGATGGTTTGTCCAGGTTTTTCTATAGGTGAGGATATCATCAAAGAAAACTAAGACAAAATGGCAGAGAAAAGGATGGAAGACATAATTCATGAGGCTTTGGAAGGTGGAGGGGGCCTTACACAAGCCAAAGGGCATGAAAAAAAACTCATAGTGGCCCTCATGAGTTCTAAAGGTAGTCTTGGGAATGTCTTCCTATTTCATACGTATCTAGTGGTAGCCTGAATGAAGATCCAGTTTAGTGAATAATTGGGCGCCACTCAATTCATCCAGGAGGTCATCAATGACAGGAATGGGGAATTTGTCTTTGATGGTAAGTTTGTTGAGGGAACAAAAGTTAGGACACATTCTCTAAGAACCTTCTTTATTTAGGACCATGACCACAAGAGATGAGTATGGGTTTGTACTAGGGAAAATAACACCTACATTAAGGAGTTCCTGGACCATTTTCTCAATTTCATTTTTTTGGGAAAAGGGGTGACGATATGAACAAATATTGGGAGAAAGGATTCCGAGTACAAGGGGAATGGAATGATCATGAACACCATGGGAAGGAGGGAGTCCTTGGGGAGTGGAAAAGACCAATTGATATTTAGAAAGGATGGCTTGGAGGTCTTGCGGTACCGAGGGTGTCTATGTTGCGTGTATGGCATGGAGTTGGGCGATAACACCATAATGACCCTTTTTGAGTAGCTTTTCCATGCGATGGGAACTAATGATCTCAGGTGAACCGATGATTATGCCTTGGAACTTATATTGGTGGCCCTCCTGGTCGAATTGCATGGTTAAGTATTTAAAATCTATGAGAATGGGACCCAAAGTCCTTAGCCAGTTTGCACCCAACACAATGTCACAACCTCCCATGTCGATAGCAAACATATGGGATTTCAGGTGGTAGTCACCAATTTGGAGACGCACATTTTCACAACGCCCTCCAAATTTCATGGAACCACCATTGGCAATCATGATTTGGAAATTATTGATGGCATGGATGTAGCAATGAGTTTCTTGGGCAATGCAACGATGAATAAAATTATGGGTGTTTCCATTATCAACTAGAATGATGACCTTCGGATGCTTGATTTAACTGATTAGCTTGAGGGTTTGGGGAGTGGAGAAGCCAGTGAGAGCATTGAGGGAAATGACCGATTCTACTTTGGGAGGGTCTGAGGGAGAGGTTATGTCAGTGGATTCAGGTGACTCAGACACAAAGGGAGTTTCTTCATCTTCTTTTGAAATCTCCTTGGAGATGGAAATAAAAATATTTTGTTCTTTACACTTGTGGCCCGAGAAATATTTGTCATTAGAGTTATAACAAAGGCCTTTGAGTTGGCATTCAGCCATTTTAGCCTTGGTCAATTTTTGGATCTTTAGTGGAGTAGAGGGAGTAGTGGGATTTACTGGTTTAGGGTCAGGGATAAAGGAGGCTTTATAGTTTTGAGAAGATACAACCTATTGTGTTTCTTTAACTCTTTTGGTAGCCTCCACCCAAATCTGAGGCTGAGCCATGAGGACATGGGCCCAAATCTCACCCTTGAGGCTGCTGATAAAACACTCTCGGAAAAAGGCATCAGACATGCCCTCTGTTCTAAAAGCCAGGGGCTCAAAGGTAGAAATAAAGTCTTCCACTATTCCTAATTGTTTTAGATTTGTCAAATGGCCCAAATGGTTGGTGTCAGTGTCAAAGCATTCATAAATATCTACCACAAAGTGTGTCCAAGCAATATACCCTTGACAAGAAGTTTTTCTCCATTGCCACCATTGCCAACGTTCTTGATCTACATGGAGAAAACCATACCGGAGTTTGGCCAAGTCATTTGTAATGCCATATAAAGAGAAGTAATGTTCCATTTAGGTTACCCAACCAGTGGGGTCTGATCCATCAAATTCGGTCACATCCACCCATGGAAGGCATAGGTCACATTGAAAGTGATGGTTCTGCAAGGTATGGGAATGAGAGGAATTGTCACCTTCAGTATGTGGAGGTAAGGAAGAGGAAGGGTTATTTGTAGAGATATGCAGTTTGGTATAGAGTGCTGAAAAGACTGATTCAAGATGGGTGGTGAGGTCTTTCTTGATTTCCCCCATTGAGGACTGCATGGTTGTATTAATGGCGACAACATTGGCACTGATTTTTTTCACTTCTTGTTGGGTCTCGATGAGACCATATTGCAAGGTGTTGAAGTGAGCTTCCAAGTCTTGGCTATGAGTATGGGCCACGAGGATGGGGAAACTCAAAAGGGGTGGGCGGGGTA
>JZKD02S1672706.1:789397-830708 GCA_000966675.3 Picea glauca
TCTTTTGTAAATCATTTATGTCCCTATGCATTTCTTCACCTTCATCAAGAGTCCAAGTAGGATTGTCTGGAGGCTTATTTGGTGTAGAAGTTCCCTTTTTTGGTGGCATGTTGGCGAGGTATCACTTTAAACCTTGATTTTGAGGTGGTTCTACTAGACAATCTTCATTTGATTGTATCTCCAAAATTTCGGGCCTTCTGAGTATGAAATTTTATTTTTTGTAGGTCTCTAATATTTCTTTTTTTCAATGCCATAGGTCTGATAAAAATTGGATGTGCCAAGTGGAATTTATGGTAACTTCCCCAAAACTTGTTGATTTTTGTCTATTCCAGGAGATCTCACTTGTATAGCATACCTTGCACAAAATAATTGATATTAAATTCCAAAACTCATACCAAAAATACTATGGGCTGTCCACTATCTAATGCAACTAGTCTCACTCAATTTGGATACTCTAGGAAGAATTTATGATTGTTTTACCCGGAACACCTGCTTGAGACTAGTCAGATACCCTATCTTACATAGGGTGTATATACAAATTTAAGATGACCCAGAAGCTGAAATTTATACCAATGATACCTTACTAACTTATGAGAATATCCTCTAGATTTCAAGGTCTGAAACATTATAGAAAAAAATTTATAGCGAAACTTCCGCAATGACTCAATTCAGGATGATTCTAGAACCCTTTCTTACAAAGGCTATATCTCCGAAAGTATAAGGCCTCAGGAGCTGAAATTTTAAGCCAACGTACCTTGATCCATATACTAAATATAAACCAAGATGTTCCTTCTGAATCATTGTAGAAATAAAGTTATAGCAAAAATTCCATGATGTCTCAGATGTAGCAGCGAAACCCTAAGACCTTGAGCTCTGATACCATATGTTAGGAACCAAATATCAATATAGCATAGAAAAACCCCAGAATAAGTAATCAATGCCTTGAAAAAGAGGGAATTTTAGATAATAAGCCTCTTTGAGGGGGAAACATCCTTTTACCCCACATAAATGTTTAAGTACAAGATGATTCCAAATGAAAATGTCTCCTTGGTATATATAGGAGACTAGGAGGTATAATTACAAATAATGGAATAAAGCTGACATAAATAAAATAACATTACTAATGTAATATGCCCCAATTAAGGGGTAGTGAGCCAATATTAGGGCTTAACATCTTGTCTGCCACTAAGCATGCTAACCACGGGATGGTAGAACTGATCTATGAACTGATTGAAAGTGAATTTTGGTGAATTCCTTCTTAGCAGTGATGTCCAGGATGTGACCAACTGTGGTTTTCCATTCTAATCTAGCTTCTGCATGGAGAATAAGAACTTGTCTATTTGGAAAAATACGAACAAAGATGCCAGTATTGAAGAATACCGGAACATGGCTTTTGTGGGGGATTTGAACAGTTGTTCATGAATATTCTCGGCCAGAAAATTGTTATAGTCGAAATGCATAGTGGAGCTTTCCTCGGTAGAGAAAATAGATAGATAACCCAAGATTGGCTCATCTACCTATTCGTCCAAGTAGTATCCAAGTAGGTTTCAAAGGGAAGAGATAATTTGATTTCCTTTTAATGAAAGAATCAATGATTGATAGGGGGGATTTGCTTCGGGTAATGGGGCACTCTCAAGGAGAAAAATTTCAAAAATCTGCGCTCTCTGGGGAAAAGACAATTTTTGATACATTTCAGTTAGTATCTCAATGGTAAAAGGAGAGAAGAATTCGGCTATGTTTATTTGCAACATCTGGTCAATTGCTTTGAGTGTGACAGTGAACAAGGTCTCTCCATAGGATGAAACAATGGCTCTCTCATCAGAGAGGTAATGAGCATGGCACATGAGGGAAAATTCAGGGAAATTATGAATTTGGGGAAATAGGTATCGTGGGAGATTGGACTCCCACATTTTGATCTCATCACTTTGTTCTGAGAAAGTGTCTCTGAACCACGAGTGTAGCTTAGCAAAATCAAATTCGCATTTGGTTTATGATATTAGGTAGTCTTTTTCAGCTAGAGGAATCCGATTGAGGTCGACGGGCGGCATGAGGAATGGATTTTCCTCAACCTCTGAATGTTTAGAGTTTGGTGCCATTTCTTTAATTGGTACCTACAAATTTGAAACAAAAACGTTAGCTGGTTATCGCCTGTAACTCGGTCACTAACAGGAAATGGCGAGGGATGAGAGATTTGGTTTATTGAAAATACGCATAGTGAAATAATGGTGGAGACGAGATTAAATTGGGTGAATGAGTATTCGTTGGGTGCAGGGGACAAATCAACAGGCTTAACAGATATGTTTAGCAGCATTTAAGGTCCAACAGATATCTCGGAGATGAGGTGGAAATAAAAGGATGGGTGACGAGTGTGTGAGAATGATGTGGAAGGTTGTGATTGAATGATAAGTGAATGGCATCTGACGTGTGACGGGTGAGTGGAGGAGAATATGTGAGCGAACTGATGAGAGATGACTTACAGGAGGTAGTAGTGGAGTGTGACATCAGGGGATGGAGGGGGTAGTGGAGTGTGATGTCACGAAATGGCAGTGGTAGTGGATCTTGATGTCACGAGACGACGATGGTATGAGAAGATGGTATGGTGGTTTACTTGGAAGGGGGGCGCAGGTGGTAACCGGTTTGGAGCAAGGGGGGTCCGAGTTAACACAATGGTGACATGTTAGGATGGGGCCCACCGGGGAATACCACCAACTCCGACCCCCCGACCATTAAAGGGAGAATGGTTGGGGGGGTTCGATATTACTTGTTGATCGTTGATCTGAGCGTCGTTTTCTCAGCCGTAGATCTCGGTGCACTCTTTAATCATGGGGCATGAATCATATTGCACTACAGAAACTTAGGATAGTGTGGATTTGTGGGTTTTTTGCGCTATTTTCTTTCATTCTACCACCAAGGGGTTAGAACAAAACCTTCTAACATCAAAATAATGAATCTCATCCAAAATCATGCTTGTTTTATTGAAGGAAATCCAGCTAACTTATGTTATAACCTATTTACCTAACACATTTAACCCATATTAGATTGTTGGGCTAAAAATTACTCTATCCTGGGGCTATTTGATCAAGTTTAAACAGTTTGATCAAATTTATTCACTAACTAACCTAACTACTTGGCTAAGATTAAAAAGTTTAGCCAAGCTTATTCACTAATCCTATTAGCATAAATTCAAAAAGACTTGGCCATGGTTGAACTGTATGGATCAAGTCATTATTATTGCATGGGGCTTTATCCATTTTCTTTTATGCCCTCTTTTATTCTTTTTCTTTTCTTTCTTTTTCTTTCTTTTTTCTTTTCTTTCTTTTTTCTTTCTTTTGAAAATAATTTGCAAAATGAAATATTATTTACAACCAAATTACACCAAGAGTGAAAATTCTCCAGTCACCAATTGATCCTATGAAACATAGGGTTATAACACAATCCATACTAATCAAGAAATCATAAGACCCAAGCAGTATTATGTTCAAGTATACCTTAGTGTTAGTTGCATTCATGTTTATAAGACATTCTTTAACAAGATCACTAATTATTCTCTTGGTTCTAGTAGCTAGCTGAACTAACCAATATTTTTCATGCTTACATTTCTTCAATTTAAATATTTCAACTAGCTTTGGATATCTATAGCTATGACTAGCTCTTGAATCAATTAACATGGCTATGGGATTGATAGTCTACTTGTCTATTTTCCAAGGCTACAAAGATCGTTGGCATGCTTTTTCTCACATCCTATATTGTCTCCTCCTTCTTGACACTATGAAAAATATCCATCTCATATCCTCGGTGAGGAAAATATTTATACATGTGATCTCCTTCACATCCCCGACACTTTATGGGATACTTCCTTGGCCTCTTCCCAAGGAATCTGTCATTTTCTGATCACCTTGAGATGGTTTCCCTTACTGATATGATTGTGATCCATTCTTCATGAAAGGTGGCTTGAATCATTTCTTCCTTTGATCCATGTTTCCTTTCTTCTTGTCATCCCAATCCATTTGGAAAGTAAACTTTCCTCTATTCTTCTCACATAAATACTTGGATTTTCTTATGGCTTCTTCTAAATTCTTGGGTTCATCAAACTGAATTTTATCCTTGTAAAAGGATGGAAGTCCACTCATGAACCTCTGAATTTTGACCTTCTCATCTTTGATGAATCTCACATACCTAAGAAGTTCCAATAAATTTCTCTCATATTCATCCATGGTCATGTTTCCAAGATTTAGTTCAAAGAACTCTTACATCTTCTTGTCATAATATAGCTTTGACAAGTACTGCTGCTGAAAATATTTCTTGAATTGCTTACAAGAAATTATTTTCTCATCAAGGTGATTAACTTGCTTCATCCGGTCCCACCACATGGATGCCTTACCTTGAAGGTGGTAGGCTGCAATTTTAGCCTTTTCATTTGATGAGTAGCTATACAATTGAAAATATTTCGTCATTCTCAATAACCATGCTTCTGCATCTTCACCTTTCTTGTTTTCTCCATCAAATGATGGTGGTTTGATCTTCCTCAATTCCCTCTTCAAGCTATCTGAACCTTGTCTCCTTCTCTGATGTATGTCAAGAAATATACTTGGGTTGCTTGTCGACCTTGAACATGCATATTTTTTTCTAGTCGAGTTCCCTAGGGAATGATGAGGATTTCGATGTCTGCTCATACTTCATGATCGTCTAGATCCTCCATGATCATTCCTCCTATCATATGGCCTAGTAACCTCCCCTTGCTGGCTACTTTCCTTGTGCCTAAATCCTTATTAACTTGCTTCTGTAGCATATCTAGGCTTTGAAGTATCTCTTGTTGATCCCTCATGATATTCTAAATATTGTCCTTATAGATTTTCACTTCCTCTTGTAGGCTTCTCATAGTTACAAGATCATGCCTCTCTCTTCTCTCATTAGACTCAGTATCAACATTACCCATGTTGGTATGTAGACCTCTAATTTCTTCTTCATGGCTGTAATACCCTTACGAATCCTCCATACCTTTATTTCTCATGTAGAAACTAAAGTCTTCTTTTTGATATCTATAATTTTGCAAGAATGTGCATGCAATAATTTGGTGTTAGAGTTAATTTTATTGAAAAATATTTATTAATTAGATTATGAGTCATTATTCGTTTTAAATTATGAATAATATTAATGCACTAATACCAAGTAGGATTCCTTAAATTCATTCTTTTTCAAAACAACTTTTGATCCAGGTGGATATTGGTAGACACCCACCTATTCCAACTGGCTCCTCTTGACAGTTTTTAGTTCAACACGTTCTTCTATATTTCTTTTTGATTGTGGGTTCTACACTTCCAAGGATTTCTGAATCCCTACACATATTCCAAGTGGATATTGGTGGTTTCCCACCTAATCCAACTGGCTTATTTCGGAAGTTTTCATGTCATCACATCATTCTATACTTCCAGGTCAATTTCAGGGCCCTAAAGAGTGTTTTTTTCTCTTGTTACAATCAAATTGTAGACGCAATTAGAGGTTGATGGAATAATATGTATTTCTCAAAAATATCTTTCCAATAGGCTATCACCTGCCTAAAACAGAGGTTGTATGCAAAAGTTACAACCTTGAGAAGTTGAGGTACCAACTTACCCATCGGGGCCCACATAAATTTTGGTGTTTCATCTCCTAGGGTTAGGTTTTTGGATGTTTAGGGTTTTTTATTTCATGAGTAATGTTAAAAATGCCTCTGGAGCCTCATTGTAATCATTCTTCATGGACGTATGCGCTTAGAAGCCACATCTCTTCTCATAGATAACTACCACCATTTGTAACATCCCCAGCCACCACAAGCTGGGAAACGTCACTTCCTGTACATATCTACTTGATCTGATACCAATTTGTGACATCCCTAGTGTTATTGGACTAATAGGTAAGTGCGGACACTAACAAATCTCCCTAGATCCACCTAGATCTAGAACAAAACGGGATAGGACATGAATCTTTCCCTAAGTTATGACCATTGATTTAGCTAGTAGGGAGGAACAAGTAACATACCTTTGTATCGCTTCCTAGGGTCTCTGTTACTCCCACTTCACTTCAGTTCTCTCATGAATTCAATACCAAAACAACATAAACCAACCAAAGTGAAGAATAGAAAAATATATTCAATCGTCAACTTATGTGTCTGATCAAGGAATTACACAATAAAGTAAGAAAGACTTTATGGGAAAAGGACATGCCGTTGTATCATATTAATCAAAATTAGAAGATAAAAATTGATTGCCTTGATGTTGCAAAATTCCTTTCAGTGTCTCTTGGTTCCAACACACACACTTGCTCAATCCTTGTATGAAGAAGATCCAATTCCTCTTGATAGACTTGATAGAGTCTCCAAGCTCCTGTTCAATCTAGGTCCTTCACACAATTCCTTCACCAATTCTCCAATTAATCTTGCTTAACCTTTTCCATGAGAATCCCATCAATATATAGGAGAGGATGAGATGGTTACTTGGATAAGAATGATCGCACAATATCAGGGAAACCAGTAAAAAGATAACCATTCGAATGCCAACCCATTCTCTAGAAGATTTCCGTCTAGAACCATCGAGACTTCATCTTTTTCCAAGCTTGAGAACAAGTTCGCACCCTAGCTATGTAGAAAAGTGCGAGAATTTTTCACCCTAGATGAAGGCAGCCTTCGAGAATGGGTCATTCTCGCACCCTAGGATATAAGCAACCTGCGAACTCTCTTCAAAAATATGTTTTCTGGGAAGAGATGAATGTCACTTTTCTCAGGAGAAAGTTCTTATTAGGAGCCTGAGTACACCATCAAGATGACCAAAATCATGGGTAACAGAATGCCCCCCAAAGTATGAGGCCGAAATCAGTGACAACTGAAATACTTTGTAAAATATGTGTGTGTGTCAGAAACCAGGAGCGCACCTAATCAAAAACCTGCAAACAACCAAGCATCTGCAGAATATCATACTAGTTCTGAGTTAGGCATTCCCATACTCAGATCACAAACATATTTCATTATAGGCATAGGTCATGGCCACCAATAATACACTATGTATCCATGCTATCAAAATATAGCATAGCCACCAGGAATACACTGTGGATCTATGCAAGAAAATTCAAACTGAGATGACATAGCCATGAGACATACAAAGTGGATCTGTGTGTCACAAATTATACATATTCCATTGCAACATGGACAAAGAGATGATATCCAGGGTCTTCAATCCCACCACCCAACAGTACGAATCTAACCATGTGATTACATGTGTTGAAGTCGAACATGGTAGAAACCACTTGATTATCGATCATTGATGAAACCATTAACAAGTGCGAGGGAAATCACCATTAATGTCAATGACTCCCAAGGTACACTAGTACAATCCATCGAATGTGAATGAATGAGTTGAGGTCGAACATCCGACAGAATCTTTCAATTAGGGGTCAATGATGTAAACCCACTGTCGAAAGTGAGGAAACCTGCCATTGAGGCATGCAGGTTCCAAGGTACCAAAGAATTTCTAAGTCTTGTTTTCGGATAATGAGCTGAAGTCGATGAAACAAAACTCATCACAAGAGGGCCTTGGTTTACCCCCCATCAATGACACGAAATCAGTAATAGATTTTGAAGGTGAAACAGAGTATGATGTAAGTTGGACTGGACATAGGGAAGGTCGACATGGAGAGAATGGACAACTACAGATGGTCGACTCAATAGAGGTTTCAGATGAACTTCTCTTGAACATATGAATGACACGACCAATGATTTGGAAACATTGACTCAGAGATGACGTAGGGTATGACCTTGTAGAAAATTGAATGAGAGACAAGTGGATTTCCCAAACCGGCTTCAAATAATGAATAGGGGGGTGTCATGTTCAAGAGCGACACTTACTGCCAATTAATATGAATATGAGAACACATCCATTTCCCAAATTTTCCCCCACCATTTCTAGCAAGTACCTCTTTATTTTTACGCGAGCTTGAGGAGGATAACATATGCTTGTTGATATAAGCTCATCCTTTAGATAAGTCCTTCGGAGTATGTTTAACGAACTGTAGGAAGGAGTGGTTCGGTCCCATTACGGGTCTGTCGATGTTTGTTTAACAAGTCCAAAGATAGAAAACTCAAAGGTTTTTCATGATTATCGAGTCTGGAAAAACACTTAAAAGAGAACTCTCTTAGTTCCTTTTTCGTAAAATAGTCTGATGAGACCGAAAAAGAGATAAATTATCGCCCAACAGACACTTTCTTCAAATAATTTAACAAGCGTGAAAATACCAAGGTCGCTTGGCAATCTTTTCATGTTTAGAGAGTCCAAAAAGAGTTTAAAGAGGACTCCAAGGGGGGTTCCTTTTTCGTATAACCTTGTTGAGCCCAAAAAAGTGATAAAAGTGTGCTTGATAGCCTTCTCATATATTTTTGAGAATGAGAATGGAGAAAGACCAAGCTCAAGGTTTTGTTATAAAACCCATAAAAAACAATCAAAACATGCGATGAAGAAGAAAAAATATCCGCATCCCTGTGCATGAACATCGAAGTCGTTACGCCTACAAAAGTCATACTCAAAAGGGCATTAGGCATTAGGTTTTAATAAATAAACAATTATAAAATCCAATAACAAATGGTAAAATTAAATATAAAGGGGTAAAAGTTCTTTTTACCATAACCATTTTAATTTTACCAATATTTGAGTCCAAAACCCCTCTTTTTCCCTTGAATTTTGGCACTTGATTGCGGGAGTTACGAGCATCCATTCGACAAACCGTCTTTGGCAGTGAGGTAAGATCTTTGTCCTCTACCTTTTCAGGGTTTGATTTTTCATTTTCATTGGCAAAAAACATAGTTTTGAGTTTGTTTTGGGGATTAAAGTTGCGTTCAACCATTCTCGCAAGCCAACCACACGGGACCTGCGAGAATGCCTCATTCTCACAGGTGACCCCAAAGGCACCTGCGAGAACCTCGCACTGTTCCTAAAGGGCACCTGTGAGAACCGCAAAATGGAAAATAATTTCAACTTTTTTCTCAATGAAAAGATACCAAGTGTTGAGTAGAGTTATTAACTTTCTTCTTATGCTTCTTATGCAGGTATTTGGCCATCACAATGGTTTTGGAATGGTGTGAAAGGGAGCACAAAGAAGATGATGCCATTGCCTAAAATCATCCGGCCACCGTTGCCACTTTACGAGACTGTGGTCTTCTGAAATTCTTTCGTATCCCAGGCATGAGGGCCCAAGTCAAGTTATTGGAGTACCTTGTGCATATGTGGGATTCTGACCAACAAGTATTCCATGTAGGGGTTCACACATTGTCCTTGGATATTGAGAACATTTAATTCTTGAAAGGATTGTCACGGTGTGGGTACCACGTGAGCCTGACTGGTAGCAGAGGTGGTGGGCTACCCATGAGTGAGTACTACTGCTTGCACTGTGTTCTAGAGGCAGAGAGGAGAAAAGGGAAAGTATCCATTTGGGGAGTGTGGGATTTGACCCTCAGCACTATTTTGTTCACCATTTCTCGTATGGATGGGAGCGTTTCTCCTCACATGGCTCTCCAGAGCTACTTTCAGTATGCCATAGAGTGTATTGAGCCTTGGGTTTTTAACTGGGCAAATGCAGTGCTTCGTAGCATGAAGAGGCAGTTAACCAAATGCAGGTGAGGCGACCTGAAGAAATTCGAGTACGGGTCTTTTTTGGTGTCCCTCTTTCTTGAGAGGGTTCTCGTGCTGAGGCTGTAGGTTGAGTGGGATTTACCGGCTCCAACAGATCCAAGAATGCTAAGATGGTGTCAGCTCATGAACTGGCATGTAGTTGGACCAATAATCAAATATAATGATGCCTTCTTCCACTGGTTGTGACCACAGATGTTGATGGTCGATGATTATTCTTATGTCAGGTTGGAATTTCCAGGAGATCCGGACTTGGTCCTGCCCGAGGGTGCTTAGTGGGGGGATCTTGGTAAGAAGTACACACATTTTTTTCTTTTTAAATGTTTTTGTGAATTTAATCATATGCAAATGTTTTTTAATGTTCATCCAAGGTCTAAATACAAAATTCTTTTTGATGACACAGACGTGGGGCCTTACCGACCTCCTGGTACTTCTCCTATTCAACAATGAGGAGAGGTGGTGCCAGTGCCACGATGGGACGTCGAAGATTATGAAGCAGTGGAACAAAACCTGGAGGGTTTGACAACAGATATTCCAGACATGCCCCTTGGAGAGGTTCCACGACATTATCAACATCATACAGTAGGAGTGTCAGATTCCGTTGGCCAACTGCTTCGCAGGGTTGCCCAGGCAGTTATGTGTTACTGTGAATGTCATCCATGATGTCACTTTGTAGAAGATATGAGCTTTAGATTTTGAAATTTTGGTCCTCAGACATAACTTTTTGTAAAAACTCTTTTGATTGTTATATATACATATGGATTCTACCAATTTATCTTGTGTTGTGTGAAAATTGATGTGATTGATTTATAAATGACCCAAATGTCTGTCTAATACATAGTTAGCTAATGCATCAGTTAATTTATTTAGACGTCTAGGAATATGTTGATATTCAATATAATCAAAATAAACTTCCAAGAGGCGTATTCGCAAATACACCCATAACAAAGTAGGACTTCGAATAGTATAGACATTACTTAATTGTAGTACTACAAGTTGTGAATCAAGTTGCACAACCAAATGACGGATTCCAAGCGAGATAGCATCAATAAACAATTCGATAACAATGCTATACTCTGCAATATTGTTGGTCACATGGCCGAGACACACACCTCGTAAGGAGACAAGTTCGTTCGTAGGGGTGTAAATTGCCCATGCAGTGGAAACAAGGTTCTGAGTACTATGCCTAGCGCCATCGGAGAAGCCAATGTAGCGTAGCGAAGACTCTAACATCTGGAAATCAAACACAATGTCACATAAGGGCAGAGACCAGACAACGACAAAAGCAAGCTATAGTAACACACAAGAAGTATGATACAATAAAAATACAGGTACTCGTGCATAGGTGATCTTATGCATAGTGCTTCTTCAATTACAACCCATTTCTGGGTTCACTCAAAGGGATACCATCATAATCTACTAACTCATAAGCCCCTTTTTCCAACACTAGTCTAATGATATAAGGACCTCGCCACATGGATTCCAATTTTCCAGCTTCTAGCATATCTCGATCTTGTTCATAGAGGAGAACGAGATATCCTTCGGAGAAAATGCAAGGCTTGACATGTTTATTGTATTGGGCCTTGACACATTTTTTCTGAGATTCTATGACTAGGGTAGCATCATGTTGATTTTCATCTAATCGCATAAGATACAATAGACGTTCTTCCTTAGCAGAAGTGTTTGGTAGGAGTTCAATAGCTAGTTTTAAAGAGGGTATCTCACATTCAATCGGGAGAATGGATTCCAAACCATAGACTAACTGAAAAGGTGTAAACCCAGTAGCGGACTTGATGGATGTCCGGTAAGCCCACAATGTCGAAAAAAACATTTTGTGCCAACTTGTTTTATGAATCCCTATCATTCGTCAGAGCGTAGTTATGAGAACTTTGTTAATTGCTTCGACTTGGCCGTTGGCTTGTGGGTAATAGGGCATTGAGTTTTCATGGAAAAGACCCAACTTTTTAGTAAGTTCATACATCATGAAGTTTCTAAAGTGGCTACCGTGATCAGTGACGATAGCTTGGGGAACACCAAAATGAGCTATGATGTGATTAAAAATGAATAATGTTGCAGTCTTTCTAGTGTTGTCAAATGTCGTCATCACCTTGGCCCATTTCGTAAAGTAATCTACGGCTACAATAATGTATCCATGCCCCCCGACTGAGTGGGGGTGACATGTCATGAAATCGATGCCCCGTTTCACAAAGGGACCAATGGAGACCACAGGGTGAAGAGGAGCAGGATGTGACCGTATCTTGTGATTATAGGTCTGGCAAGCATGGCATTTTTGAATGGCGATTATGTAGTTGTTAAATAAAGAAGGCCAAAAATACCCTGCTCGTAAGATCTTCTGGGCAGTAGCATACCTAGACATATGACCACCAGAGGCTCTAGAATGGTAGTCATTCAGAGCTTTCTTGTCTTCATCAAACGTTAGGCAGCATCGAAAAACTGATTCAATCCCCCGATGATAAAGAGTATCCCGAAGATAATATATTGATGGGGTTGGTAGCGTATTTGACGTCGGTCAGTACTAGACAAAGTTGGCCAGAAAGGCTGGGTTTGGCAATATATGATGATATCACCATACCAAAGATCATCAGAGCTGATGAGGAAAAGGGATTCATCGGTTAATGAATCAGTTGCTACATTTTCCATTTCAGAATAGGGAAAGTCGCATATCAACTCAGCAAACAATAAGGACTTCTTGGACTTGGTGCGTTCAAATTCCAAGTCAAACTCCTGGAGTATCACGATCCATTTGGAGTATTTTCCCCCTAGTAATTGATGTGTGAGAATGTGTTGCATAGGGTTGCAGTTAGAAATCACTGTAGTCTTGCGAGAGAGGATATAGTGCCGGAAGCGTTGGATGGCTTGGATGGTTGCCAAGGCCAGTTTTTTGACATGTAAATACTTGGTTTCGGTAGGCATTAGACTTCGACTCAAGTGATAGATAACATGCTTGTCGTTAGCACCATCCTCTTGGATGAGAACCATACCAATGGTGTAATCCGAGGCTGGAAGGTAGAGGAAATAATCGCGACTGTAATTGGGGGAAAAAGAAGTGGAGCATGTGTTAGGGACAATTTCAAAGCTTCAAAGGCTTTGTTTGTGATGGTATCCCATACGAACTCAGACCCCTTTTTTAGGAGCCACGTAAATCCACGAGTTATCTCGGCGTAATTTGGGATAAAACGACAAAGAAAGTTTGCTTTCCCCTGCAAACTTTGTAATTGGTGAAGTGTATAAGGAGGAGGGATATTAAGGATCGCCTCAACCTTTAAAGGATCTACCCTGATCCCTTGACATGAAACAATAAAGCCTAGAATTCGATTGGATTCCACGCAGAAAACACACTTGTGAGGATTCAAACGTATACGGTAAAACCGCCAGCGGACAAAAATGGCTCGGAGGTGGGTTGGATGATCAACTCGGTGCATTGAGTGAGCAGGTAAATCATCCAGATATGGTTTCACGATGCACTTGATATCATGGAAGGTATAAGACATAGCGCATTGAAAAGTTGCGCCAACGTTCTTGAGACCGAAGGGGAGTTTCCGATAGGAAAAAGTTCCCCAAGGACAGATAAAAGCAGTCTTATGTTGATCCTCGGGAACAATGTTTATTTGATTATACCTGGAGAAACCATCCATCAGAGAGAAGATTTCACTTCCGATGCAATCATCGACAATCTGATTGAAGAAGGGGGTAGGAAAGTTATCTTTGGGACAATCTTTGTTGATATCCCTATAATCAACGCATACATGGATTGTACCTTGTTTCTTGTCGATCGAGACAAGATTGGAAACACAGTCAGTGAGGGCCACTGGGTAAATAAAGCCAGCTTTGAGATGTTTCTCGACTTCAAACTTGATAGCAGCCACTTTACGTGGGTGAACTGGACAAAGGCATTGCCGGATGGGTTTAGCGTCGGGGTATGTCTTGATCTCATGTATCATAATGTCAGGGTCGATACCTGGCATTTCTTCATAGCTCCAGGCAAATATGTCACAAAACTCTTTGAAAAGGGACGTGTAGGTGACGATTTCGTCAGGGGAACACGAAGCTCCGATATGGACATTTTCGACAATTCCAGGTTTGATGGAAATGTCGAGGGGAATAGTGGGTGAGATATTGCTTAAGTTACCTTCAAAAAACACATCGTGTGTGGACTTGGGAATGGTTGAGATGATGAAAATGGTCGATGGGGTCGAGATCCATTGGTAGTTCTCCATGGTATGTTTCTCCAGGAAGAGGATGGAACGATGATGTCCATCGTCCCAAGGGGTTTCCTCCATGACAGACATGATCATCTCGTCTGTGGGAAAAATGAAATGGAAGGGATCTAGAGATAACTCACCAAGAGAGGGGGTAGAAGGGGTTGCCGATTGAATGGCCTGATAGGTGGATTCAACCAGGCTTAACGGCATTTCATCATCGTAACGAAGATGATCTCCAGGGTCAGGTACCATCCATGGGTCGTGAGACGCAAGAATCCCATGAATTGAGGTAGAGATCATGTTGATTGAAGCAACGAATCAACGTTGAACATCGGGTGGTGGAATGGGGAAAGTACCCATTAACGAAGAGTCTTTAAGAAGGCCTACACGGATGTTCGCATAATCTGGTGGGGTTTTAGCGATGAACGGTACGTTGCCAGTACGAGTATCTCAGTTAAAGAAGGCTAATTGGTCGACCGTGACTACCTTCCCTTGATGTGGGAAATGTACCACATGAAAAAGGGTCGACACAACTATGCGCATGGAATCGATCCAGTTGTGGCTAAGCAGAAGATTGTAATCAAGATGGGCATCAAAGACTTCCACTTCGAATTGGAGCATTTTTCCTTCTAACATGATTGGCAAGGAAGGAAGGACCCCATAGGGCTGAAAATCAGAGCCATTGAAGGCTTTGAGAGTGTTCTAGGATTCATTCAAAGAGGGAGAGCCAATGGATTTCCAGCAAGTAAGAGACATGACACATGTCGAGGCACCCTAATCGATAACGGTTCGACAAATGTTTTTTTCAGAGACAATCACTTGGATCTGGAATGCGAGTTGAGGGGGTAACCTTGGAATGTGATCTTCCAAGTCAAAAATTATTAAATTTGTATTCGTCGGGTCGATTCCACCAATAGATTTCAACAGTTCCTTCTGTTGCGTGGGACAACTTTGAAGGACTTTGAGGGTTGACATCGCAGAAGGTGCTTGGGCCAAATATTCAACAATGTTGTAGTTCTGGGCTGCATGAGCATGAGGATTGAAAGCTCATTTATGAATGACGCCCATTGGGGGGGGTCGAAGAAATGTGTCAAGGCTCGGTTGTTCAATATGAAGAGGACCATTGGTAGGTGGAGTCACGGGAGAGGGTTGTACCAATGAAGGAGGTGGGTCATCAACCTTCTCTTTAGAGGGAGAATAATCTTTGGCTCGAGTGGTGAGTGCAATGTTGTTCTTCTTTGAATCGCTAGTACACATCAATACATAGGATGTACTAGAAGGTGAGGGTTGGTCATGAATGACCAATTGAGCCTGTTGTTGAGACGGGAAGGGTTGGGACAAAATGGCCAGAGCAGGTGGTTCTGGGGATCCTTAAAGGAACTTAGTGACCTCGACACATCATCGACAATCCTTCGTGTAGTGATCATCACCATAGATAAGACAAGGGTATCAAGGTTTATGCTTATCCCTATCATCAATAGGTGTAGTTTTAGTTCACTCTTCTTGAGAAGTATTTTATTCCTCCTTATTCTTACCCCTTCCCTTTTTGGATTTGTTTTTACTGGCTGGGGTTGATTGAACTGCATTTACCTCAGAAGTCTTGCCAGTGGGAGGGGCAGGAGATGGAGCATTTTGAAAATTAGAAGAAGCAGGTTTGGGGTTGGTGGAAAGTGGTTGGGCATGGAAAGTGCCAATCACACCGTCAACTGCATGAGAAGCAGCTGGAGTAGTTGAAGTGGTGGAAGTGGAAGGATGAGGTGCATCAGGTAGTAAGTCGTAAAGGGTACCCGTTTGTGAGTAAACGAGGTCAAGGTATTGAGCACGACTTATGGCCTACTCTTCTGTGACTACTCCACCCATGGAAATGTCACAACCAATGTCATTCACAAATGATTTTGTGAACCACTCTGCCAACAATTGATCGGGGAGTTCGAGTTTGATGATATTTCGTCTCCGTCGCCACTCATGAATGTGATCGGATATATGAGTGGCTTTGTTTTTTTTTAAAGAACTCAAAATATCGGTCCCCGTTTCATAACGAATCGGTAACTGGTAGTGGGTGAGGAAATCCATAGATAGGGTGTTGAATTCAGCGAAGAAACCTCCTGGTAATTCTATATACCACTTCGCAGCAGAACCCATGAGGGTTCGTTGAAAAAGAGGTAAACGAATAGATTCATCCATCAATGAGTTGGATGAGCACCAGAGGTGAAAAGTCATGATGTGATTGTTTGGGTCCTCTCCCTCTTTGCCGTCGAATTTAGGGATGTCTGATGGTAGCTTGGCTGGTATAGCGGGCCATTGGGGAGAGTGATGAATTGGATCATTTAAAATCCTTGACAAGTCTGGGAGATCCAAAGTGGCCAAGAAGGGTAAATCTTGAGTCACATGCGGGTACTGTTGGATTTGGGGAGGAATCCCCATCGGCAAACTAGTAGGACCATAAGAAGTCTGCATATAACTTGAAGACCCAGGCAGATTCGGTGGTGGTTGTAAAGGATAGTAGCTCGTGGGATTGTATCCTTGAACATGGACGTGAGTTTGAGCATTCGAGCACCAAATAGGATTGGACGTACCTAGATATGGTTGGCCTATACTAGGGGGTATCACGGATGCAGCTGGAAGTTGTTTCTCCCAAATCGATTGAGGAGTCTGTTTTATCAGGTGATTGCAATATTGAGCCAAGGATGGAGGTATGTTTTTTCCATAAGGTCGGGTCGGTAGGGTTTGCCCTCTAATCGGGGGTTGTGTTCCAGTTGGAGGCAGTGTTCCAATTGGGGGTTGTGTTCCAATTGGGATTTTCATTCCAATAGGAATTTCCTCGCCAGGGGGGGATTGAGTCAAACCTCCTTGGTGAAATTGTCCACCAACGGGAATCTGGTAATTTGGTGTGAATGAAGGAATAGTTCCACTAGGATTAAGACTGCCAGTGGAGGATGAGAAAGGTCCTCCAAAAGGGGGTTGAGGAAGTGTCGGAATAAAAATGGGAAGAGAGTTCCCAAAAGAAGAGGGGCCATTAGGAGTGTCGGATGGGGTTTGCGTAGGAGTGGGAATGGAATCATTCAACGCACGGTATTCGGGCAGTAGTGTCGGAGTGACACTGGGTGTGAGCGGGGTGTCGATGGGGGCTTGACTAACCGCGGTAATCCTGGTGTGAATACTTGTAGTATTTGTGTAATGGGCCATTTCTATAGGGATTTTCAAGATGTGGCCAGATCGTGGGGCGTTTGTACCAGGAAAATAATAGGCAGTAGTAAACGGTACTATGTCTGGGTTAGAGGTTTTAAAGAGCACACGTGAGATGGTGATTTCAACACTTGATCCTGCACCAAAAAGGTCTCGTCTAAAAACACCCAGAGAACAAAAAGGATCTTGGCCCTCTATTCCTAGAAAAGGTCCAATCGGTGATCCATAAGACACAACAACTAAGTCTCCAAAAGAATTCACTCACATAATCTATCTCTCAGAATTAGGGTGAAGTCGAAAGTCCTCTCGAGTATTGGTAATTCGAAAATGTTCTAGAGAGTTGGTTTGTTCCACTTGTGGTGTGGTAACATCTTGGACTTCACTCTGTTGAGGAGAGCCCTCAGGTGAGCTTGTAGGCAGTGGTTGAGAACCTTCCCGATGCTCTAGAGATAAACCCTGCATTCTACGTGAATGATGTGGAAGATCTATTGTGAACGAGTTACAAACTTACGAATAAAATCGTATGGTCAACTTGGGTAGACTAACAACACGTGCTAGTAAACAAAATCTAGGAAACAATACCAAGCAAACAAGACCTTCTAATTCTGAAGTCACTAGTTGGTGATGAAATCCAATGTCGCAATAATGAGATGAGAAAGGGCTGGGCTAGGGTGGAAAAGTTACGTTGACGACTTGCTTAAAGGACTTACACCTTGGTGCAAGCTCCCACACATAATCGTGGGTATACCCTCCAAGGAGCCCGAGTGAGTTTGGCCAACGTCGATTCTAGGTACCGTGAAAACTTTCCCATTCACAGTCACCTTGTGTAAGACCCTAAAAAGATAGGCCACTAAGGTTACCCGTGATTACAATAAATCCCGGGGGAACAGTCAACAGTCCGATCCACATGCAAGGGCAGGGTATCTAGCCCAAAATCAAATCCAGAGGCTTCCACTCATCATTGTGGGTATACCTCCAAGTGACCCTCGTAATACATGCAATATCTACACTGATATCAACAAAGCAGGGTGAGTAACTCTATCAATATCAATGCAACCTCGGGTTTGACCCTTGTGTGAGAAGGGCTTTCCAGGACAAAATGTTGTAAATGGAATTTGACACTCATTAACACAAGATGCTATTGTGTGTTTTATGCTTTAGAGAGTGTATTTCTCTACCTATTCCAAAGCGCTAGCCTAGCTAAATGTTGGTGTAATAGATCCCTAGAAAAGAGTTACTAGTTAAATTTTACAATTGTGCAATGTTATTAAGGGTTGTTGTTACTCAAAGGAAGCGAAGATGAAAATGATGTTGTATGAGACTCTGACCCAATGATGCATAGATAGGAATGAAATATATCAATTTTCGTTCGATGAATCCTATGTATAGGAGGGAAAGAGAAGTTTTCTGGACCAATCTTGAACTACGATACACAATTTCCTTTAAAATGCAATCACAAAAAATCACACAATAATAACAATTCTCTATTGTTTCTTTTTCAATAATTTCAACAATTGATTTTCGATATTTTCGAAGACGAAAATGCTTTTGAAAGAAAAACGTTTTTCACTTTTCAAAAAAGGACCTACACCATGATGGTGAAAGTGAGGAAAACCAAAAACCAACGAATCAAGCAATAAACAAAAACCCAAACCAATCTTTCAATGGAAACAAAAATGACAAGCAAACCAAACTAGTCTTTTCAATTGCATGAGAAAAGTAATATTCCAAATAATGAGCAAATGAGAAAGACAAAGAATCCCAACTTTCAAACCGATCACCGGTTCTTAACCAAACAAGCACTTAGATTCCAAAATTAGAGAGTATATCTTTTCCAAGAAAATTCAAGATATGAAAGTCAAGAAAAAGATGGATAGGAAGAGCCTTTGATTTCCTAAGATTGATCGTGCACAAAATCTGAAGACAAGAAAACATCAACCAATGGTCCAAGAAGCTCTTTTCAGGCACCTATACTAATCTGGGCAGTTGAACATGAAAAAATCTCAAATTCAAAATTTTGAAAAGAGGGTTTGCAGGTTATCAGTGTTACACAGTGCGAGAATGGGTCATTCTCGCAGGCTAGCTTTGAGAAGAGTGTGAGAACCTCGCACTGGTCCTAAAATAAAAGTGTGAACTCAAAGTATTCTCGCAGGCCACTGTGGGGTTCAGTGCGAGAATGTCTGAAACTAAGAAAATTTTTGGAAAACAACAAAAATATTGAAGGGGCTTCTAGACCCAGAGGGTCTATCAGGGTGTCCTGAAGACTCAGAGATTGATAGAAATGGAGAAAGGTAAGGCAAGAGAAAATGGCCAAGGAAAAACACCAAAAACCATAAAGAAAATGGGTTCAATCCCCAGTGGAGTCACCAATTTTGTTATCGGACTAATCAGTAGGTGCGGACACTAACAGATCTCCCTAGATCCACCTGGATCTAGAACAAAATAGGACAGGACATGACTCTTTCCCTAAGTTATGACCATTGATTTAGCTAGTAGGGAGGAACAAGTAACATACCTTTGTATTGCTTCCTAGGGTCTCTGTTGCTCCCACTTCACTTCGACGCTCTCGTGAAGTCAAGACCAAAAGAACACAAACCAACCAAAGTGAAGAATAGAAAAATATATTCAATTGTCAACTTATGTGTATGATCAAGGAATTACACAATAAAGTAAGAAAGACTTTATGGGAAAAGGACATGCCGCTGTATCACATTAATCGAAAGTAGAAGATACAACCTGATCACCTTGATGTCGCAAGCTTCCTTTTAGTGGCTCTTGGTTCCAAAACACACACTTGCTCAATCCTTGTATGAATAAGATCCAATTCCTCTTGATAGACTTGCTAGAGTCTCCAAGCTCCTGTTCAAGCTAGGTCCTTCACACAATTCCTTCACCAATTCTCCAATTAATCTTGCTTAACCTTTTCCATGAGAATCCCATCAATATATAGGAGAGGATGAGATGGTTACTTAGATAAGAATGATCCCACAATATCAGGGAAACTAGTAAAAAGATAACCATTCGAATGCCAACCCATTCTCTAGAAGATTCCCTTCTAGAACCATCGAGACTTCATCTTTTTCCAAGCTTGAGAACAAGTTCGCACCCTAGCTATGTAGCACAGTGCGAGAAGTTTTCACCCTAGATGAAGGCAGCCTGTGAGAATGGGTCATTCTCGCACCCTAGGATGTAAGCAACCTGCGAAATCTCTTCAAAAATATGTTTTCTGGGAAGAGATGAATGTCACTTTTCTCAGGAGGAAGTTCTTATTAGGAGCCTGAGTACACCATCATCAATACACCATCAAGATGACCAAAATCATGGGTAACACCTAGGCCTTAAACCAACAAGCCATGCCATGCCACCAAATAAATTTCATGCTATGATACTTTATATATTTACATACATATCTATCTAATGCAAATTAAACAACTATAACATTCTGTTCATGCCACTATTCATGCGGGAATAACATTAAAACATACAGGAATTATACACAGACAATTCTAACAACATTATAACTTGATTTCTAGATACACATCATACAAAAAACAAATATTTTGTACTTGTATTTTAATAGATGACCACCAACTATATGAATACCTTCCATGAATCTCCCGGCCATATACCACTCTACTCATCATGCTCAGCAGTGGGTCACCCCCGAGCTGGGACAAAAATCCATTGAGTAATGGATTCCTAGGCTTGGCAAGGACAACAAGAAACTCGCACAGATCAATAGGAAATATTTTTCCCCAGTATCCATCTCAGAATAACAACCCACAACCTCTCATTCCCCACATGCTTGTCCCATCCTAGGAAGTGTTCCCCTTCTCTACTCAACAATCCTTCAGCTGCCTCACTTCCCTTCTAGGGCTGCAGTGACAGGCCGGACAGGAATTCTCCGAGCACTATATTTTTTGTTGGGCTCCCTCTAGGAAAATCACTTCCACAACAACCTCTCTCACATGGAGAGAGTTTCTTATAGGCCTAACAACCCACTTCTTTAGTCCACAGGCCTGACAAACTGCCTCTTCAAACACACATGCCTGACAACCTACTTCTCCAGTCCAGCTCCTAAGTCAATTCAAGTAAGGGGTGATGGAAACAACAAGGCTCGGTATAGAATAGATGAAGGAAGCAAGCCACTCTCAGTCAAGGAACTACGTTGGTAGCAACAACAATTGTTAAGGCACAGTACAACTCAAGAAAGGCACAGGTGCATGACTCTTCATAAGAAAAATACGGGATAGTTCATAATGCCTAAAGGTTCTAGAGGTGTGTGAATGATGTAGAGGTAGATAATGAAGCAATGGCGCAATGAGTGATTCTCTGGGTGAATGCAGACTTTCAAGAATCGTGAGGGTCACGTGAAGGGTGAGGGATGCAAGGGTGGCGATGGTCATGATAATTGTGAGAGAACCCCCCAAGGAGTTGGATTTCCTAGCTATAAGTTGCATGCGCCTAGGTTGACACATGTCTTCCTGAAGCTACATGAGCTCCACTTAACACTTGTCCCCTTTCCCTAGGAGCCTAGGAAAACATGATTATGTCAACCTTAGCCTTTTGGAAATAATAATATAATATTATCCCTTTATAGGTAAGCCCTCTAGATTATCCCCTATTCCTAAACACTTATCCTCTTCCCTTACCCTACCTAGTGGAGCTTAGTCCCCCATAACTCTTTATTCATGGTCAGCCTACATGCAATAGTGTAATTTTATTAATGATGTGTGTATTTACATGTACAAAAATCAGGCGCATTTGCCTTAAGCATCTAGTCTCTTCGGCCTAATAAACATATAAGTCTTTCAACTTATAACACTTGGCTCACCAGCCTATAAACATAATTACAATTCAGCAGGGGCTCGGCCTTGGGGTGTTACAATCCCCTCCCCTTGTTTTTTCACTATCCTTAGTGCAACTTATTTACACAATAACAACAAGATTTCCAAAATATTCAAAAAGGTGTGGGTACTCTGCCTGCATAGCATCTTCATTCTCCCATGTTGCATCCTCAGGACCGTACCAGGTCCACTGGACTCTTACAAGCCTTATGTATTGATTCTGGAGACTCTTGCTTTTTTGGTCAAGTATGCATACCATATGCACCCAAAAAGTGATTTATTTCTCTACCTGAATCACATTCCAATCAATAACATGATTAGGATCAGTTATATATTTCTTAAGCAATGAGACATGAAATACATTTGTATAGGAATAGATGCAGGAAATGCAAGCATATAAGCTACTAAACCAATCCTCTCTAGGATTTCAAATGACCCACAATATATGGCTACCAACTTGGAATAGTTTCCTATCTTTAGGGAACTTCTGTTAGCCTTCACCTTCAAGAATACATGAACCCCTACTTTAAATTCCTTGTGATTATTGTTCTTATCAACATAACTTTTCTTCCTGTCTTGGGAAACCTTCAAAATCTATTTAATCTTCATCATTTTCTCTTCCATTTCCTTGAGAAACTCTGGCCCAACCACTTCCCTATCAGTTGGGTTATCCTAGCTTACTAGGGTGTTTCACTTTCTTCTATAAAGTGCTTCAAACGAGCTCATCTTCAGTAATGCTTGATACCCATTGTTATAGGAAAATTCTACCAAGTGTAGATAATCTTCCCATTTATATGGTTTTTCCATCACATACATCCTTAGCATATCCTCTATCACTTGGTTCACCCTTTCTATTTTCCCATCAGACTCAGGATGATAGGTTGTGTTGAAGTTCAGATTTGTTCTGAACCCTTTGAATAACCCCTTCCAAAACTTTGAGGTAAATGTTGAGTCTCTTTTAGACACAATTGTCTTTGGTATGCCATGAAAGCATGCTACTTCCCTCATATAAATATCATCAACATTGGTTTCCTTGTGTTGGGCCTTTCATTTTTTGATAAGGAGTTGCAGAAGAAGGACTATAGTCCCAGTTTTGGCCTAGTACGAAATGCACAAGATTTAGAAGAAGACGGACAACTAGGCAAGGAGGAGCAACATAAATCATTTGCGAAAAGGGTAGCACAATGACAACAAAACAAAAGTGGTTGCAACAAAACAAGAAAGTGCGCAATCCAAAGCTAGAAGACACGACTTAGCTTATATATAGGGATGAATATAATTGTAAATGGTTGTTGATTTTGGTTGGTTGGTTAGTTGGTATCGGAAGTGTAAGTTTTTGGTCATAGTTGTCATCTACTGTTGAGAAGTTAGATTTTTAGTCTGTAATGTAATCTGTACACCATTTTGGGAGTTAGATCTATGCGACATGAGTCTAGATCCAGGAGTCTATAACAGAGTGTTATCACATATCTCTAAGATTTTAATTGAGAAAGACTTGAAGATGATATATGAAGAAGGATCCAAAATTTCAAAATATGTTGTGTCTTTCTGTGTTTATCCTTATGCAATGTATATTTACAGTACTTCTTTATGGTTCATAAGTTCCATATGATGCATATGTGTTTGAATGATTTTATGCAACATAAGTAGTTTCAGGTCTTGTGCATATGAGTTCAGATTTGGTCTGTAGTTAGATGTCTTGTGCAAGTTCAAGATGAATCTTGAAGGTATTGTGAATCCTCCTAAGTATTTTCCTCTCCCTTCCTTATCCATTTGTCTCAGCAACACTTTGGGTGAGACTTCTTCTCTTCAAAGGAGATGAAAATTCCAGAGATCTAGACTACTTGGTCCTTTTTGTTGGTAACCTGAGAAGGACCCTAGTCTGATCAAACTTCTGCCAACAAAATGCTCATGTTGTTGGGACTTGTGTTAAAAGGGAACCTATAGGGAGGATTCTTTCATGGATTCACAGATCTAATATTGACCAATGGTGGGAAAGAAACTATGATGCCTTCATATGGAAAGAAGTGGAGGTGAGAAGAAAATCTATGGAAGATACCCATGAGGCAGTCTTTTAGTCAGAAAGATCGAGCGCCTAGTATGACATATTCTGGTTTAAGTTCCCAGAAGAACTTTTCCACGGGATAAATAGGCTCCAATAATCTCCAGAGTTCCAAGAACGAGTCAAGAGGACCTGTACTTGGGACATAGAAAGGATTGCCACACTTCATCGACTAGATCATCCAGTCACATGAGCAATTGATTTCTGGGTCAATACCACATTGGAAGGATACATTATTGAGTTTGTAGCTGAGAATAACCAATATTTTTCACACACAAAGGTAGATTTCAAGAAAGATGCAAGGGGAAGACTGTTGAGAAAAATCCCCCTGTGGATTAAATTTTTCTTGATGGAAGAGAGGATGCTGACTATGTCCCCAACCGTGATGGCAGCGTAAACATCCTCACTTGGGGTAGGGTGAGTTTGGGGTAGATTCATGGCCTGAGAGAGGGGAAGGGTTATTTGATAAGCAGGGAAAACAACAAGAAATGGACTCAAGAGACAAGCGAGACTTGAAAAAAGCCGCCATAGTTGAGAAGTGGTGGCATGACAAGATCAAGAAAGCAACAAGACAGTCTGAGAAGTTGTGGAAAGGAGTCGGACCAGGAGAAGTAGAGGAAAGATAGATGGAAGAGTTGCGGAAGATGAGAAGACAAGAAATATTGGCTAGTAAAAGATTAAGTGAGAGAGAAGCGCAGAGAGAAAGAAGTCCATAGGAGGGTGGACAAGAAGGAGAAGGTGTAGAAGCAAGAGAGGAGGAAGCTGACATGAATCTTAAATAAGAAAGAGAAGATTCATCCATGATGATAGGAAAGATTGACAATCCCGCTGAAGATACCACTCTAGAGGAAGAAAATGAGATTCCCAAGATCAAAGAAAATCATCCCAAAGCCAGAGGTGCCAACCCTGAATTTCCATACCCCAAGTGTCTTCTATACAAGTGGTAAGTTCGATGCTACCTTCTTATGCTAGTTCTCTTCTAGTACAACTAGTTAGTCAGTCAAAACAAGGAAGTGCGAGTACAGGGAGGATACTGGGATCCCCTGGTAGATCGCAAGTAGGACTGTTATGTTTCATTTTGATAAGAGCACTGAGATCAACAATGGTTGGTCATGCGGGAGGTTCGATTTCCCAATACCCAGAATTATGGGGTAAGGGATATGAAGATGTTGAGCATCATTGGTTCTTGTGTGAATCAATTTGGAGATCCAAAGGGACTCCGGATGCGAATAAGTTGGTTTAGTTTCAGACTACCTTGAGAGGTCACACTCTCAAGTGGTACATGAATATTATTGAGCCAGGAGTGCCAGGAATCCAGGGTCAAGCATTCACACTTAGCCAGGTATGGACGAGGTTTATAGCAAAGTTTAAGCTACCTCAATCAGAACAACAGGCTGTGTCGGAGTTGCACGAGATTCAACAAAGGGAAGGTGAATCAACCTGGGAATACAACCAGAAGTTTAAAGATGCGATAGGGAGGTTATCACATTCAATCCATGAGGAACATCAAAGAGAATGGTATATTCAAGGATTTCTACCTCTGACATGGATTCCACTAACACAACAATGGATAACCACTTTTACAAACACCTTGGAACAATCAATGAATATTGAAGCCATAGCGAGATATCCTGGGAGCCCGAGAGTGACCATACCCCCAACAATTATCAACTACATGGGAAAATATCAACGTTTAAAGAAAATATTCAAGAAATAACAATACCTAGACCAGGACGATTAGAGGTTTGGTGCACCAAATGTTATACAGAAGGACATCTGGTGAAAAAATGTCCATGAATGAGGGTAATGGGACCTCCTCAGAATCCGATGGGACCCTCACTAGGACCCATAGGAGGAGTTGTGCAAGTGTCTACGAATTTAGCATTCCATAAACCCACCCCATATCATGCTTTTCTAGGGAGCCAAGCAGTACCAATAGTTGAGTATTGTGAGATTTTCCTAATCCATGGGCATGGGCCGAGACAGTGCGCCATTATGTAGAAATATTTGACAGTACCAAATACAGTACACTATGAGTTCTGAGAATCTACCACACACACTACCAATCAATGTAGAGCATTGGATGCACTTGCATATAGGTTGGACTGAACAAAATTCAGGGTGAATGAAAACCCTTAGGGACTAGGAAGAGGTCGAGGAGGTGGAGCCGGAGGAAAATTCAAAGGAGGAAGAACTAGGGGAAGAGGTCCAAGCAAATGTTATAACTGTGATGAGAAAGGCCATATGGATAGAGATTGTCCTCATCCAAGGCGGCCATGGTGCTCTCTCTTCTGAACCAATGGGAACGCAATTGAGGACTGCCCAGAACTAATTGCAAAATGGGAAGATCGAGTACTTAAACAAGGAACTAACCTCATTAGTTCAGAAACTAAGAGAGTTATCAAAGGACAATTACCCAACCTCAATATCGTTACTTGAGGAGGATCAAAGACAGGAGTTGATGCTGATACTCTACCTAAGATCCAGAAAGAAGCACCTAAAGAAGACATGTATGACCCTCTAAAACAAAAGTTGTTCTTTAAAAATTCCATAGAAGTATTTCAAAATATCCCTAGCCCTGAGATGCAAGAGAAACCCCCACAGCCTATTATTTTCCCTAATATTTCGCAAGTCCCTGCTTCACCCCCTACACCTAGAAACTCTGTAGTCACACCGAGACAACTCAAGAAACCTAAAAATGTAGTTGACCTTTGGTTTCAATTATTCTCTGACATTCTTGGGAACGACCAATTAACAGAGAAGTTGCACAATGCGCTATACCTAGTTTTAGGGAATGAAGAACACGTAGAATCAAGAATAAGGACCAATCTTCCTAAGAAGAGTACTCAGAGGGTGCAGAGAAGGAAAGTGTGAACTGGAAAATAATTCAGACTAGTATCCTAGTTAGACTAATTTGAGATTAAGGGTGTCATGTTGGATCTAGGATTTGATGTGAACATTCTTCTTGAAAATTTTTGGGAATCCTTAGGAAAACCCCAGTTGACATATTCTCCAATCCAGCTAAGGATGGCGAACCAGTATTGTATTTTCCCCATAGGAATACTAGAGAATGTGGAAATAGATGTTGCGGGAGTGAAGACTATATCTGACTTTGAAGTGATTAAGATCATGGGGGATAAGGACCCTTAGCCTACAATACTTGGGATTTATTGGGCCTATGACAACTATGCAGTAATCGACCTAAAGAAATACACTATGACATTTGAAGAAGATGGAATAAAGGTAGTTCAACCCTTGGATCCATATGTAGGCCCAAGATATACAGAGCCAACAAATAATAATATGGAGGGAGAAGACATGGATCAGTTGTACACTCTAATAGATGGAACAAGAGACGATTATATACATCCTATTGTTGATGGATTGGTAAGTTGGAGGATTATACAGTCAGTGGATGAAGATTTAGAACTGGCATTTGACAGTTGGCAGCAAGGCTCATACGAAATATTCTCAAGGAGATGCGCAACTATCAGAGAAACTAGATGGGTTGGGACCGAGGTCAGAGAACACCTAGTATGTGATGGTACCTTGGGACTTAATAATTTTCTACTCATCATGGAAGAAAAGGTAGTAGAGTATCAAAGGATATCAATACTAGATTTATCCCTCCAGGATACCCCTGCCAGATGGTGGGCCAATCATAAAACCTTACTCAGAAATTGGGATGATGTGAAGCAAGATTTCAAGTATAGGTTTTAGAATAAGGAGCAACTAGAATCAGACATGCAGACAAATTTCCAAGTTGTGCAACTGTTCAGTGGAGAATATGATCCTAGAGCACATATTGAACAGTGTGTGACCAAGTGGAAAGTTAAAGAAATACCCTCTTGCTTCTTGATTCAGGTATTTTCCCACTCACTAGGTCCAATCCCGAAAGAATGGTTCATACATGAAGAAACCAGAAGACATACCAATGACTAGAAAATGTTGGCAGATCACTTTTGCAAGGACTTCTCATTTACAAGTAAGTACCTTGATCTTGAAGTAGTCCCACAGAGAATTAAAGAATTTATTTTTACAGACAATAGTAATTAGAAATCAAACCTAGTGGTATGTGCAAGATATAGTCGAGAACTTCGGACTAATATTCACCTAACCTCAAACAAGAAGCCTATAAAATTGTGTAAGATTAGCAGGGATTCAGAAATCCCAGATGATTTAGAGAAATTGAGAAACCTACCCATTAAAGAGACAAAGGAACAGAGAAATCCATAACATCATACCCAGTCAGACTGATAGTTCCTATAATCACCCATTAAAGTTGCTCAAAATCAATATAGGGACCATAGAGAAACCTAAGATAGCTATGATGGGAGATTACTGGCATGAGCATATTAGTCAAGAAATACAGAGTTTGTTGCGGGAATACCAGGATTTGTTCCCAAAGACCTTTTAAGATTTAAAGGGGGTCAAAGGAGTTATGGGAGAAATTAAAATTGAATTAAAACTAGGATCAAATCTTGTGAGGCATAGACCATACCGCCTTAACCCTAGAGTAAAAGAGAAGGTTGAGAAGGAGATAGACATGATGTTCGAAGTTGGACTTATTTTTGCAGTGGAAGAAGCAGAATGGGTCAGCCCAATAGTCATCCAAAGAAAGAAAGGAACATAGGATATTAGGGTCTATGTAGACTATAGAAGGCTTAACTCTTTCTATCTGAATGACCCTTTTCCAACACCTTTTACTGATGAGGTGCTAGAACAGGTTGCAAGGAAATAAGCATACTCATTTACATATGGATTTTCAGGGCACCACCAAGTAAGGATTGTTGAAGAGGACAAAAAGAAGACCACATTAATAACATAATGGGGGTCTTTCACATACAATGTGATTCCATTTGGCTTAAAGAACGCCCTTGTAGTTTTCGATAGGATTGTAATAGAATCTTTCAGAGAGATTATTCACAAGTTTATAGAATTTTATATGGATGATTGGACGATATATAGTTTTCTCAAGGAACAAATGGAGTTGGTTCTTTAAAACCCTCAGCAGTGCATAGAGTTGTTGCAACTCTGCCTGGAAAGAACAGAGGTTCTGATACTTCTTCCATCAATGTTGAGGTTGAGGCTGCTGCCAGGACCATCCACAGGGGAGGAGGAATTGGAGAATCCTTCAGAACACTCAATGACCAATGGACTTCCACTGCAGACTCGAGCACCTAGGGATGTAGAATCATCTTCCGCTGACCTTGTACAGTGGCCAACAACACACTTGGTTGGAATGATCAAAGCATCAATTGAACAATTGGAGAAAAGGATCCAATAGGCCAAGAGGTCTACCAAGGTCATAAGGGAGGAAGATTTCCTTGCGCAAGAATCCATGCAACAAGAGAACCATGCCAATGTCTAGGTCGAGAACATACTAGAAAGAGTCTAAGAAAGGCTTGTTGAGGCCTGGCCGGAGATTTGGAAGGTCACACCCTAACTTCCCAAATCCAACGATGTAGGAGAGCCAAAGCATCATATTGAACTACTCCAAGGATGATGGTCACAATTGGCCATTCACACTGAGCATCTAGAAGTGTAGTTGTGGAAAACTCAACAAGAAGCAGAAAAACAGCCTCGAAATATGCAGGAGCAGATGGAGAAGATAATGTTGGAAGGTAACAATGCCTGAGAATCACATAAGAGCATAGTTGAGTGCACGGAGATTTTCAGGGAAGTCAGGGATTGGATGGGCATCATCGCTAGATGCAACCAAACCTTGGAGGATGTGCACACCAAAATCTAGGTGTTGAATGAAGAAATTGCAACCATGATGGATCTGCTGGAGAAACAATAGAATTTTTATCGGATCTAGTCAGCGGATAATGAACTAAACTCCCTATTTGAGGTGCAATCCATAGATAAGAAGGAGTTGCAGGACTTCTGCCCTGCCATTCAAAAATTTTATATGCATATGCATCAATTCGATGCAACAACAGATTTTGAATGGAACTCGTTTGTCGCATACAAGCCCAAGGGATGCATTACATATGTGACCCAACAGTTCATCGTTGAGGCCTCACTCCTTGCCAGGAAGTGGCAGGATAAAGTTGGAAGCTTCCAAGAGGTGAATAAGTGGGCCTTGGAGTTGGTCTCAAAATTGGGCCCTTCGTTTGAAGAGGAAAAAGAAGATAAAGCACAAGCAGAAGAGAAAAAGAAAGAAGAAAAGGAGGACAAGGGAAAACAATAGTTGCTCCTGGAAGCTGCGAAAGAGACGAGTACTTGACTCGAGGGCGAGTCAAGGTTTGTTGTTGGATCCTGTTGGGCCCTTCATTTTTGGATAAGGAGTTGTGTAAGAAGGAATGCAGTCCCATTTTTGGCCTAGTATGAGTTGTGCAAGCTTCAGAAGAATATGGACAATAGAGCAAGGAGGAGCAATAAAAATCAATTGCGAAAAGGACATCACAACGACAACAAAGAAAAAGCAGTTGCAACAGAACAAGAAAGTGTGCAAGCCAAATCTAGAAGACACGACTTAGCTTATATATAGGGATGAATATAATTGTAAAAGGTTGTTGATTTTGGTTTGTTGGTTAGTTGGTATCAGAAGTGTAAGGTTTTTTTCATAGTTTTCGTCTACTGTCGAGAAATCAAATTTTGAGTCTGTAATGTAATCTGTACACCATTTTGGGAGTTAGATCTCTGCGACATGAGTCCAGAGCCAGGAGTATGTAACAGAGCGCTACCATGTATATCTAATATTGTAATTGAGAAATACCTGGAGATGATATATGAAGAAGGATCCAAAGTTTCAAAATATGTTGTGTCTTTCTTTGTTTATCCTTATGCAATGTATATTTATAGTACTTCTTTATGGTTCATAAGTTTCACATGATGCATCTGTGTTTGAATGTTTTTATGCAACATAAGTAGTTTCAGTGCTTGCACATATGAGTTCAAATCTGTTATGTAGTTATATATCTTGTGCAATATCATGATGAATCTTGAAGGTTCTATGAATCCTCCTAAGTATTTTCCTTTCCCTTCCCTATCTATTTGTCTCAGCAGCACTTCAGGTGAGACTTCTTATCTTCATAGGAGATAAAAATGTCAGTTCTCTAGACTACTCAGTACCTTTTGTTGGCAACCTGAGAAGGACCCTGGTTTGATCAAACTTGTGCCAACACCTTGTAAGTAGTATTCAATGGAATAAAATGGGAATATTTAGTAATCTTGTCCATCACCACCATGATTGCATTATGTTGCTTGCTTGTTCTAGGAATTATTGTGATGAAGTCCATTTTTACAACTTCCCATTTCCACTTAGGAATGGGTAATGGTTGTAGAAAACATGTTGGGTGTGTATGCCCAACCTTTACCTTTTGATATTCCAAGTATTTAGATATGTATTCAACAATATCCCTCTTCATGCCTGACCAATAATATTGGATCTTGATTGCTGAAATTATTTTCTAATATCTTGGGTGTCCTGCATAGGGTACTGTAGGTTTGCTTCTCTCTGAGTTATACCTTTAACATGATTGACCCAGGTTCAAGTCTATTGCGGTTCCAACAAAGCCTCTAAAACTATGTTCCCTCCTGGTAAACCAGAAGGCAACACGATATACAGAGTGCACTACGCAGACTCACCTGAGATAGTCTTAATGGGTGACTACAATACTCAAGTGCTTGCAGTCTAGGATTGAAGGGAGATCTGAGAAGTGTACGCTGAGAGTTCTATTTAATTATTAAATAAATATACTGTCAATTTCATTTGTGCATGTAAGGTAACTAGATCCATGGATTCATTCATACATTATTCTAACAATTACTCATAAATAGTAAAAGGAAGACACAAGCATTCAATCACATAACATAGGTTTTATAGTGGCTCACAACCACCTGGGCTACGCCCACAAAATTCTGGATCTCAAGCTCTTTTATTATGGTAGTTCCAAAACTCCAGCACCACGTGCTTTATAATGCATCCTTAGTCGGGTTGAGATCTATTATAAGGTGAACTATATCACACCAGGATCCTCATCCTGTGATCTAACCCTCATTATCTACCCTTATGACCCTCTACATCTCAACAACTTACAAAATTGGGTCGTAAGACAAAAGCATTACAAACTAGATACTCCTTCTTTCCACTGTGAACAACAATGTCTCAAAAAATATATATCTCCTTCTTTCCTCCTAGGTATCTATATATATACATTTATGTCTTATCATCCATTACAATGTATTACAAAAACCCTAACCCTAGCGTCGTTAGGTCTTCCATGCATGTGCATGTGCTACTCTTCCTTCCAGTTGTCGCTTCCCTCGTGCATGCCTTTCTTCCCAAAATAACCTTTCTTTCTGATTCAACCTGCTTCCAAAAGATACATTGTGCATTTCTTTTAAAATACCACTCCTTAATTCAGGAGAATGGGAAACATAAACTTTTTTCCTGTATAAGAGAATTCCATCAACTCCCAATTCATAATCCTTGAATTTCTGTTGCATGTTACCTTCTTGTAATTTTGTTACCAATTCCATGTACTACAAATCTGATTTTGCAGCCTCCACAATTATATCTTTCAAATCTGATTGGTACATGCTAATGACTATAGCATGAAACTCATGCACTCTTCTTTTGAGTGCATCAACGACTTTGTTCTCTTTCCCCTTGATATGCTTTATATCAAAGTCATACTCATAGAGGAATTCCAACCATCTTATTTTCCTAGCATTCAAAGTAGGTTGATCAAACAAATACTTCAGATCATTATGGTATGTCCTCAGCTCAAACCTATTTCCCATGACATAGTGCCTCCACTTCTTCAAAGCATGCACTATGGCTGCTAACTCCAAATCATGAGTGGCATAGAGCCTTTCATGCTCTTTCAATTTTCTGGATTCAAAACATATTACAAATCCATTCTGACTAAGGACACTACCAATTCCTTCTTTGCACGTGTCTGTGAAAACCAAAAAATCTTCATTCGGATCTGCAATATTCGGAATTGGAGCATTGGTTAACAACTACTTCAATTGTTGGAAGCTCATTTCACATGCTTCTGTCCATTGAAACTTTTTCCCCTTCCTTTGCAAGAAAGTGATGGGATGAGCTATTCTCGAAAACCCTACAATTAACCTTCTATAGTAGCCTACTAGACCCATGAAGGAACCGACTTCTGTCACATTCTTAGGTGTTTTCCACCCTCTAATGGCTTCTATCTTCTCAAGATCCACTGCTATCCCATCTTCTGATATGATATGCCCCAAGCAGTGAATCTTGTTTTGATAAAATGAACACTTTCTTAATTTGGCTTACAACTGATTCTCTCTTAGGACTTGCAAAACCATCCTCAAATGATGCTCATTCTCTTCTTCTGGCTTGGAATATACAAGGATGCCATCTAAAAAGACAATGACAAATTTGTCCAAATATTCCTGGAAAACACCATTCATTAGGCACATGAAAACAACTGGTGCATTTGATAACCCAAATTTCACCACTATGAAATCATAATGACCATACCTTGTCCTGAAGGCGGTATTGATTATATATTCCTCTTTAATCCTTACCTTATGGTATCCCAACCTGATATCAATCTTTGAAAATATCCTTGCATCCCTCAACTGATCAAAGAGATCATCAATCCTTGGTAGAGGATACTTTTTCTTTATAGTCACTTTGTTCAACTATTTGAAATCGATGCACAATATCAATGTCCCATCTTTCTTCTTCACAATCAAGACTGGGGCAGCCCAAGGTAACAAAATTGGGCATATATACCGCTTATTCAAAAGTTATTCAAGCTTCATTTGCAACTCCTTCAGCTTTGGTGTGCTAATTCTGTAGGGAGTCTTTGACATTGGAGTTGGTCCAGGAATTAAATTTATAAAGAAATCAATATTTCTCCTTGGGGGTAGTCTTGGTACCTCCTTGAACACGTCTTCAAAATATTCTAGGACTACATGATCCTCCAGACTTTGATCCTTATCCTTAGATGCTTCCTCCATATGGGTTTCAATTATTTGACATCCTTTTTTGTAACACTTCTTCAACTGCATTGCTGACATTTCTCTGATAGCAACTGCCCTAGGAATTCCTTGGACTGTTCTATGATTTAATTCCTATTCTAGGAAAGTGAATGCCTTTTTATGACAGTCTAGGATAGTATGATGTTGTTCCAACCAATCCATCCCAATTAGAAAGTCATAGGAACCTAAAGGCAAGATGTTCAAATCTACCCTTGTACTTAGTCCATTCATGTCCATAAGACATGACTTAACCATCTCATTAACTTTTCTTTTGGCTCTGGTAGCCAGCTACACCAACCAAGATTTTTCATGTTTGTTTCTTGGAAAATGAAAACTTTCCAACATATTAGGATATATATAACTATGACTAGCTCCTGAATCAATTAAAATAGTAATGGTTTGTGTGTTGATCATACCTTCCACTTCAATCATATGTGACTGATACTATGCTTGCTTGTTGTCTAGGACTGCATAGATCCTGGGCACACTTCTACCCATGTCCTCCACTATTTCATCTTGCTTAACTTTGTGAACAACTCTCACTTTGTCACTTTTTTGAGGGAATTCTCTAAATATATGGTCTCCTTTACAACCCCAACATTGAATAGGTGGTTGTCTTGGCCTTTGACCACCTGTCTCAATCGTTCTAGGTTCTCTATAAGTTTTTTGTCCCTAAGGATTGTTTCTAAAGTATGGTGTCTTATCTCCCTTGTTCCTCTGATCCATCTTGAATTTCTTCTTGTCTTCCCAAGCTTTTTGGAAAGTTGCCCTTGCTTTTTGCTAATCATATAAGAACTTAGCTCTCCTTATGGTATTCTCCAATGTTTTGGGATCATCATATTGTATTTTGTAACTGATCGATGATGGAAAACCACTCAAATACCTCTGAATATTAACAACTTACAAAATTGGGTCATCAGACAGAAGTATTACACACTAGCTACTCCTTTCTTCCACTCTTTGCAACAACATATATAAAAGTATATATCTCCTTCTTTCCTCCTAGGTATCTATCTATCTCTCTCTCTATCTATATATATATATATATATATATATATATATATATATATATATTTCTAGCTCATAAACCATTACAATGTATTACGAAATCCCTAACCCTAGCGTCATTAGGTCTTCCATGCATGCGTGTGTGCTTCTCTTCCTTCCAACTATCTCTTCCCTTGTGCATGCCCTTATTCCCAAAATAATGTTTCTTTCTGATTCGGCCTGCTTCCAACAGGCCCCCAACACTGACATGTGCTTCATAGATCTCTCTTGTGATCACTTAGAACTTCTCCTCGAGCTTCATTGCTTGCGTTTGGGCCTGTGCAATCTTCTCCTTGAGTGTGTCCAATATCTACACTGCAATATCGTCGCTGACCATCCTTGCACATTCTTTTTGGGTTTGTGACATATATGTTTTATCTTCCTCTGCTTGTGCAATGACCTCTACTGCTCACTCCTAGAGCAGTTCCATTTGATCCTAGCACTCCTTTTTTTGTGTTTACGTAGTTATGAGTTTTTCCTGTAGTTTCTTCATATCCTATTCTCCTTTGACGTGCTCTGTGATCGACATTGTCTTATGCCTCTGATTGAGGTCCTATATAGCTACAACTATCTTTTCATCTTCTTGGTCCCACTGCTGGACTTGTTGATCCTCTTCCAGCTTCATCCAGAGCTATGTGGATTTCTTGAACAAGTTGGTTGTCGCATGGACTTTTCACTCTATCTCCTTTATTTGTTTTTTTTCCTCCTACTTCCTTTGCTCCTTCACCATTGGTGGAGTGGTGGGTGTGAGTTGCTCCCAGAGATGCTCGATCTCCTATTGGTATTGATCGATTTTCTACAAAATCTCATCAATATTTTTTGTCACTGTGAGTTTGATCATCTGCACATTCTTTGGGATATTCTTGTAGGCTACAACCACTTTCTGCTCCATCCCCTTCACGCGTTCCTTCTTATATTTGGTCTCGATATTAGCCTGCTCAATTACCAATTCTAGCCCATCCTAATTGTCCTTTGTCTACTACAATTCCACTGCATCTGTGCATGCATGAGACTGTACCTCCTGTTTAACATTGACCTGCAGTTTATACAAGGATTTTGTTGGTATCCGCGTTGATACCAATTGTAGTTGAGCCAATTCCTTGAGGGGTTTCTGCCCCACAATTTCATCCATGCACAACATGCTAGTTGTGAAGTGAAATGTTGAGCTCAACTGTGTTGTCATCTGGATCCTGTCTTACTCGATTGATCCATCTTCACCTCCTATATGTGATGTCGAAGAGACTATTTCTACACTATTGTCAGCTGCCCGTGCTTTGCCAATCTACCTGAGGATTTGTTGCATGTATGCCAGCTCTTCTTCAATTATTTCCCTTTGGCATGAAAAATTCTTGAAATCCTCGACTGAGTGATCCTAGATCATTTGGGCTACCATGTCTACATCATCCTCAGTGATTGTGTATTCTAGGGGAGTTTTGTATGCCTTCACCTTCTTGAGCACACCTCTTGTCTAGGTGACTAGCCTCTTAGTCTTGCCTTGATCTTGTGGAGTATCACTTTATGGATTTCCCTGTGTTGCCTCATTCTATTTCGGTTGTACTTGTGGCACCTGTGTGGTATTCTTCTTCCCCATCTGAACGCCTGTCTTGGATGTCCCCCCTTTCTTCAGTTGTTCCTTGTTCTGACCTATCCTTGGTTTCTTGGGAACTGTTACTTCCTTAGGCTATGTCTGTTCTTGCCTTACCTCCTCAACATGTGTGTGTTCTTGTCTTACCTCCTCCTCCTCTATCTTTGTGGGTATTTCTTGAGTGATGACTGGAATCCTCCATTCATCTTCCCAATCCTTAATGGTCATTTCTATGTTCGCCTCCGTAATGCAGTAGCGCATTTGTAGCCATTGATTTTCGGGGTCTTTCCGTGCCTGGATCCACATCACATGTATAGTATCTTTGAATTTGGCTATGACCTAATACTGTATGATTTCTTCCAGTGTTACCCTTTAAGTGTTGGCGATGGTGTCCTATATGTCTCGGAGATAACCTTCGAATATAGTTGCATTCGCTTTTTTTTTTTTTGGAGTCCGAAGTGGCTCCGAGAGATAAGTATTGTGCTTCATGAAAGGGTTTGGTTCTAGTGGAAAAAAATGAATACTTCAGCTCCTTCCATCTGATCATGGATATCAGAATGAGTATCCATGAGTAATGAAATTATGTTCCCAGATCCTGCACGTCCTTGTAGTCGTCTAAGAACAAATTCAGCAAATAAGGGGCCCAGCTGAGTGTGGTTCCCTGGTGGTAAAGCTTGTCGTTCACTGATATCAGTGGCCTCTACAACCTATGCAACATTCACTCTCTTATTTGTATTCTCTCTCGTTTTGTGCCTTGCCCGATTTCACAATAACCTTTCCACTCTCGCGTTCTTGTTTTGTACCAACGTCGTGTGAAGCTTGTCGGAGAAGTTACCATGATTATGGTTTAATTGAACCATCGGTTCCTTCATAATTTCCATTGATCTCCCTTGTCATCACCATTTAGCATGATTAATGTGGCATCCCATTAGTCCTTTCTTGGATTCAATTCCGATAATCGTCGTCAATTGGCGCTTCTTTTTCCATATCAGTCGTTTTCACTTATTCCCTCTTTGTAGAGACCATTGGCTTTATTTCCATCATACTAGAATTGTCGAGCATGCATGCTCCTTCTAATTTTGGTGCACTATGCCTCTGTTTTTACCTTTTGATGTCCTGCACTATATCTCTCTTTTTTTTTTTAACTGCACAGTGACTTTCAAATTGCTAGTGTTTGATTGTCCGTATACAGATTCATTCGGCTCCCATTGATCATCCCTCTGGTTTATTTTACTCCCAAGTACTTCAACTATACATCCCCCCCATCTATCATAGTTTTTACTTTGTATGGTCCTATCCAGTGCATTCTGAGTTTTCCTTGGTGTTGAAGGGATTTACTATCATACATCAACACTAAGTCTCCTTCCTTGAAAGTTTTCCTCTTGATATGTCTATCATGCCAAGCTTTGTCCCTTTCTTTCTGAACTTCTTGGCGGAACCCTGATAGGATCCTATCTTCCTCCATGATCATCGATTGATTCATCCTATCCTATATTGTGCCTCGTTCTTTCATGTTCGTAATTTTTGCTATGCACAAACTGGGTACCAAACATTCCAATGGAACCACTGCTTCTTGTCCATATACCAATATGAATGGTGTGTGTTTTGTCAACTTCTTGCATGTGGTCATGTATGCCCACAATACTACTGCTATTTTTAGGTCCCAATCATCCCTATTAACGTTACAGAACTTCGTCAGTGCATTTTCCAAGATTTTTATAAAGGCTTCTACTGTTCCATTTTCCTATGGGTGATATGGTGTACACTTTTGATTATGAACTTCAAATTACTTAGTCATAGCCTTAATAGTATTGTTAATGAAGTGAGTGCCTTGGTCACTCATCAAAATAATTGGGCAACCAAATCTATTGATCACATGATCAAATAGGAAGTTTGTAGTTATCTCTACACTGTAATATTTGACTGGTGTTGCTTCCTTCCATCTTGTCAGGTATTCTTTCACAATGATAATGTACCTTGATCATGTACTATTGGTGGGTGGGTTAATTGATCCCACAAAATCTATTGCCCATTTTTCGAATACCCCTGAAGTTACATGTGGTCGTAGGGGCATCTCATCCCTTCTATTCAGTTTACCAACCCTCTTACATACATCACATTTCTGGAAGTACTCTTTCGAGTCTCTGTGAATGGTCGACCACCATAGTCCTGCACGCAATACCTTCTGTGCAGTAGATTTTTCTACATAGTGTCCTCTTGCTATTACCTCATCGGCTTTTGCTAAAATCCTTGGTCTTTCATGTTCTAGCACACATCTTCTCAAGATGATATCTGTGCCCATTTTGTATAAGTTTCCTTCAATCAGTTGATAGTCTACAGCCCGGACTACCAAGTTTTTCTTCTATGCAATGTTGAATTCCTATGGTGAAGTCCCTATACTCAAGTACTGGATGATTTCTACAAAGTATTCATCGACGATCTTGACTGAAAATAATTGTGCGTCCGAAAATTTGTCCTCTAGATTTGTATGTTATTCTCCTTTCATGATCCTTGGCAGGTGGTCTGGTCCTATGTTCAACTTCCCTAGTTTGACTATTACTTCAAAATAAAATTATTGAAACAACACTCGCTTGTTGACTAGGTATTTAAGCATTGAATGAACTGTGAACATCTTAAAATGTTTCCCCAGTAAGTAGTGTCTAAACTTCTGAAGTGAGTAGACCATAGCTAGGCATTTTCTCTCTGTATTATTGTAGTTCTTCTCCGATTCTCACAATTTTCTACTAGAAAATGCTATAGGATGATCTAATTCTCCCGCTCCTCGTTGCACCAGAATAGCTCCAAGTTCTATGGCCGATTCATCTACATGTACGTGGAATGTATTCTCCCAATCTGGGAGTACTAGTATTGGCATTTTTACCATCTTTTCTTTCAACATATCCAGACCATGTTAGAAATCCTCATTCCAATGGAACTTTGTGTCTTTCCTTAGTAGTTTCACCATTGGTGCAGTGATCTGCGCGTACCCTTTTATAAATTTCATGTAGTATCCTATGTGTCCCAATGTTTCTCTTAGTTGAAGGATTTTTTTTTGTGGTGGCAAGTTAACGATTACTGTAATTTTTGTAGGATCTACTAGTAAACCTTGCTTACATACTATATGGCCCAATAGTATCCCAAACGGTGTCCCAAAGATGCACTTATTGATGTTTAACGATATATGACATTGTTTGCATCTTTCTAACATCAGCCACAAGACCTCTACATGGTCTTTCAACAGACTATAGACTTTCCAATTGTCCAAGTATACCTCTATAAATTGGTGGATAAATTCTCTAAATGCAACAATGACTACTCTGGAAAATATTGTTGGTGCATTCTTTAGTCCAAACGGCATGACCGTGTACTGGTAGGATCCCCATTTTGTAGCAAACATGGTATTGTATCTATCTTCTGGTGCTATATTGATCTAGTGGTATCCTTAGCATTCATCAGTGAATGAGTAAACTTCGTGTCCTCCTACATTTTTAACACTTTATTTGTGAAAGGTGTAGGGAATGGGTCATGTAGGCACTCATCATTCAACTTCCTCAAGTTGACACATATTCTTATCCCTCCTTGTTTTTTCTCCTGAACTACCATTGGGCTTATCCATTCGGATTCTTCCACAGGTTCTATGATTCCGGCTTCCAGCATCCTATCGATCTCATCTTTGACTTTTTGCTTGTATATTAGATTTAGTCTGTATGGTCATTGTCTGATCGTTCTTGCCTCATCTTTGAGTGGTATCTTCATTTCACCTAGCTCTCCTGCTATGCCCTTGATTTTTGTGAATGTTGTGGGGAAAAGGTCATTGTACTCGTGCAATAACTCTGTTATGGTTTCCACTATCTGCTCGTCCCATTAGTCTCCGATGCTGGCCATTTTGGGATTCTCAACTGTCCCAATGTTGAATTTCTTCACTTTGATCAACAAATCAATTACTTATGATTCTAGAGGTGGACCTTCCACTTCTCTTTCGCCTTCAGCTTTCTCAATCTGAATATTGCGTGGGTCATCTTCCTCTAGTACTTCTTCCTGCACATGGTAGCATGACAACAATTCTTTCTCTTTTTGTCTATTTCGTTGTTGTTCCTCTATTATAAGTTCAACTTATGGTTCATGAATGAATATCACCCCTCTTATTTTCTTAAGTGTTGCATCTATGTTTGGGTTCTCATGCTTGAATGAGAAAGTGACCGTAAATTTCTTTTGTAGTATTGTCCAGCTCATAGTTTCTCTACGCAGTTCCTGGTCCATGTACCAGTTTGTTGGTATGCCCTCTAATGTGTGTATGAAATGATGAGGCCATTTTTGCTGGGGGTTTCATTTTCCACAAATCTCTACACTTCTCCACATGTTTTGCTAGTGCCCCCTGTCCATCGTACTTCTGCTACTGGTTGCTTCTTTATTCTACGCCAAACCTTATGCATAGTAATCACTTATATTGGTACTGATCCTTTATTGTTTCTTTGTTTGCACCCCACCATCTTCAGTGTTATATCTTGTGCTAAGAGACTCTGATTTTATAACACTTTGTCTTCATAAAGTGTCAAGAATTATGCTATATCGTTTACCCCATCGAAACTAGGTGGTTCCCTTATCTCCATACCTGCCCATCTTACTGCGCAGTCTATTCTTGCACATATTCTTATGGAAATTTAATCTAGCCTCTGTTGCCAGTTCTCTAAACATGTATCTGAGTCTAACACACATGAAGTAATAATCCA
>JZKD02S1672706.1:847388-858999 GCA_000966675.3 Picea glauca
TCGTTAAGTCTTCCATGCATGCACGCATGCTACTCTTCCTTCCAGCTGTCACTTCCCTCATGCATGTCTTTCTTCCCAAAATATCCTTTCTTTCTGATTCGAACTGCTTCCAGCAGGTACATTGTGCATTTATTTTAAAATTGTACTCCTTAATTCAGGAGAATGGAGTACATAAAATATGTTTATCTACAGAATTCCATCAATTCCCAATTCATAATCCTTGACTTTTTGTTGCAAGTTACCTTGCTGTAATTTTGTTACTAATTCCATGTACTACAAATCTGATTTTGCAGCCTCCACAATTTTTTCTTTCAAATCTGATTGGTACATGATAATGGTTGTAGCATGCAACTCATGCACTCTTCTACTGAGTGCATCAACCACTTTGTTCTCTTTCCCCTTGATATGATTTATATCAAAGTCATACTCACAGAGGAATTCCAACCATCTTATTTTCCTAACATTCAAAGTAGGCTAATCAAACAAATACTTCAGACCATTATGGTCTGTCCTCAGCTCAAAATTCTTTCCCATGAGGTAGTGCCTCCACTTCTTCAAAGCATGCACTATGGATGCTAACTCCAAATCATGAGTGGAATAGATCCTTTCATGCTCTTTCAATTTTGTGGATTCGAAACATATTCCAAATCCATTATGACTAAGGACTCCACCAATTCCTTATTTGCATGTGTTTGTGCAAACCATGAAATCTTCATTCAGATCTGCAATCTTCATAATTGGAGCATTGATTAACAACTGGTTCAATTGTTGGAAACTCATTTCACATTCTTCTTTCCATTGAAACGTTTTCCCCTTCCTTTGCAAGGAAGTGATGGGATGAGCTATTCTCTAAAACCCTGCAATGAACCTTTTGTAGTAGCCTGCTAGACCCATGAAGGATCTGACTTCTGTCACATTGTTAGGTGTTCTCCGCCCTCTAATGGATTATATCTTCTCAAGATCCACTATCATCCCATCTTTTGTTATGATATGCCCCAAATAGTAAATCATGTTTTTATAAAATGAGCACTTGCTCAATTTGGCATACAGTTGATGCTCTCTTAGTACTTGCAACACCATCCTCAAATGATGTTCTTGCTATTCTTCCAACTTGGAATATAAAAGGATGTCATCTAAAAAGACAATGACAAACTTGTCCAAATATTCCCAGAAAACACCATTCATTAGGCACATGAAAACAACTAATGCATTTGATAACCCAAATGGCACCATTGTGAACTCATAATGACCATACCTTGTCTTGAAGGTGGTCTTGCTAATATCTTCCTCTTTAATATTTACCTAATGGTATTGTTATCAGATAAATCGCTAAATGAGGACATAAACTAATCTCCCTAGATCCACCTAGATCTAGAACAAAACACGACAGAACATGACGCTTTCCCTAGGTTCCAATCATCAAATTTACTACTGAACAAAAGACGAGAGACATACCTTTAAGTGTCGCTTCCTTATGTATTTGTTGTTCCTATTTCTCTCTATTTCTCTTATGATATTGATCATACAGTGAGACACAAACCAACCAAAGTGAAAGCAGTAGAAGTATATCCAATGACAACCTATGCATATGATCAAGGAATTATGCAATAAAATAAAGATAATTCTATGGGAAAAAAGCATGCCACTATATTATATTAAATAATAGGAAGAGAGACTACAACCAGATGCCTTAATGTTGTAAGGTCCCTTCAAATGATTATGTTCTTCCCATACACTTCTGATCCAAGGATTCTGAGATCTACAATCTATCTTGACAAAGTAATGCTCAAAATTCAAATCCAAGCTACAAAACTCAATAACTCAACCAAGATAATAATCCCAAGCTAAATCCAACCAACTTTCTCCATGAGAGCTCCTCTCCTTTTATAAGCTGAAGAGGATAAGGTGAGGAGGTTAGGATGATCCCACTACATCATGAAAGCGAGTAAGATCCAAACCATTCAAAGGTCACCTCACCATAGAAGATTCTCCTTCTAGAAGCATCGAGAAGATGCCTGTGTTTCCCACGTACGAAGGCCGCCGCACCCTAGCTATAGAGCAACCTGCGGAAACTCCATGACCTAGCTATAGAGAAAGGTGTGGAAATCAGGCATTTCCACCCCCTTCATATAGAGCAGCCTGCGGAAATCCTCCAAAATAGGGTTTTTATAGAGGAAAACACAACCTCTTCTCTTAGGAAAAGTTCTTCTCCCTTCTTTCTTTAGGAATTCAGGCCACTGACCCCTCTGAAGGTAACAAATAGGTTTACATCATTAACAATCATAAGGGTGAAGAAAATAATGTGTAATAGGTATCCCGACCTGAGATCAATCTTTGAAAATATCCTTGTATCCCTCAACTGATCGAAGAAATCATTAATCCTTGGTAGAGGATACTTGTTCTTTATAGTCACTTTGTTCAATAGTCTGAAATTGATGCACAATCTCAATGCCCCATATTTTTTCTTCATGAACAAGAATAGGGCACCCCAAGGTGAGACACGTGGGTGTATATACCCCTTCTTCAGAAGTTCTTCAAGATTCATGTAGTGTCCCCAAGGCCGAGCCCCGTTACAGAACATGTTATATGCAAGGAATTGTAAATTTGTTCTATAGGCTGGTGAGACAAGTTTTGTATAAGCTGGAAGGCTTATGTGTTTGTTAGGCCAGGGAGCCTAAGTGTTGAAGGCCGGGAGCCTGCTGATGTACTTGTATGTATGCAGATCAATTAATAAAATATAAACACTACCAGTGCAGACCGACCACGATGAGTGAGTGATGGGGGAATGAGCATCCATAGAGTGGGCAAGGAACTAGGGGCTGGAAGGTGGGAAAGGGGCTGAGTGATGAGCCTAGGGGCTTAAGCATGGGAAATAATATTTTAATATTATTTCAAAAAGAGACATGTTAATTTCTGTTTATCCTAAGTTTTGGAAAGGGAAAGCGTGCAAAAGGGATGCAGGCTAATGGAACGCATGCAATTCCAAGGGTGACAAGTGTCAGCCCTAGTGCATGCAAATAAAACAGATGAAGTAAGTCATGAGGGGGGGGCTCTCATCCATTCGATCCGACTATCTTGAGGGTGATCAAGGGAAGCCAGTCTGTAAGAGACCCTCGTGTAATTCTAATACAAAGAAAAAAAGCCTTTGTTTGTCCTGAAGAATCCGTGTACACCCCTGTCCAGAGCTGTGGAGTCTGTGTCTGTCTCTGAGAAAAACTGTGTGTGCATTCCCTGAATGGGAAGCCTGTGCTGAATTTGAGTGGAAGTATCTTGTTATTCGGGGAAGCTGAGCTAGCCTGTGCGTGGAGTCCCTGTTCCAAAATCAGGACCGTGAGATCATCCTGTGACTGCTGAACCATTTTGGGAAGCATTTGTCTGTGTTTCCCATGGATTGTTGTGACCATGCAGTACTAGACTACGTGAGGCTTGTTGGCATGTGAGAAACTCCTCCAGGTGAGAGAGTGTGCAGAGGGAGGAGAGAACTCCTGGAAGGAACCCTGTAGCTGCCATAGAGCCCGGACAATTCTGGTTCGGTCTGTTCCTGTAACCCAAGGTAAGTGAGACTGGCAGTCGAAGGACTGTCTAGGTGGTAGAGAAGGTGCACTCTCCTGGGGTGGAACAGGCATGTGGGGAATGAGGGTCTATGGGCAGTGAGCGTGGGAGATTCCTGGGAGAGCTTCTTCCTGGTGAATGTGTATGTGCTATCTTCCTTGCAATCTCAGCCTAGCCTATGATTCCTTGCCTTGGGGGTGGAGCTCGGTCCCAGCTCAGGGGTGACCCACTGTTGAGCTGATGAACAGTGTGGTCTAAGGCTAGGAGGTTCGTGGAAGGCCTGCACTTGGTTGGTGAATTCTACAACTGATAAAAGATAAGTATCTGAATTATGTTTTTATCACATTTGGCATGACTGTGTTGTTTATGTATCATGTTTTCTGCTGCATAAATGAGTTAGTGTGGAGTGCTATGGAATGTTTAATATAGCAGTAACCAGATATGTTTCACTCTGTAATTTAAATGTGTTTAATTGTGTTAAATGCATGCGCTTATAATGTCTGTACAAATTATGTAATCATTCATGTATAGAATGGTAACTAAGAGGTTTGGAAACCTCGGTAGTGAAAGGGTACACTATAGAGTGGTATCAGAGCCAAGGTTTCGAAAATGAGCCTAGATGGGCCAGTTGAGCGGTCTTTGGACCAAGGATGAAAGAGGAGAAATTGTGTTTGGAGGACCAATTTCAGACCTTGGTTTGCGTCGAAGCATCAAGGAGATACTTGACGAGTTTTTAAGCTCAGGATGTTTAATTGGTGCTGTGAAAACACAGCTGGTATGTTCTATGACAATAGGGAGACAGGTCTCTACACCAATGGTGTTAGAACCATAGGATCTGTTTAGGAGGGAAGGCGAACCCTTGTAACCGTCATATCTGGAGAATGTGCACAAGGTTTAAAGCCTTTGGATACTTCACAGGAGGTTACGACCACACCAGGAGTTTAAACTCGAGAGGATTGTGAGTCGTAAGATCACTGTGGGATTACCCGTCAACCGTCCAAGTTGACAGAAGTTGCATAGGTTTTAAGTCCTCATGGGTAGAGGAGAAGTCCCGAAGAGGCATCGGGATTTTACCCATCGGGGTTTGCAAGAGTGTAGAATCATTGCCTCAAGGAATCACGATCTGCAATATACCGACGAGCGCTCAGAACCGTCCATCAGGAGGACATGTGTCAGAGTCTTGGAGAGAGTCGGAAATCAGAGAATCAGAGTTCTCGAGAACCTAGGAATCTCGTCACACAGAATCACGATCCATGATTTCGTGACAAGATCAGGACCATTCATATTAGGGAACAGGTGGCAGAGATCTACCATCGGGGGAGTCCCGACAAGGAGTAAGTCCATCAGATTTTGAAGTTCATCGGGAAATCGGGAACCCCGGTGACGAGTGACTCGTACACTTTGAAACTCCGAACCCCGAAACCCCGATGAGAAGTCGATTATAGTCACGGGGTAGAGGTCACATGGACCTGACTTAACCGCGAAGGGTTAAAAAAAAATGCTCATCGGCATATTGGGAATCGGTAAATAGGAGATCCTGGAAGTAAAGGTTTCGTGCATTGGAAAAATTGCGATACATGATTTCCCAATAAGGCCTAGGAACATGGGGCCACACTGACTGTCAGGAGGACAGGTGGCATATTTTTAGCGACAGGCGAAAGGACTGTTGACGAGTCAACGACTGGGACCCATCGGGGATCCTGTGAGCGTATGAGCATTGACATTGAAACTGTCAAAACTTGACGGGGTAAGGTGGAAGTCATATAGTATGGTCATGTGGACCAGAGGCTGAGCCAGGAGAGATAGCCAGTGTAAAAGCACATCGAGAATTGGAGGATCAGAGGTTGTGAATGCATGTGCATCGTGACATCACAAATTCCGAAACCCTGATAAGAGGATTGATCACGGTCATGAGCAGTGGTCGTATGGTGAGGCTATAGCCCAAAGGGCTAGCACGGACGGAGTCCATCAGAAATCAGAAATCGAGGATTCCGCTGTCAAGCGTTTTGGCACATTCAGATTTGCGAAACCCCGAACCCAGATAAGGAAAAAGGCTGGGGTCACGAGTCAGCGGTCACATCGACCAAGGCTTAGCTTGGAGGGATAAAGAACATCGGATATCGAGAATCCGAAGAGGATAGTGACCCTCGACATCAGGAATTGAGAAACCTAAAACTTGAAGTCCCAAAATAACTGAAATCGAAGTTTCGGACACCCGAAAAACACAGAGCCAAACAGAGCTCAGAAAACATGTGAAGTTGAAATGTCTTTCATTTTTGTTCGTGTTAATTGTAAACGTTGTGGATTATTCATGAAGTCTAATGGCCTGACAATTTTTGAATTGGATTGCACAGTGCGTGTTCAGAATACGAAAGAGGCCAAAACTCCAGTTAATCAATGCCGAGTATGGAGTGGGGAAGAGTGCAAATTACCCCTGAATTGGAAGACGAGCAGGAAGGAAAGGATGTTAACCTAGGAGTCAAAGGATCGAACTCTAATGGGCATGGAAAGGAGATGGATAAGGAAGGACATATAATGAAAATCATTGAAGGATTACAAAGAGAGGCCAAGGAGCGTCGAGATGATAGCCGAAATCTCATGAAAGTCAAGGATTGGCAAGGGAAATTAAACTTAAGATTCTTGCAGATTCTGGAAAGAATAGAGAAGAAACTTGAGAAAGGAAGAGACTCAAGTATGATGGAGAGTCGCAGAAACCATGGTAGAAGAAGTAGATCGGGGAGTGGTAGCTGATTTCATAGTCGCTCCCAAAAACATTCGGACAGGGAGACACATAACAGTTCGAGCCCATCCCCTACCAGAAAACATCAAAAATATGGAAGGGAGGAATTGAAAGGAGAGATGAACAGGATTAAGCCTCCAACATTCGATGGAGAACATAAGAAGGAGGAAGATGTTGAGACATGATTGTTGGGCATGAAGAAATACTTCCAGCTACGGAATTCTTCTGCCCATGCAGAGGGAAGAATTACAATGTACCAGTTGAAAGGAAAAGCATCCATGTGGTGGGATCAGTTTGTGCAGGTGCAACACATTCAAGAGAAAGATATCACTTGGAAGGAATTCAAGAAGTATTTCAAGAAGAAATACCTGACTAAAATATACTATGACAGAAAGATGAAGGAGTTCTTCGAACTCAAGCTAGGAAACATGACCATTGATGAGTATGAGCGAAGTTTTCTGGAACTGTTGAAGTATGTTCCATTCATCAAAGATGAGGCTGTCAAAATTCAGAGGTATATGAGTGGACTGCCACCTTCTATTGGTGACAATATTCAATACGATGATCCTAAGACCATGGAAGAAACCATAAGAAGGGAGAAATGCCTATATGAATAGCAGAAAGAAAATCCTACCTTTCGGAAGGCTTGGGATAACCAGAAGAGGTTTAAGAAAGAACATAGGCAGAAGCGAAGTAAGCCTTCCTTTTTCAGAAACAGTCCTTGGGGACAGTCATCTTTTAACGAGCCTAGGAAAATTGAAGGGAGTGAACAGATGCCAAGGCCTCCACCCATGGAGTGTTGGGGCTGTAAAGGGAATCATAGGTACAGAGATTGTCCCCACAGAAAAGACAAAGCAAGAACTGTCCATGCTGTTCAGCAAACTGAAACAATGGAGGATATGGGCAGAAGAATGCCGAGGATCTACGTAGCCCTGGACAACAAGCAAGCAGAATTTCAATCACACATGATTGAAGTGGAAGGTATGATCAACAACCGAACACTTGTTATTTTAATTGATTCAGGGTCTAGCCATAGTTATGTAGATCCTAGAGTGGTGGAAAGTTTACATATAATGAAGAGAAAACATGAGAAGTCTTGGTTAGTGAAGTTAGCCACAGGGACCAAGAGGAAGTTCACTGAATTGGTTAAGTCCTATTCGGTGGACATGAAAGGAATGAGCACTAAGACTAAATTGAAAATTCTGCCTTTAGGCTCATATGATTTCTTAATTGGGATGGACTGGTTGGACCAGCACCATGCCCTTCTGGATTGTCGTAACAAGAGATTCACCTGTCTAAAAGAAGAGGGAAATCAGGTAACAATCCAAGGAATTCCCAGATCCATGGCTGTGAGGGAAATCTCAGCCATGTAGTTGAAGAAATGTTACCAAAAAGGCTGTCAATTATTTGCAGCCCAGGTGGAAGAAGCATTCCAAGATGTGGTCTCGAATCTGGAAGACCACAGGGTGCTCAAAGAGTTTGAGGATGTGTTTCAGGAGGTGCCTGGACTACCTCCGAAGAGGGACATCGATTTTTCTATAAATCTGATGCCTGGAGCAGCTCCAGTTTCAAAATATCATTATAGGATGAGCACACCAGAGCTGAAAGAGTTGCAACTGCAGCTTGAAGAGCTATTAAAGAAAGGCTACATTCATCCCAGCATATCACCGTAGGGAGCCCCGGTTCTATTTGTGAAGAAGAAAGATGGAATGTTGAGGTTGTGCATTGACTTTAGATAGTTGAATAAAGTCATTGTCAAGAACAAATATCCTCTGCCAAGGATTGATGATCTTTTTGATCAATTGAAGGATGCGAAAGTATTTTCGAAAATAGATCTTCGATCTGGGTATCATCAACTGAGGATAAAAGATGAAGACATCAATAAGACTGCCTTCAGAACAAGGTACGGTCATTATGAGTTCACTGTGGTGCCGTTTGGACTGTCCAACATGCCTGTTGTTTTCATGTTCTTAATGAATGGAGTGTTCAGAAATTATTTGGACAAGTTCATCATAGTCTTCTTGGATGATATATTGGTGTATTCCAAAACAGAGGAATAACACGAACAACATCTTAGAATGGTGTTGCAGGTGTTGAGAGAACACTAGCTGTACGCAAAACTGAGCAAATGCTCATTTTACCAAAAGCAGATCCATTATCTGGGACACATTATTTCTAAAAAAGGGATCGATGTGGATCCTGAGAAGGTACAGGCCATTCAAGAGTGGTTAGCACCAAGAAATGTGACATAAGTTGGATCCTTTATGGGTCTGGTAGGTTATTATAGGAGGTTCATAGCCGGATTTTCAAGGATAGCTCATGCTATCACTTCTTTGCAAAGGAAGGAGAAGAAGTTCTAGTGGACTGATGTATGTGAGAGCAGCTTCCAGCAATTGAAGCAGTTGCTCACTAGTGCTCCAATCCTAAAGATTGCTGATCCAAGTAAGGATTATGTAGTGTGCACAGATGCGTGTAAGGAAGGGCTGGGAGGAGTTCTCAGCCAAGAGGGATCTGTAATTTGTTATGAATCCCGAAAGCTGAAAGATCATGAAAAGAATTATGCCACTCATGATTTAGAGCTAGCAGCAGTTGTCCATGCATTGAGGAAATGGAGACACTACCTCATGGGAAAGAAATTTGAGTTGAGAACAGACCACAATGGTCTGAAGTATTTATTCAATTAGCCAACTTTAAATGCCATAAAAATTAGATGGCTGGAATTTCTGTGCGAATATGACTTTGATATCAGGCATATCAAATGGAAAGACAATAAAGTGGTTGATGCACTCAGCAAAAAAGTGTATGAATTACATGTTACAACCATTAGCATGTACATAACAGAGTTGAAAGACAGAATTCTTGAAGCTGCAAATGCTGATTTGCAGTACAAAAGACTGGTAGCAAAGCTACAGCAGAATGAGAAACCACAAACCAAGGAAAGTTATACCTTGGGAACTGATAGTCTACTTCTGCATAAAGACAAAGTGTATGTACCTAATGACAGAGAATTGAAGCTGGAAATTCTAAAAGAAATGCATAATGTGACTTATGCTAGTCATTCTGGATATCAAAAGACTATGGCAGCAGTCAAAAGTCATTATTTTTGGCCAGGTATGAAGAAGGAAATTGCTAAATACATCGCCAGATGTATGGAATGCCAGAAGGTCAAGGCTGAGCATAGACACCCAACAGGGTTTTTGCAGCCTTTACCTATTCCTGAGTGGAAATGGGATGTGGTAACCATGGATTTTATCACAGGATTTCCCAGAACAAGCAAGCATCATGATTCAATCATGGTGGTGGTGGAAAAGATTACTAAAGATGCCCATTTTATTCCACTAAAAACCACCCACAGAGCAGCAGATGTTGCTGATATCTTTTTAAAAGAAGTTGCATGCTTGCATGGAATTCCTAAGACAATTGTGTCTGATAGGGACCTGAAATTCACTTCGAATTTATGGCGAGGACTGTTCAAGGGATTCGGAACGAATCTAAACTTTAGTACAGCATATCATCCCGAGTCTGATGGATAGACAGAGAGAGTAAACAGAGTAATAGAAGACATGCTGAGAATGTATGTGATGGATAAACCATCAAGGTGGGAGGACTACCTGCATTTGGTAGAATTCGCCTACAATAATGGGTACCATGCATCATTGAAGATGAGCCCATTCGAGGCGCTTTATGGAAGAAAGTGAAACACTCCAGTGATCTGGGATAATCCAACTGACAGAATAGTAGTTGGACCTGAACTACTCAAAGAGATGGAAGATCAAACGATAAAAATCAAACAGAATCTGAAAGCTGCCCAGGATAGGAAGAAAAGTTACACTGATAGTAACAGAACCCATAGAGAATTCAAAGTGGGTGACCATGTTTTCCTGAAAGTGAAAACTAACAGGAGTTCTTTGAAATTGGGAAGTTGTGCCAAGTTGGCAGCAAGATTTTGTGGGCCATTTGAGATACTGGAAAGGATTGGGCCAGTTGCATACATGCTTGCATTACCTACATCTATGACTATACATAATGTGTTTCATGTTTCACTACTTAAGAAATATGTACCTAATGCTAATCATGTTATCGATTGGACTGTGATCCAGGTGGAACCAAAAGGTGTCCTGCAAGTGCATCATGTGCACATATTGGACAGGAAAAGAAAACAACTCCGGAATCGAGCTATAGATCTTGTAAAGGTCCAGTGGACCTGGTACGGTCCTAAGGACGCGACATGGGAGCATGAAGAAGTAATGCGGGCAGAGTACCCCCATCTTTTTGAAAATTTTGAAGGACACACAAAGGCAGTGTAAGTTGCACTGAGGACAGTGCAAAAATAAGGGGAGGGGGATTGTAGTGTCCCCAAGGCCGAGCCTCGTTAAAGATCATGTTATATGCAAGGAATTGTAAATGTGTTCTATAGGCTGGTGAGCCAAGTTTTGTATAATTTGGAAGTTTTATGTGTTTGTTAGGCTAGGGAGCCTAAGTGTTGAAGGCCAGGAGCCTGCTGATGTACTTGTATGTATGCAGATTAATTAATAAAATATAAACACTGCCAGTGCAGACCAACCACAATGAATGAGTGATGGGGGACTGAGCATCCACAGAGTGGGAAAGGAACTAGGGGCTGGAAGGTGGGAAAGGGGCTGAGTGATGAGCCTAGGGGATTAAGCCTAGGAAATAATATTTTAATATTATTTCAAAAAGAGACATGTGCATTTTTGTTTATCCTAAGTTTTGGAAAGGGAAAGCGTGCAAAAGGGATGCAGGCTAATGGAACGCATGCAGTTCCATGGGTGACAAGTGTCAGCCCTGGTGCATGCAAATAAAACAGATGAAGTAAGCCACGAGGGGGGGGCTCTCATCCATTCGATCCGACTGTCCTGAGGGTGATCAAGGGAAGCCAGTCTGTAAGAGACCCTCGTGTAATTCTAATACAAAAAAAAAGCATGTGTTTGTCCTGAAGAATCCATGTACACCCCTGCCCAGAGCTGTGGAGTCTGTGTCTGTCTCTGAGAAAACCCATGTGTGCATTCCTTGAACGGGAAGCCTGTGTTGAATTTGAGTGGAAGTATCTTTTTATTCGGGGAAGCTGAGCTAGCCTGTGTGTGGAGTCCCTGTTCTGAAATCAAGACCGTGAGATCATCCTGTGACTGCTGAACCATTTTGGGAAGCATTTGTCTGTGTTTCCCATGGATTGTTGTGACCATGTAGTACTGGACTGCGTGAGGCTTGTTGGCCTGTGAGCGACTCCTCCAGGTGAGAGAGTGCGCAGAGGGAGGAGAGAACTCCTGGAAGGAACCCTGTAGCTGCCATAGAGCCCAG
>JZKD02S1672706.1:859176-872185 GCA_000966675.3 Picea glauca
GGTTCGTGGAAGGCCTGCACTTGGTTGGTGAATTCTACAACTGATAAAAGATAAGTATCTGAATTATGTTTTTATCACATTTGGCATGACTGTGTTGTTTATGTATCATGTTTTCCACTTCATAAATGAGTTACTGTGGAGTGCTATGGAATGTTTAATTATAGCAGTAACCAGATATGTTTCACTCTATAATTTAAATGTGTTTAATTGTGTTAAATGCATGCGCTTATAATGTTTGTACAAATTATGTAATCATTCATGTATAGAATGGTAACTGAGAGGTTTGGAAACCTTGGTAGTGAAAGGGTACACTACAATTCATTTTCAACTTCTTCAGCTCTGGTGTGCTCATTCTGTATAGAGTCTTTGACACTGGAGCTGCTCGAGGCATTAAATTTATAGAGAAATCAATATCTCTCCTTGGGGGTAGTCTTGGTACCTCCTTGAACACATCTTCAAAATCTTCCAAGACTGCATGATCCTCTAGACTTGGCTTCTTATCCTTAGATGCTTCCTCGATATGGGTTGCAACTATTTGATAGCCTTTCCTACAACACTTCTTCAGTTGCATTGCGAAATTTCTCTGATAGTAATTTCCCTAAGAATTCCTTGGACTGTTCTCTAATTTCCTTCCTAATCTAGGAAAGTGAATGCATTTTTATGACAGTCTAGGATAACATGATGTTGGTCTAGCCAATCCATCCCAAATAGACAGTCATAGGAACCTAAAGGCAACATGTTCAAATATTCCCTTGTGCTCAGTCTATTCATGTCCATAAGACATGACTTAACCATCTCATTAACTTTTCTTTTGGCTCCGATAGCCAGCTACACCAACCAAGATTTTCCATGCTTGTTTCTTGGAAAACGAAAACTTTCTACCATATTAGGGTATATATAACTATGACTATCTCCTTAATCAATTAAAATAGCAATTGTTTGGTTGTTGATCATGCCTTCCACTTCAATCATATGTGACTGATAGTTTTCTTGCTTGTTGTACAGGGCTGCATAGATCCTGGGTACACTTCTGCCCATGTGCTCCACTATTTCAGCTCACTGAACATTGTGAACAACTCTCACTTTGTCACTTTTGTGAGGGAGATCTCTAAATATGGTCTCCTTTACAACCCCAACATTGAATAGGTGGTTGTCTTGGCCTTTGACCACCTGTCTCAATCGTTTTAGGTTCTCTAGAAGTTGGTTTTCCCTGAGGATTATTTCTAAAGAATGGTGGCTTAGCTCCCTTCTTGCTATGATCCATCTTGAATTTCTTCTCGTCTTCCCAAGATTTTTGGAAAGTTGGCCTTGATTTTTGTTGATCATATAGGAACTTAGCTCGCCTTACGGTCTCCTCCAATGTTTTGGGATCATCATATTGTATTTTGTAACTGATGGATGATGGAAAACCACTCAAATACCTCTGAATATTAGTCGTCTCATCCTTGATGAAAGAGACATACTTCAACAATATTAAAAACCTTCTTTCATATTCATCTATCGACATACTCCCAAGCTTGAGTTCAAAAAAATATTTCATTTTCTTGTCATAGTATCTCTTAGTCAAGCATTTCTTTTCAAAATACTTGTTCAATTATCCCCAAGTAACATTTTTCTCCTTAATTTGTTGCTCCTGCACAAGCTGATCCCAACACATGGATGCATTTCCTTTGAGTTGGTAGATGAAAATTCTTCCTTCTATGTGAGAAGAATAATTATGCAATTGAAAATACTTTCTCATTATGAACATCCATGTTTTTTCATATTCATCCTTCTTGTGCTCACCATCAAATGTAGGAGGTTTGATTTTGTTCATTTCCCCTCATAGCTCATCCACCCTAGAGTTCTTATGCTTCCTAACAGGGGATGGACTTGAGTTGCTATGTGCTCTCTTATTGGAAGGCCTCGAGGAGTGACGATGATGTCTGCTAATACTTCATGTTCTTCCTTTCTCATCAGGAGACCTGTGACTTCCTGATTTGCTTGAGCCACTCTCCTTATCCAATTTATTTTCTATTCCCTCCAGGCTTTGCATCAGCTTCATGTTGAAGCATCCCTATTGTTCCTTGGCTCTCATAATCTTTTTGTTATCTTCTCAGTGAATTTAGACCTCTTTTTTCAATTCTTTTATAATTTTCACTATGCCCACGTCCTTATGTATTTCTTCTCCATGCCCATTGGATTTTGTTCCTTTAACTCCCAAATGGACATCCATTCCCCTAGATTCATTATATGAACTATAATCATCCTATACCTCCTCCATTTCTCTGCACTGTGGAACAATTTGGTTTGGTTCTGACAATTGTAAACTCTACAAAATGTGCAGTCAACCAAAATTTTGTCAGGCTATTAAACTTAATAATTTTCTAGAATACATAAACCAATACGGTTCAAAAAAATAATATCTGACTGCTTTTCAGTGGCCTTGGTTGATCAAGGACCTCTCAAGATTTTATCTCTAAGATGAGTTCTGTTCTACAATAGATTTCAGGTGCTATCCTCTTTTCTTCATCCCTTGGTTCGCATGTGACCACGATTGTGACCCAACACTAATGATTTGGGTGCTTATCTGGAGCCTTGAAACTTTGGGCTCTGGGGCTTTGGAGGTTTCCCTTTTTTCTGTGCATCCCAAACATCACAGAACAACAAGCTAAAAAATGTGCTAAGGACGGTGGATCTAGGGTCCACATTCCTTACTCAGTTCTACAACAAATCAGAGCTTTGGAACTCCATCTTTGGTGGTTTCCAAATCACTTCCCAACCAACCTCTTAGAGTGTTTACTTGGTGAACTCGTGAAGTAGGGTGGATCAAATATCCACGTCTTCCCAGCATCCAATGGCTAATACTCGCTATGGAACTCCTAACTTTGAGGGCTCCGAGACTTCGGAGCTTCGAGGCTTTGGGACTTCGGAGCTTCGAGGCTTCAAGACTTCGGAGGATTTCTTCCTTCCATTCCAACATGAACCATTTATTTCAGAGTGTCAAGTCTCCAGACTTCACAATCTAGTGCTACACGTCCAATGTGACCATTAGGGGGGGGCCACCATCCATGCTCGAGAGGAGGGCCATGTGGTGAAGTGTTAGAAGTGGACACATGGCCATATCAGATAGGTGACATGTGTCACATTCTAACTGGCATTTCAATCATCCAAAGGTTCTTAACTCACTGACATGTGGCACACATCCCATGTTTCCACATCATTTTGAGCGACGTCAACAAGCCACGTCACTTCAAAACTTTAGGCCTCGACAATTTTTAAACTTGCACACCCCAATTATCTGAAACGCCAAACTCCTGAACTTCCTTATATTTCAGCGTCCACATAGTACAATTTTCAACATAAAGGTGGTGGCATGTGGCACATATATGACGGGTCCACATTACTATTGGAGACATCATCCTGCCACACAACTTATGCTCTTTTTCTTTGTTACTTCAGAACTTTGGGCCTCAACCCCTCTTTCTCTTATAACTCATAAATTTCATTGAAGTCACGAAGTCTTAATGACTTGGAGGTTAAATTTCATTCACTTTTCTCTAGATTTGATGGTTGTGAAGGATACTCCTTCTCCTGAATAGATCCTATGGCCCAATCATCACATATGTTGTGGTTTCTTCCTCTGTGGAAATTCTTAAACCGTTATATCTCCTGTAGTTCTGAAATTAGTCCAAGTGTTCTCTCAACGCCCTTCTTTCACTCTGCACATCAAAATTATTTGGAACTTTCTCTGAATTCCTCGTTCATGGCCCATCCAAGTTCCATGTAGAAACCATGGGCTCTGAACTTGATTTTTTCCATTTCAACAACAATTATTTTTCGAAACTTTTGCTTCAACTTCCACTAACATGGCCCATCTAGGATCAGTGTTGAAACCTTGGCTCTGATGCCAATTTGTAACATCCCCAGCCACCATAGGTCAGGTAGCATCACTTCTTGGATGTATCTCCTTTCTCTGATAGCAATTCGTGACATCCCTAGGCCTTAAACCAATAGGCCAGGCCATGCCACCAAATAGCGTTCATTCTCTGATATTTTATATATTTACATACATATATATCTAATGCAAATTAAACAACTATAGAATTTTTTTCATGCCACTATTCATGTTGGAATAACATTAAAACATACATGCATTATACAAAGAAAATTCTAACAACATTATAAATTGATTTCCAGATACACATCATATAGAGAATAGATATTTGGTACTTATATTTTAATAGATGACCACCAACTGCGTGTAGACCTCCCACACTTCTCATCATGCTCAGCAGTGGGTCACCCCCAAGTTGGGACTAAACTCCACCAGGAAATGGATTCCTAGGCTTGGAAAGGGAAACAGGAAAGTTGTACAGATCAACAGGAAGGATTTTCTCCCAGGAACCAACTCACACTCACAACCTACAACCTCTCATTCCCCACATTCCTATCCCACCCCAGGAAGTGTTCCCATTATCTTCTCAATAGTCCTTTGGCTTCCTCACTTCTCTTCAAGGGCTTCAACAATAGATCAGACAAGAATTCTCTTAGCACTGTAGTTGTCATTGGGCTCCCTCTAGGAAAATAGCTTCCCTAACAACTTCTCTCACTTGGAGAGAGTTGCTTACAGGCCTAACAACCTTCTTCTTCAGTCCACAAGGCTAAAACCTCGCCTCTTCAAACTCACAGGACTAACAACATTCTTCTTCAATTGATCTCCTAAGTCAATTCGAGTAAGGGGTGATGCCAATAGTAAGGCTCGGTATAGAATAGATGAAGGCAACAAGCCATGCTCAATCAGGGAACTGCTTTGGAAGCACCATCAACTATTAAGGCACAATACGGCTTGGGCAAGGGGTAGGTGCATGACACTTCATAGGAAAAATATAGGATAGTTCACAATGCCTGAAGGTTCTATAGGTGTGTGAATGATGCAGAGGTTGACGATGAAGCAATGGCTCAATGTGTCATTCTCTAGGTGAATATAGACTTGCGAGAATCGTGAGGGTCACGAGAAGGGTGATGGACGTGAGGGTGGTGATGGTCATGAGAATCATGAGTGAACCCCCCATTGATATGGATTTCCCAGCTATAATATGCATGCACCTAGGTTGAAACATGTCTTCTTGAAGTTGCATAAGCTCCACTTAACACTCGTCCCCTTTCCCCAGGAACTTAGGACAACACGATTATGTCAACCTTAGCCTTTTGGAAATAATAATATAATATAAACCCTTTAGAGGTAAGCCCTCTAGCTTAAGCCTTATTCCTAAAAACTTAGTCGCTTCCCTTACCCTACCTAGTGGATCTTAGTCCCCCATAACGCTTTCTCCGTGGTCGTTCTATATGCAACGATGCAATTTTATTAATGGTGTGTGCATTTACATATAAAAAAATCAGGCTCATTGGCCTTAGGCATATAGGCTCTCCAGCCTATTAAAAATATAAGTATTTCATCTTATATCACTTCGATCACCATCCTATATATAAAATTACAATTCAGCATGGGCTCGACCTTGGGGTGTTACACCATTCGAGAAAGTTGTTTTTAGTTCTGCAATTTTATAGTTTCATCCTATTTTATTTATTCAATAGAAGTTATTGTTCACTGGATATGTTTTTTTGTTCTCAGTATCTTTGTGTTATTGTATTAAGTCTATTATTCTTTTCGTTTCATCATAAATCCGGATAAGTGGTATTAGAGCGATTTGCTCTTCATTTATTTTTCTTCGTGCATGTCCCCAACAAGATTTGGGTATAAGAAGTTGGGACTCAAACCAGTCGAGCCTTTGGAATATCATCCACGCCGAACCCAACAACAAGCCATGGGGGATGAGAATAAATTTATAGAACTGGTGTTATCACAGAGTATCAAAATAGGCTCGTCATATTCCACCTGTATATCCCGTAAGGTCTTCTTCATCCAAAGAACTTGAGTACAACATGTTTTTGTTGCAATATATTTTTCTTATGTTGTGGACAAAGATATTGATGATTGTTTCTTGCTCAACCATGATACCAGACACTCACCTAAGTACAAGGATGCACCACTTGTACTTATTCTATCATCAATGATTCCTTCCCAATCTGCATTTTTGTAAGCTACCAAATATTGATCATTCCCTTTTGGATACCATAGTCCAAAATATTATGTTTCCTTGAGATATCTGAATATTCTTTTTACTTCCATGATATGTGTTTCTTTGGGTGTTACCTGAAATATCACAACCTGTTCAACTACTTGCATCACATCCATTCTTGACGTTGTCACATAGAGTAAGCTACCAATCATTGATCCGCAGAGTCTTTGATCTTCATTTGTATATTCATCTTCCTCGCTCAACTTGAAACTGGTCTGCATAAGAGTACTTACGGGTTTACAATCTTCCATTCCAAAATTATTTATCATTTCTCATATATACTTGGTTTGGGAGACAAAAATATATTTATCATGCTGACATATATGTAATACCAAAAATAAATTCAACTCACCGAGAAAAGACATTTTGAACTCATTCTACATATCTCTGGAAAACTTCTGACTCATCTTGTCATCATCACTCCCGAAGATAATTTCATATACATAAACTTCAATTATCAATATAATATCTCGATCCACTTTTATGTAGATATTTCTATCTTCATTTCCTTTCATGAATCCTTGTTGTTGTAGCTACCTATCCAATCTTGAATACCATGCTCTAGGAGCCTGTTTAAGTCCATACAATGCTTTCTTCAACTTGCAAACATAATATTTCTTTTCTAACATTATAAATCCTTTTGGTTGTTCGATGTAGAATTCTTGTTATAAATATCCATTCTTAAAGGATGATTTTACATCTATCTGGTACACCTTGATTCTCTTGGAACATGCATAGACTAAGATCAATCTGATAGCTTCCATCCTAGAAACTAGGGAAAAGGTTTCTTCAAAATTTGTACCTTCGATCTAAGTGTATCCCTTGAAAACTAACCTTACTTTGTCTCTGGTTCCCTGTCCATACTTGTTCAGTTTGTTTTGGTAGACCCACTTTGTACCAATCACACTCTTTTTCTTCGGTCTTGGAACCAGTTCCGATGTGTCACTCTTTTTCTATTTGATCCAATTCGTCATCCATAGCCTTGATCCAGTGTTCATCCTTGTTGGCTTCTTCAAAAATTATTGGCTCAACTGTGGCTAACAATGCTAGGTTGTGTTGTTCTGGTGATATTATTCTTCCTCGAGTTTCAACTGCTGCATATTTATTCCCAATAATCTTTTCTAGTGGATGATTTTTCTGTACTCGTCGGCTAGGTGTCTTAGGAGGTATCTTCTACTCATATTCTTCTTATTATGATTCTATCTTCTCTTATTCTTATGCTTCGTATTCTACTTCTTCTTTTATATCTTCATCGTCATCCTTCTCTTCTAAATCTTTTATTCCTTCTTTGTTCTTCCGTACATATGTCTCATCAATCGTTGCATTGATCCTTTCCATGATTCTGTTGAGTATTGCACTGAATCATTTACAAGCTTTACTTTTTCTTTAATACCCAAGTAGTATGCCTTTTTCAACTCGGGATTCAAACTTTCCAAGCCTTCCATCTTCTCTTTTGATATAACATTTGCTTCCAAATACTCTGAAATGCTTCACATTTTCTGGTATTCCTTTCCATAGCTCGTAGGGAGTCTTATGATTGTTACTTCTAAGCATTCCTTTGTTTAGGATGTGAACATATTTATGAACTTCTTGTGCCCAAAATATGTCACTCAACTTGGAATCATTCAACATCGTTATGTCAATTTCATGTACTATTATGTTCTTCCTTTCGACCACTCCATTTTGTTGAGGTGTCCTAGCTGCTGTGAAATGTCTCTTTATTCTATGTTCTCCACATAAATCCATGAATTCCTTTGATGTAAACTCTCCTCCATTTTCTGATCTTAAACACTTTATTTTCAGATTCATCTCGGTCTAAACCATCTCTTTGTATATCTTGAAGTGTTCGAATGCCTCTGACTTATTCCTGAGAAAGAAAACTACAGTCATTCTTGTATAGTCATCAACCAGTAGCATAAAGTATTGTTCTCCATTTTATCCATTCATTCATGTAGGTCCACATAGATTAGTGTGTAAAATCTCTAATGGTTTTGTTATGGAGTAATATTTTGACTTGAACTTGGTCCTGGATTGTTTTCCTTGTATACAATGCTCACATAAAGAATTTTCTATCTTTGAGATCTCAGGAATTTCTTTCACTGCTTCCTTTCTGTTGATTTTGACAAGGTTATCAAAGTTTATGTGGCCCATCCTTCTATGCCATATCCAACTTTCATTTTATTTTCCTAAGAAAATTTTCCCCTTCCAATATCATTCAGGACATATATGTTGATTGAGGATCTTCTAGATATAATCACCAATTTTCCTTATCCTTATTTTATTATATCACATTTTTCTCAGTCAAACAAAAGTTTATGTCATTGATCACACATTTGACTAACACTTGGAAGATTGTGCTTCGTATCTTCAACCAGTATAACATTTTCTGCCTTGGCATATTTGCGTCCAAGATTGATTGTGCCTCTACCTATGATTTTGGATGAGTTATCATTTTCAAGTGAAACTAATCCATCTCATTCCTTCTTCAGTGTCAGAAACCTATTCTTGTCACCCGTCATATGCTTCGAACAATTTTTGTCAACATACCATCCACTTTTCTTATGTTTCACTTGTAGAGAAAGCGAGCATTATTCAATGTTGAATTGATTCTAATTTCTTATCCATATCCTTTGTGGTTACTATTTATGATTGTTCATATTCTTCTTTGGTTCCTTTGGAGGAATAGTCAATCTACAATCTTTGTGCATGTGTCCAAAGTTGTTGCATTTGTAACATTCCACTTCATTACTCAATGATACAAAACTATTGTAGTTTTTGTTTTGTGTTTCATTAGACCTTCTTGGATAACTAATATTTTATTAGCCTTCATAGTTTCTTCCATTCTTGGCATTTTCTCTACAGTTTGCAGGTTTATGACCAAAATTGTTGCAAGAATAGCATAAACCAAGAAAAATAGTTTGATACCTGGATGTAGGGGATGTTCTAAATGGTGTTTCTCTTTTGAATACTTCTTGTTTGTGAGATGTTTCTAACTATTGATTATGTGTTCTAAATCTTCTAGGTGGTCATGTTCCTCTATGATTTTCTTCTTGGGTTCTTCTTGGACCTCTGACAATTTCTGCATAGCTTCTTTGTTTTTCTTATTGTTTCATTGTCTTAGAGCTCTAACCTTTATCATTATACGTTTGGTTTTACCCTAGTCCGGACTTGTCATAGAATGGATTTTGACTAGTGATGATATCATCCCAAATTTTGATGTTATTCTATTGCATATCTTTCTTCTGGAGATATTTTCTTAAGGTGACTATTTCTTCTTCCAAGCCTTCAATTATCTTCTCCCTATCTTCCAACTAATTTCTAAGTGTTTCTTCAATCCTTTTGTCTTATTCTACCTATATTTTTAAGTTCATGATTATCTTCCCAATTTCTTCTGATTTGGAATTTTTAGATCCTTCTCTCTTCTTTAAATATGCCTTGAGTGACTTGATTTTCTTTCTCTCTTTCCCTGTTTCTTGTAAGGCACTGATTAATTATGCTTTGAGATCGAATTTTCCTTCTTCTTCAGAATATTTAGAATCGTATTCTACTACCATGAAGAGTACTCTTTCTGAATCATTGTCACTATCATCATCCACTTTTGATGAAGAAATGTCTTCATTTGAATAGAAAGTTTTCTTGAAGAATTTCTTTTTGCTCCTTCTATCTCCCTTTTGATTTTGATTTTTCTTTTTAGGATATTCTTCTTCATCACTACCTTTATTCTTAGCATAAGGAAATTTATAAGAAAAATGACCAATACCATCACAATTAAAAATTTTCAATGGAAGCATACCTTTGTACTTGTCGGTTCCTCTTTTTAACTTCCTTATGAAGTTTTCCAATTCTTCATATTCTTCTTAATCATCTTTGCAGCTGCAATCTTGTTTTGAATTTTGCTTTCTCTGCTTCTTCATCTTCTTATATGATTTGAACGTTACTTCCTTCGCGACTGGATTCTCTTGTTCTATATTGATTTCATAAGTTGTGAATATTCCATGTAGCTCATCCATGCTCAAACTATCAAGATATGTTATTTCTTCCAGGGATGATATCTTAGGATCAAATATCATAAGTATGGATCTTGGAACCTTTTGAGTGACCATTGATTCATCAAATTCTTCTCCTAGTCCTCTAATAGTGTTCACTATTTCATTAACTCATAGAAAGTAGGTTGCAATCTCTTCACATTCCTTCATCTTCAGTTGCTCGAACTTATCTCTAAGGGTTTGAAGCTTATCTCCCTTGACTATGGTATCTCCATCATAAATATTTTGAATTTTATCCCAAAGACCCTTTGTGGTATTTTAATGCATAACTTTGAAAAATACAAAATCATCCAGACTGCTCAGAATGGTGTCTTTAGCCTTTGAATTTGTTTCATTGAGTTTATTTCCATATTTTTCGATTGGGTGAGTGGTTGTTGTTGCATATCCATCTGCTAATGTCTGCCAAACATCAAATTCTTGTTCCTGTAAAAAGGTTTGCATCATTTTATTCCAAAAGGCACAATTTTTTCCATCAAACCTGGGTTCTCCAATATTAACATATTCCATGATCTCCTTTCAGTGGTTAAACTATTTCTTGAAGGATGTGCTCTAATACCAATTGTTAGAATAGTGAGAGGGGGGTGAATTAGTATGATCACTTATTATCACTTCTTAACCATAATATGTAATCATTAATGTCATCAACAATATATCATGAGCAGTATAAATCAACAGAGCATAATAAATATCCACAGAAACACAGTAGACCAAAATTTATGTGGAAAACCAAATGGGAGAAAACCACAAAATGATTTTATTATATATCAAAATAATACATTCATTGGAAGCACCAACTTCCCAATTCTCCAACTACAACCTGAAGGAAGATACAACCCCATATTTATAAGCTCCAACCTAAAGAAAGATACAACTCCTTAAATTCTATGGCTCCAACTAGAAGGAGACGGAAGGAATAATACCAATGTAGAATATGCAGATTGAACACTGGTAACTAGTTCCTGATGTGAAACATTGATGTTCTCTACAGAAGGTGGAGTAGAGTCATCAAATAAAATATGGAAGTGCTTGTCATCCCAGAAATGACAACTATCCATATACCAATCATCAAAATCTACCTCCAAATCATACCAAGCATATATTTATTGATTATATTCATCCTTGAGGCCCTCCATAAGAAATATTTCCTGCATGTTATTCAATGAATCTTGAATACTACAAAAACTATCCTTGAGGTCGTCTTTGAGGCTGTCTGTGAGGTTGTTTGTGAGGCCATGTACAAATGCATCCAATCTGTCATCCAATGTGTGAAACAATTGGGATTTGAATGATTCAAGAATTTCTTTGAGGTTTTGAGAAGAAATAGCCATATGAGCATCCTATGAATTCACCCAATAAGTTACGGCAGAAAATCGTGGCTTTTTCTGGAAAAACCCTAAAAAACTGTTGAAGTTAAAATGTTCATAACTTCACTTCCCGGACTCTGTTTTGGCTGATTTGTTTTTTGAAATTGGGTGAAATTGTGAGAGGAACTCATATCTATAATTTATTTGGGAAAATTCGGCCTCTAGATGCTACAAAAATAAAAAAATTATCGCCGTCGTCCGCGGAAAAAATCCTAAAAATTTGCAGATTTTAAAACTTCAATATCTTGACTTCCCGGACTCCGTTTCGGACGATTTTTTTTTTTAACTTGGATGTTTTTCTGAGAGGAACTCAGATATAAAACCCTTTTTTGAAAATTTTGTACATAAATATACCAAAAACTTCGAGAATGTCGTGGCCCTCTTTTTTCTGCTCCGAAAAAAAAAATCTGCAAAAATAAAAAATATTTTCCCACAATGTCTGCCCAAGGAAAGTGCTCTGATACCAATTGTTAAGAACCAAAGACTGAATAAAAAAGCACCACAACTGATATAGAAGAACAACATAGAAAAAAAAAACTTTATTATATCAAACCCTTGAGGTAGGGAAACACCATATATTAATCCTTATGGAAGGATAAAACTCCTCAAGCAATCCTTGCTTGTACAATCACAATATTCTTCACTATGTTTCATTACATTGCCTACACTTCTTTATATAGCTCGCCCTATATCCTAAAAACCTTCTAAGAATTCCTCTTACATTTATTATATCTAATTACCCATTTATTATATCTAACTACCATAGTGGGTCTTATTTAATAATATAGTGGACCTAGTCCCCCTTACATTGAATGACCTCCACTATTATCACTATGGGCCCTCTGGCCACCCCACTACCTCTCTAGCTACCTTACAGAGCCTATAACCCCCTGATTCTCAGGCTCCAACCTGAAGGAATAAAAAATATTTGTGTTCTCTGACACCAACTGGAAGGAGGATAAAACCCCCTTTCCTTGCCTAGTCCTGCCTCCATGAAATATAAGTGTAGATCATTTGTCACTACCACAATCATTGTCATTGTCACTATTACTTCCACTGTCACATCAACATGTAACCTGTCATTGTATCCAACCTGTCACTATCACTGTACCATCAACATATAACTAATCATCAACATAAGTGTTATCACTGAAATTTCGTCCGCATGTGGAGACAAGAACTCCACATCGTCAAAACAGGACTGGAGTCATTCATGGCATGGGATTAATGCCACAGCATTGCAAAAAGCATCAAAAACTATACCAAATGATCAAAAATTTGAAGGGCTCTTTACATCATCTGAGTGCGTGCGCGTATGCGCGTAATAGCATCGTACAAAGCGTGCATATGTGCACAAGGTGCGGCTGTTGGGCTAAAAACCCGCGCGCCTACTAAACGACGCATTTATTGAAATTGGTCGGCCTCCCAACCACTAATGGATCAGCTCCCAAGTCGATTTGACACCAAATCCGAGCTC
>JZKD02S1672706.1:935508-974217 GCA_000966675.3 Picea glauca
GGCATTATTGATGAGTTGGCCAAAATTCTTTATGGCGTTCTCTATATAGATCATAAACGTTGGAAATGGTGTAAATGGTGTAAAAATGCATGCCAGGGGTATGTTTTTTGGTCCCAATTTGTTGTCGTTTGACCAAGTTGAAATAGTATGGCATAGTGGAAGACTTTATAACCTCCTTTGATCACTTGGATTTCAGAACGGAGGGCATGGCAGATGCCTTCTTCAGGGAGTGTTTTATCAATGGCCTAAAGGATGAAATCCAATCGCAGGTCCTCATGGCTCGCCCCCATACTTGGTTGGAGGATACTTAATGCACCAAAGAAGCACAACAAGTTGTATTCTCCCATAACCGAAAACCCTATTTTCTTCCACACCCTCAACCTACCAATCCTGCCCCTCATGCCACCCCTCTCAAGATCGAGAAATTAACTCAAGAAGAAATGGATGAACACCAACTCAAGGGTATTTGCTATAATTGTGATGAAAAATGTTTTCCCGAGCACAATTATAACAAACAAAATCTTTTTATGGTCATTTATGAGGATGTTGTTGATGAGGAGACTGAAGCTTCCATTGTGGAAGAGCTACTCCGAATAGATGATCCTACTTTCCCCTATGATTTTTTTGCATGCCCTCATTGGCTTCTCTGCTCCCCAAACTCTCAAGATAATTGGCTACATTAAGAATAGGAAATTCATAATCCTTGTTGATAGTGGCAGCACCCATAATTTTATTCACCATCACCTTTCCCATGAAATCAATTGCTATATCTATGTCATCAACAATTTTCAAATCATGATTTCCAATGGCAGTTCTATGAAAAGTGGTGGGAATTTCGAAAATGTGTTCCTACAAATTAGTCAGTACCACCTGAAATCTCATATGTTTTCTATCGACATGGGAAGTTGTGACATTGTGCTCAGTGTTGAATGGTTACACACTCTCGGTCCCATCTTCATGGACTTTAAGGACCTCACCATACAATTCCAACAGGTAGGATAACAATATAAATTCCATGGCATCATCGTAGGCTCACTTGAGATCACCACCTCCCACAGAATGGAAAAGATACCAAAAAAAGGGTCATTCGAGCATTATTTCCCAACTCCATTCCATTCACGTCATTGAGACACCCTCTGTGCTCCCTGACCTCCAATCTATACTTTCTAGACACCAGGCTATTTTTACAACTCCCCATGGACTTCCCCCTTCCCGTGATGCCCATGATCATTCCATTCCTCTAGTACCAGAAATTCTTCCTCCCACGGTTTTCCCTTATCGTCATCCTTTTTCCTAGGAAAATGAAATTGAGAAAAAATTTCAAGAATTGCTAGAAGTCGATGTTATTCATCCTAGTACCAGCCCCTATTCTTCTCCAATAGTCATGGTACTCAAGAAAGAAGGAACTTGGTGCATGTGTTCTGATTTTTTGGGCCCTCAACAAACTCACAATAAAAGACAAATGTTTTATTCTTGTCTTTGATGACCTTTTGGATGAATTGAGTGGTGCACAATACCCTACAAAATTTTATCTTCGTTCTCTCTACCACTAGATACATATGAAAGAGGAAGACATACACAAGACTGTCTTTCAAACTAATGAGGGTCATTATGAGTTCTTGGTCATGCCCTTTGGACTATGTAATTCCCCCTCCACTTTTCAAAGTCTCATGAATTATGTCTTTCATCCTTTCCTCCATCATTTTTTCTTAGTTTGCTTTGATGATATTCTCATCTATAGTAAAACTTGGTCTTCCCATCTTGCTCATGTGGATCAAGTTCTCCATCTATTGTCTAAGCACAAGCTTTTTATCAAACAATCTAAATGTGCTTTTGGCACCTTTGAAGTTGAGTATCTGGGTCATATTGTAGGAAAGGATGGTGTACAAGTGGATCCTAAGAAAATTGAAGCTATGAAGGATTGGCCTTTCCCATAACTCTTAAAATCTTATGTGGGTTCTTGGGCTTAATGGGATATTATCACAAGTTTGATCGGAATTATGGAAAAATTGCAGCTCCTCTCACTACTCCCCTTAAAAAGAATGCTTTTAGTTGGAATCCAACAACTCATCAATCCTTCCAAGCCTTAAAATAGGCTATGTGCACTAATCCTATCCTGGAACTACCCGAATTCACAAAGAATTTTGTCCTGGAATGCAATGTGCTAGGGAAAGGCATTGGGGTAGTCCTCATGCAAGATGGTTGACCTTTGGATTTCATTAGTAAACAACTATCAGCTTGACATTTGGGCCAATCAACCTATGAAAAGGACATGTGGGCTATTATGCATGCAATGGATCTCTGGAATCCTTATCTCTTGGGGAAATGATTCTAAATTAAAACTGATCATCATAGCTTCAAGTATTTTCAAGAGCATATGATTTCCTCCCCGAAGCAACAAAACTGGGTGACCAAGCTGTTTGACTATGATTATGAGATCATATATAAGAAGGGTAAAGAAAATGAGGTTGTCGATGCTCTTTCAAGGAAATATGAAGAAGAAGGGTCCCTCTTTTCCTTCTCATTCATTTTCACAGAATGACTTCGGGTTGTTCTCCAGGAATGTTTGCAAGACCCAAAAATTTATAGTTTAATCAAGAAATTGCAACATGATTCTCAAACTTCTCTAGGATACTCTTGGCAGAATGAAGATATTTTCTATAAAGGTCCCCTCTATTTAATCAAACATTTGAACCTTAAACCCAGTGTCCTCTCTAAGTTGCATGCTTCACCCATAGCTAGGCATTCCAAGTTTACCAAAACGTATAAACGGGTCAAACGTTATTTTTTTGGGGATGGTATGAAATAGGACATCCAAATTTTTGTGGTTGAATATGATACTTGTAAATGCAATAAGGGTGAAACAATCAAAGCTCTAGACACACACCAACTACTCCATGTTGATGCATGTAGCATCAGACAAGTATTTTTGCATAGCCTTGGTGTCTAGNGGCATTATTGATGAGTTGGCCAAAATTCTTTATGGCGTTCTCTATATAGATCATAAACGTTGGAAATGGTGTAAATGGTGTAAAAATGCATGCCAGGGGTATGTTTTTTGGTCCCAATTTGTTGTCGTTTGACCAAGTTGAAATAGTATGGCATAGTGGAAGACTTTATAACCTCCTTTGATCACTTGGATTTCAGAACGGAGGGCATGGCAGATGCCTTCTTCAGGGAGTGTTTTATCAATGGCCTAAAGGATGAAATCCAATCGCAGGTCCTCATGGCTCGCCCCCATACTTGGTTGGAGGATACTTAATGCACCAAAGAAGCACAACAAGTTGTATTCTCCCATAACCGAAAACCCTATTTTCTTCCACACCCTCAACCTACCAATCCTGCCCCTCATGCCACCCCTCTCAAGATCGAGAAATTAACTCAAGAAGAAATGGATGAACACCAACTCAAGGGTATTTGCTATAATTGTGATGAAAAATGTTTTCCCGAGCACAATTATAACAAACAAAATCTTTTTATGGTCATTTATGAGGATGTTGTTGATGAGGAGACTGAAGCTTCCATTGTGGAAGAGCTACTCCGAATAGATGATCCTACTTTCCCCTATGATTTTTTTGCATGCCCTCATTGGCTTCTCTGCTCCCCAAACTCTCAAGATAATTGGCTACATTAAGAATAGGAAATTCATAATCCTTGTTGATAGTGGCAGCACCCATAATTTTATTCACCATCACCTTTCCCATGAAATCAATTGCTATATCTATGTCATCAACAATTTTCAAATCATGATTTCCAATGGCAGTTCTATGAAAAGTGGTGGGAATTTCGAAAATGTGTTCCTACAAATTAGTCAGTACCACCTGAAATCTCATATGTTTTCTATCGACATGGGAAGTTGTGACATTGTGCTCAGTGTTGAATGGTTACACACTCTCGGTCCCATCTTCATGGACTTTAAGGACCTCACCATACAATTCCAACAGGTAGGATAACAATATAAATTCCATGGCATCATCGTAGGCTCACTTGAGATCACCACCTCCCACAGAATGGAAAAGATACCAAAAAAAGGGTCATTCGAGCATTATTTCCCAACTCCATTCCATTCACGTCATTGAGACACCCTCTGTGCTCCCTGACCTCCAATCTATACTTTCTAGACACCAAGCTATTTTTACAACTCCCCATGGACTTCCCCCTTCCCACGATGCCCATGATCATTCCATTCCTCTAGTACCAGAAAGTCTTCCTCCCAATGTTTTCCCTTATCGTCATCCCTTTTCCTAGAAAAATGAAATTGAGAAAAAAATTCAATAATTGCTAGAAGTAGATGTTATTCATCCTAGTACCAGCCCCTATTCTTTTCCAATAGTCATGGTACTCAAGAAAGAAGGAACTTGGTGCATGTGTTCTGATTTTTTGGGCCCTCAACAAACTCACAATAAAAGACAAATGTCCCATTCTTGTCTTTGATGACCTTTTGGATGAATTGAGTGGTGCACAATACCCTACAAAACTTTATCTTCGTTCTCTCTACCACTAGATACATATGAAAGAGGAAGACATACACAAGACTGCATTTCGAACTAATGAGGGTCATTATGAGTTCTTGGTCATGCCCTTTGGCCTATGTAATTCCCCCTCCACTTTTCAAAGTCTCATTAATTATGTCTTTCATCCTTTCCTCCATCATTTTTTCTTAGTTTACTTTGATGATATTATCATCTATAGTAAAACTTGGTCTTCCCATCTTGCTCATGTGGATCAAGTTCTCCATCTATTGTCTAAGCACAAATTTTTTCTCAAACAATCTAAATGTGCTTTTGGCACCTTTGAAGTTGAGTATCTGGGTCATATTGTAGGAAAGGATGGTGTACAGGTGGATCCTAAGAAAATTGAAGCTATGAAGGATTGGCCTTTCCCATAACTCTTAAAATCTTGTGTGGATTCTTGGGCTTAATGGGATATTATCGCAAGTTTGATCGGAATTATGGAAAATTTGTAGCTCCTCTCACTACTCCCCTTAAAAAGAATGCTTTCAGTTAGAATCCAACAACTCATCAATCCTTCCAAGCCTTGAAATAGGCTATGTGCACTAATCCTATCTTGGAACTACCCGACTTCACAAAGAATTTTGTCCTGGAATGCAATGTACTAGGGAAAGGCATTGGGGTAGTCCTCATGCAAGATGGTTGACCTTTGGATTTCACTAGTAAACAACTATCAGCCTGACATTTGGGCCAATCAACCTATGAAAAAGACATGTGGGCTATTATGCATGCAGTGGATCTCTGGAATCCTTATCTCTTGGGGAAACGCTTCCAAATTAAAATTGATCATCATATCTTCAAGTATTTTCAAGAGCATATGATTTCCTCCCCAAAGCAACAAAACTGGGTGGCCAAGCTGTTTGACTATGATTATGAGATCATATATAAGAAGGGTAAAGAAAATGTGATTGTCAATGCTCTTTCAAGGAAATATGAAGAAGAAGGGTCCCTCTTTTCCTTCTCATTCATTTTCACAGACTGACTTTGGGTTGTTCTCCAGGAATGGTTGCAAGACCCGAAAATTTATAGTCTAATCCAAAAATTGCAACATGATTCTCAAGCTTCTCCAGGATACTCTTGGCAGAATGAAGAGATTTTCTATAAAGGTCCCCTCTATTTAATCAAACATTTGAACCTTAAACCCAAGGTCCTCTCTAAGTTGCATGCTTCACCCATAGCTAGGCATTCCAAGTTTACCAAAGCCTATAAACGGGTCAAATGTTATTTTTTGGGGGATGGAATGAAATAGGACATCCGCACCTTTGTGGTTGAATGTGATACTTGTAAATGCAATAAGGGTGAAACAATCAAAGCTCTAGACACACACCAACTACTCCATGTTGATGCATGTAGCATCAGACAAGTATTTTTGCATAGCCTTGGTGTCTAGCATACAGAAGTCATCCAAAGCCTTCTACTCTTGAATTTTCTTGAATTAAAGGAATTATAAAAGTAAATTTATTTTATTAATTAAATGAGTTATTTAAGGAAATGATAAAATTAATTAGCATGTAATATAAATATCAAGTGAAGTGAGAAGTAATCTCACTTGTCAATCACATTGGATTAGAAATATATTATAACTCATGATTATAAAAGAAAGGCTAGGGTGAAGGAGGAAGATACTTGATACTTGAGATTCTTGTGAATAGAGAAGGACCTTTTCTTTCAAGAGGATTGGATCACAAAGGAATGTGATTCAATATCTTGGATAGGTGGAGAAGGACTTCCATATAGAGATCACATCAAGGAGAGGAGAGAACATAGTCTTTCACAAGTTGGTTTCAATCAAGCGAAGCCATAGGGAAGAGTTGCATTGTACATATTTTTTCATACATGATTTCTGTACATGTACACGGGTTCCAATGGAGACAGGTGTGTGTACGTGGGTGTGTCATAGGTATAGTCACATACATATAAAAAGCATGCATTTCTAGGTTGTACAATAGAACAAAATTTTCCAGGTTTGTCTACAATTGTATTTCTCTAAGTGGGCCATTATCTCTATTATAGGAGCCCTAATTTTAGCATAATAAAATCATTCTCAGCACTAGTTTTCCCTTCGGGGTATTTCTAAGCATATCTACCTAAAACTATTTGTGTTTATGTGTGTATGATTTGGTTTATAGTTTTTCTTCCACTACATTTTTTAAGTTGAATATTTCATGAGTGTATTTTTGTTTTGTGAGCTATTAATCTGATTTGTAGTAAGGAAATCAGTAGATAACAAGATACCTAGGTGTTGGAGTAAGAGGTTTTCAACATGGTATCAAAGCACATGCCCTAAAGAGAATCCAGATATTACGTCCATAGAAGTTGATATAAGATCTATCAGATTTGTAGGAGATCTTAGCAGATCCATAACCATCAGGAAGAAATCGAAGGACATATTTCAGGGGAATAGTCGTACTAGGACATAACTAGGGTTTTGCAGGCTTAGGGAGTTGTACGCAGGTTGCAAGAAGGGACAAACACGTACCTACACGGGTGTACGTTATCACAGACACATACATATGCAGGTTCCAATGAGCACATGAACATACATATGTGGGTGTCAGTGAGCACAAGGGTATACATACTCAATTGTTAGTGATCACAGGTGTGTACGTAAGCGGGGGTTCAATTGTGACAAGAGTGTACATGTTTTTCTAGGTCAGTACATGTGCATTTTCCAATAGCAAGTTATTTCCAGGGTATTTTATTAGGTCTTAGGGATGGAAAAAACACCATTAAGAGTTGGAGACAGATTGGATGGAGAATCAAACTTCCTACCTTGGAAAGAAAGAGTAATTTTGGTGTTGAAGGAGTATGACCTTTGGGAGCTAGTGGAAAAAGTAGTTGTTCCACCAACAAATCCGACAGTTTTGGAATCTCACAACAAGAAGGAAATCAAAGCAAAGAGCCTCCTCCTGGATTTGGTGAAGGATTATCTAATTCCTCACCTATCCGAGAAGAACATGGACAAAGAGATGTTTGATTCATTGGTAAGTTTATTCCAAAGAAAGAACATGAATAGGAAGATGGTCTTAATAAATAAACTCAGATCAATAAATATGTCTAGATATGATAATGTTATGAGCTATCTCATGAGGATCACAAAGTTGTGTGATCATATTACAACTATATGGGATAAAGTAGAGGACATAGAGCTCATGAATGTGGCATTGAATGATGTTCCCAAGTCTTGGGAACCATTTTTCAAAGGAGTTTGCGTTAGGGAAAATCTCCCAGATTGGAAAATAATTTTGGATGATTTCATCCTAGAAGAGACTTAGGAGGAGTCTAAGAGAAACAACCATGGAGGTAATGAGGAGAAATTGTCTCTTGTCAATAATACGAAGAAGGGAAAAGGAAAGAGTTCTAGAAAGAAGGATAACAATGATGGAGGATCATCACAACCAGGGAAGAAAAAGCACTAGAGTAAAATCAAGTGTTTTTCATGTCATAATAATAGAGATTATGCATCTTAGTGTCTTGAGAAGAAGAAAGGTAAAGGAAAGATGCAAACAACAACATCAGTAGAGACACATCTTGAAGAGTTTGCAACAAAGTTTGAGAAGGATTTCTCATTAGTTTCTTTCCTTTCTACCAGCACAACTACAAGGAGTTCTTGGTTCTTGGAAAATGGTGCATCTTCTCATATGACAAAAGAGCATGAGCTACTTAACATTCTAAAGGAGAGGGACTTAGATATTCATGTGAAACTTGGTGATGATGCCAAGTTTTCATTGAAGGGAGAGGGAATAGTCATGTTCCATCTTGAGTTAGGAGGTTTGTTGGATTCCCAAGATGTGCTTGACGTACCAGGTTTGAAGAAGAATTTTCTCTCAGTATCACCTAAGGAGGACATGTGTTTTTCTGTTACTTTTCAAAGAGGGAAAATACTCATATGTCTAAAGAAATCTAGCCGAGACAACACAATGGTTGTTGGGGTTAGTGAGTGCACTTTATACGATTTGCAAGGCAATCATGTTCAAGATTTGGTACACAATTGTTGTGGTGGGAAATCTCCCTACAGACTAGAATTTAGGGTTATATTATGCATGCAGATGAGACCGAAAGAATCCTAATTTATATCGTCGTCCCAAACCTAATCCCCATTTCTTTTAAGAAAATACATGGTTAGACGAACATACCTTATTTCGGGCGTTCGATATCGATCCTTCTTCACGCTTGATCGCTTGTTGGAAGCTCTCCTCCCAAGGCTAACCTGCATACAAAACAAGCAACAAACTATACATGCATTTTACCTACAGGTTAATGGGTTAGAGATTCAAACATATATTCAATAAACTATGAAGAAATCATATAGTGGGATGGGAAAAGCATTTCTTTATTAATTTTAATGAATCAACTTACAATGTCGAGATCGGCCACCACTCTGCAAACCTGATCCTAGGCTCCTCTTCAACTGCCCTCCAACTTCTTTGCTTTGTATCTCTTCTTGCACAAGGATGGCTAAAGGGTTGGGACAATGAGAATGTGAAATTGGGTAGAGTTTCTTTACTATTATTCTCCTCCTCCAAATGGGACCCCTAACCCATCTTTTATAGGCTAGAAGAAGCTAGGTATTTGGACGAACCCTTGGCCATGCATGGCTGGAAGGTTTAGTTAACTTACCCAAAGCTGTGTGTTCCATCGAAAACTTTCCTTTTTTCATGCTTTTTTAGGTACACGTGGGATTTTTTGGGTCAGCTAGCGTGTACACGCGTGCAGTAATGGAGTAGGGCGTGTGGGCCCTTATAAAAGAGGTTTTTAAGAAGAGTTGTTCAGCAGTGCTTTGGCAAAAAAGGAATCTGAGATGGCCTGATGCTAGGTAAGCATGTCTGGTGCAAATTAGGGTTATAACAGATGCCCCCTAATGTGTGAGGTCATAAGAGCATCTGATGGCCGAAATACATTACCAATTTTTACTGATGTGCCGAACAGGTGAGCCCAGGGATCGGGAACCGGGAGGTGCCATCTGCAAAATAACAAATGTCTCACCGAGGCGGGCATACCCATGCTCGGGATAAAATAGAATCATGGCTACCAATCAAATACACTATAGATCCATGCCAAATAACTATATAAAGTGTAGCCGCGAACAATACACAGCAGAGCTACATCTTGAAATCAAAAAGATATACATATAGAGTATCCATCTTCTAGAAGTTGATACAGCCTGATGGCTGGAGATGAGATCTTCAGAGCTCGAGCAACAACTTCAAAAAATCTTCAAAAATCGATTAGGAGTGTAATATGAGTGTACGACTTTACTACCCAGAGGTCTTCGACGACTCGTCAGTCATGGACTAGATAATTTTGATGATCAGACTGAACCCTTCATTGATTCCAAACAAGGAATTGATTGGACATTCAGGATGGCCGGGTATGAGGGCAAGAGACAAACTGCAGAGGGGCCAACTCAGGCTTCGTGACAAAATTCCCTTGGACAACAGCATGACAAATGATGAGACTTAGGCAACATGGCATTGACATAAGTTTACAAGGTAGGAGGCAACGCAAACTCTCCATATGTTTGGAAAAATAACCAAACGGAGGAGGACACAGCTCTATGTAGCGAGAACAGCTTCCTAAAGTCATATTACATCCCAGGGTTTGATGAACAAATGGACAGATGTGCTTTATCCAAGGGCGACTCATTATCTTGCTAATAAAGAAAATACTTTTCCCTTCCTCTTTTTGGGGTATATTTGATTTTTTTTTTTTTTGTCTTTTTCAATGATTTTGGAAAAAGAATAAAAGAATGTTACATTACAAAGGAGGATCGAGTGTCACAAACATACTAGTTCCAAGAGCACGGAACACAGGGATACTTAGAGCAAAGGGACATATGTAAGAAAAGGACACTCGAGAAAAATCTTCCAGGGGCCAAAGGTGTCAAGACGCAAAGGCAAAGTGCTATAGGGATTGCATATGAGGCATGCTTCAGATGGTTTAGTTGAGAGCAACATGGAGCCGACATTAGGCCAAAGACGTGGTTATGAAAATGCGATTAATAAAACACACAATGGTAACGTCCTTCGATGTAAGTTTAACGAGCCCAGAGAAGGTAAGCTCGGTGGTTTTTCATATTTAGAGAGTCTGAAAAAACGTAAAAGGAGACTCCATTGGGGTACCTTTTTTGAAGATAGTCTAGTCGGTTCGAAAAAGGGGTAAAATAGCACCAACAAGACGTCCATTCAAAACCATTTTAACGAGTGTGAGAAAGACAAGATCACTCGACCATTTTTTCATTTTTAAAGAGTCTAAAAAGAGCTTAACTATGGACTCCATCGGGAATGTTCTTCTGGACCAGTTTAAAGAGTGTGAGAGAATAAGGTCACTCGACGATCTTTTCAATTTTAGGGAGTCTGAAAAGAGCTTAACTATGGACTCCGTGGGGGTTCCTTTTTCGTAAATTTAGTCCCTCATGCCCAAAAAAGGGTTAAAATGATACCTGAGAGTACTCTTCTAGAGAACTGAAGTTCCATAGAGTATACCTTTATTCGTACAGTTGACCATCCAGACCGAAAAAGGGGTAAACTACCGTCAGATAGACGTGACTTCAAATTTCAGTTTAACGAGTGTGAAAGGCCACAAGATCGCTTGTCAATCTTTTCATGTTTAGAGGGTATGAAAAGGGCTTAAAAGAACGCCCATTATATATTTTGGGAGTCCCGAGGGTGAAGTCAAGAGTGAAAAGGAATCATGTAAATGAGGCTCAAACTCGTAATCAGGAAAAACAACAAGGACTCCCGAGCCTACAGTGATTAGAGACAGCATGGATACCATAATGCAACCGGGATCTACCTAGGGCATCCATGTTCCGGTAAGATCTACCACTAAGTCGTGACACTTATGAAGCAGTTATGATGGTTCTGTGTCACAACCTGATGGGATCGATCCTATGGCAAAGGAAAAAGACAACGAGATACAAAAATCAGGGTAGAAACCTAACCTACATGCTCAAGTTGATCCTTGGAAAAAAAAAATCACAGACTGTCGAAAATTACCCAAAACTCCAAAAAACTGTCTCGATACCCGATCATATCCCTCCCATGCAACTCCTAAATCACTTCTAAATGGTTTTTGGTTTAAAGAAAATGATAAGGGGGGCCAAAAAAGTGACAAAAAGAGGCCAAAAAGTCTATAAATAGAAGCTGGCAACTCATTATCACCATTGTTGATTTGGAAATTGACTCTGGAGACAAAAAACCCCCTTTGTCAAAAGTGGTGATTCCGAGAGCTACAATGGACGAAATGAACTTCTGTCTGGACCAAGTAAGTACAAACTCTCTTATCTTGCATTTTAAGTCTTTCTTTTTTCTTTAGGTTTCATTTTTGGGGGGGGCGTCGACCTTCAAAAGGTCGACCCTAGGTCCACGCGGGCTGTCTCAGGATAGGCCACGTGTACATTCAGGCAAAGTAAAACCTACACACGTGTACACATGACTGTCAGTATTACAACCCGTGTGGACCCCCTTTTTGAATGAAAAAAGCTTGAAAAACAAGGGTTAACCCTCCTGAACCTTGGTGCTTTGCAGGATGTATGTCCACTGGAGAGAAAGAGGGCATGAAGAGGTTAGTGAGCTGGTCGGGGAAGACCCCAATGCTGTGGCTGCCTTGATGCAATGTGGGTTACTCAAGTTCTTCTTATGTCCTTTTATGTGGGCACAACCTAGGCTACTGAATGCCATGGTTGACTACTGGAATCCGTATGCAGAGGCATTCATGTTAGAGGGGTAGTCACTGGTGCCCAGGATCGAGGAAATTTATTTTTTAACTAGCCTCTCCTGGAGAGGGGAACCAGTCAACTTCCGGACTTTTCCTTCGGGGTCGCATAACATAGCGGAATTGATAGGTATTTACTGTGCGGCTTCACAGACCGCTCGGGCTCCTAGGTGCCCATAAGCAAGATTATTGACTTATTGCTACAGGCGATAGTGTTGCTTAATCACTGGTTCTACGGCTTTGCATTAGGCATCTCGGGCACAGATGAATTGTGCAATCCAGTGCTTAAATGCACAAATTTTTGATTGGAGCACCACATTGTTAGAGTGTATGAAGAGGCAGTTGATAGATTGTCAATTGTGGAAACAGAGGAACTTTGGGTTCGGGACCATTCTGTGCTCGTTCTTCTTTGAGAAAGTTCTAAGCTTTAGTCCTTGAGTAGTGGTACGAGGACATCAGGCCTCTCTTCCTGCTATGTGTAGATGGGAAGTATTGCTGCCATGACAGGGTGGTGGAAGGACTAATGAGTCCTTTGATGATGATTTCTTTGCTTGGCTATCGCGACAGATCCCAGTTATTGAGGATTACCCGTATGCAGGGATTGATTTTTCGAGGGATCATGAGATACCAGTGCCTCATGGTGAGGAGTGAGGAGAGATGGGTAAGTCTCCATCTTTGTAGTTGTTTTTATTTTTTGTGAAGCATATGTAATTTTTATGTCATTTTTGTTATATATCATTTTTTTATATACCAGAGTATTTGACAGATACACGATTGTTGTGTGCGAATGTGGAACCAGTGTGACCTGCTGACTATGCGAGGAACAGGTGTCGTCCTCAGCCAAGGGCCACACTTGCCGCCGACGGGGGACCAGTAGTAGCAGGAGATCTTTTAGCTGGGGATGCTGAGAGGGTGTTGAGACGAGTCGAGCGGAACTTTACTGCGCTCATTCGCACGGTCCCTATGGCAGAGATTGAGGATATGCCACCATCCATGTAGCCTCATGTAGTGGGGGCATCACGGATGTGGGTCCAATTATTTCGACGTTTATCCAATGTTGTAGATCAGTACAACAGGGCACACAGGCCCTAACTTTAGTTAGGATTTTCGCGTGCCGTGAGCACTACTTGTATATATTTTTTGAGCGCATAAGCCCTTTGACTTGTTACTGGTCATATTTTTGAGGCGCTTGCGTCCATCTGTGTACTCTTTCATATTTTTGAGGCGCTTGCGTCCATCTGTGTACTCTGGTTACTTATGATATTATATATGGATTTTTATGTTTTTTCGTGGCTTATGGATCATTTTTGTAAAAAATGTATTTACATGTTTATGTGTATGTATTTTCATATGTGTGCAATATGCCAATCTAAAATTTGATTAACTAGAGTATCTGTAATTTGATTTAATCTCCTAGGAACATGAAAATATGTAATATAATCAAAGTTTCGTTCTAAGAGACGTACCCTAAGGAATCGTCGGTGTAAAGTCGGATCATGAACATGGTAGATTCTATTTAACTGAGACACAACCATCTGAGCGTCGAGATATACCCGGAGATGAGAGATACCAAATGACAAGGTGTCACGAAGCAACTCAATAACTGCACTGTATTCGGCGACATTGTTTGTGGTGTCACCTAAGTATATACCTCCAGAAGATAATAACTGGCCTTGAGGTGTAAAAATTACCCAAGCTGCGGAGGAAAGCCTCTGAGTGTGCTGGCTAGCACCATCTACATACCCAATGAACATCTCGGATTCACTTGACATCTGCCACAGTGACGAAAGATAACATCAACGACACATCCATAACACTAAAAGAAACTAGAAAGTAATAGTACAAAGACTATACATATGTTAAAAAAAGTTACCCATGGTGACCTACCTATGAGTAATACTTCTTGAGGTAGACTCCATTTCTAGGCTCTGCCAAAGTATTCCCTTCAAATTCAACCAGACGATAAGCACCCTTCTTTAGAACCTCTTTTATGATGAAAGGTCCGAACCACATGGGTTTGAATTTTCCTTCCCCCAGGGGGTCCCTATCTTGATCGTAGACCAAGACAAGGTCGCCTTCAGTGAAAATCTGAGGGCGAATGGACCTATCATACTGACACCTAAATTTATTTTTGTGAGCCTCATTGGCCAAGGCTGCATCATGATGCTGCTCATTGAGTTGTTCCAGGTATAATAACCGCTCTTCAAGTGGAGAAGTGTCTGGCAATAATTGTACTACCAACTTTAGAGACAAGATCTAACATTCGATAGGAAAGACTGCCTCCAGCCCGTAAACGAGTTGGAAAGGTGAGAAACTAGTTGCAGTCTTAACAGATGTTCGGTAAGCTCATAATGTCGAGTATAACATCAAATGCCAATTTGACTTGGCTGAGTTGATCGTTCGCTGTAGAATGGTCTTAAGAGTTTTGTTCACATCTTCCACCTGACCATTTTCTTGGGGGTAGTAGGGTGATGAATGTCCCTGCCATAACCCAAGCTTTGATGTTAACTCGGTCATCATCTGGTTTTGAAAGTGAATTCCATGGTCAATGACAATCTCCCTTGGGACGCCGAACCTTGCTATTATCTGGTTGAATAAAAAGAGAGTTGCAATCTCTCCATCATATTTAAACGTTGGCATAGCTTCGACCCACTTCGTGAAGTAGTCTACGGCTACGATGATGTAACAATGCCCCCTTGCTGAAGCAGGGTTGCATGTAGTATAATCAATCCCCCACTTGGTGAAGGGACCAAATGTGATGACAGGAAACATGGGAGCGGGATGTGTTGTCATCTTCTGAGAGAAGATTTGGCATGGGGGGCACTTCTTGACTGATTCGATACAATCTTTGATAAGTGTCATCTAGAAGTAACCTGCTTATAGAATATTTTGGGTTGTTGCCAACCTAGAAAAATGAATACCACAGGCTCCGGTATGGCAATCGTTAAACACGATAATGACTTCTTCGTGAGTGAGACATTGGCGCAGGATGCAGTCTACACCTCTCTGATACAATGTATCATCGAGTATGAGATAATTCCTAGCCTGATGGCGTATGCATCGACGCTCATCACGAGAAGCAGAGGTGGGACACTTCAAATTCTGGAGATAGATAAGTATATTTCCGTACCAGGGATCCGAAGAGGTGATAAAAAACATATCTCCTCTGATAGGCGACTCTTCAGGCACAAGATCACCTAACTCAATCGGAAGTTCCAAAATAAGTTCTGCAAAGACCAGTGACTTTTTGGATTTTGCTGAAACGAAATCTAAGTCAAACTCCTGGAGGATGACTATCCATCTACTGATCTTTCTGCCTATTACTTGTCATGTCAACATGTACTGAAATGGATTCACAACAGCAATGACGGTGGTCTTGCGAAATAGAACATAATGAGAGAACCGTTGAACAACATGGACTGCTGCCAACGCAAGTTTTTCGATATGAGAATAATTGAGTTATGTTCCTACGAGGCCTCGGCTCAGGTAATAGATGACATATTCTGAGAACAAGTCATCTTCCTGAACTACGACCATGCCAATGGTTGACTCTGTTGCAACCAAATATAATAAGAAATCCTTGTTATAGTTAGGTGGCTGGAGCAGAGGGGCAGTTGTGAGGCCATGTTTTAATGCTGTGAAAGAGCATTGAGCGGCATCGTCCCAATAAAAAGGAACACCTTTCTTAAGTAAGTGCACAAATCCCTTGGTGATCTCATCATAGTTAGCGATGAAGTGTCTTAAAAAATTTGTCTTTCCCTGTAGACTCTGAAGTTGAAGGATTGTGCATGGGGGGGGCAATTGAATTATTGCCTGAACCTTGAGAGGATCGACCATGATCCCTGTTGTTGACACTATGAAACCTAAAAAACGTCCTGATGTTACACAAAAGATTCACTTGTTTGGATTCAAGCAAATCTGGAAGTAGCGACAACGCTCAAAGATAAGTCGGAGGTGTGTGGGATGATCCATTCTCTTGTGAGATCGAGATGCTAAATCATCTAAATAGGCCTCGACTATATGCTTGAGTTCATGGAAATAAAAAGACATGGCCCGCTGAAAGGTGGCTCTAGCATTTTTTAGACCAAAAGGCATCTTACGATACGCGAATGTACCCCATAGACAGATGAATGTTGTTTTGTGCTGATCTTTGGGTTTTATTTGTATTTGGTTATATCCCAAAAAATGTCCATGAAAGAGAAGGCCTCGCAACCTGCACATTCATCAATTATCTGGTTGATGAATGGTGTGGAAAAATTGTCTTTGGGACAGGCCTTGTTCAAATCACGGAAGTCTGTACATACCCGAATTGTGCCTTGTTTTTTATTGACTGAAACGGGGTTTGACACCCATTGGGTCAAATGGATAGGATAGATAAAACTGACTTTTAGCAGTTTCTTAACCTCAACCTTAATGGTTGCTGATTTCTTGGGGTTAACTGGACAAAGCTTCTGTCAGACAGGCTTGGCATTTGGATAAGTTGTGATTTCATGTTCAACTCGATGCCTGACATTTCCTCGTAAGACTAGGCAAAAATGTCACGAAATTCTTTAAAAAGATCTATGTAGATATGAATCTCTCTGGGGGAGCAGTCAGCTCTGACAAAAACATTCTCCATGATGCCAGGGTTTTGGGAGATATTGATCGGTAAGGTTTCAGTGATAGTTTCCATATTACCCTCAGCATAAACCTCGTGTGTAGCTAAGGGATTAATAGAACAAGACCTATCTCCTGTCATAGTCAAGGTGAATTATCCGGCTTCAATTCTGCTTAACTCTGGGAGGAAGTATGATATGTGATGAAGATCTTCCCAGGGTTTGTCCGGACTAGTCATTGCTTCAATTATAGTTTCATCAGAGGGCAAGACTAAGTCTAATGAATCGATGTCAGCGAGAGAACCTTGAGCCCAAATAGGCTCTAGAAGTTGATTGAACTCTTGTGCAAGAGTTGGATCAGTGTTAGCTGAAGCTTGCTGGACTAAAGAGTACACTACTTCAGTTGCGGACAAGGGCATGGACATGCCCGGGTGCCCTATCCCATCCATCGTGGTTGATGGGGAAGGAAGTATCCACGGATCGTCAAAGTAAGTCGTGCGGAATGACAAAACTTGAAAAATCTCAACTTTATGGTGATTGGATATAAACTTGATATCGCCTTGAGGGGACGGGTAATCGAAGGTACCCATCAAAGATGGGCACAAACCAACCCCTACGTTGACCACACCTGGTTGAGCATTATCAATCATCAGGACCATGGATGCCCCCAATGAAGGGTCAGGTCTGGAGAAAGACAATTGATCGATGGTCACAATCCAACCCTCGTGTGGAAACAACAAGACCCGAAAAACTATAGCAACCACAGCTTTCATGGCATAAGTCCAACTCCTCCCTAACAAGAGGTTATAGTCGAGGGGCACATCGACTACTTCTACCTCGACACACACGGTCTTCCCTCCTAACTGCATGGGGAAAGAGGGAATGATACCATGTGGTCGGAATGAATGACCATTGAAAGCAGTGAGGAGAGTAGGTGATGGAGACAAAACGGGCTGGCCAATGGCCTTCCAACATGTCAATGACATAATACATGTCGAAGCGCCCTCATCAACCACCGTGCGAAAGATATTCCGAGTAAAAGTTTTCGTGGGATAAGCCACTACTATATGAAACGCTACGTGGTAAGGTAGACGAGGTTTTAAGTCAGTTGTATCCAGCATGATTGTACCTGGATTACAAGTCTCGGTAGATCCTAAAGTGGTTAACAAGGCTTTCCTCTGGGAAGGGCAACTTTGGAGGACCTCCAAAGTGGACATCGCACAAGGGGTTTGTGATAAATCTTCCACCACAGAATAGTTCTGGGCAGCCCTTGCATTTTGGTTGTGAGAATCTTTTTTGAATGTGCCTTTGGGGATGCGTGTCATCATTTCGCCCAACGTCTTCTCAATCTATAGAGGAAGAGATGGCAGTTTGGCTTCTTTTCCCTTCTCAGAAGTGCTTGGTTTATTATAGTCATGTGCTCTAGTCAATATAAAAGCATCACCCTTCACCATATATGCATTCGCGGATGCGGGGTTGGTCGAAGACGAAGAGGGTCCTTGGCTGCCCCCTTCTGTTCTTGCAGAGGCTTGGGTTAGATTTTGCCCGTGTTGAAATGGATTGGTTAACACAGTAGGTTGTTGCTGCATCACAAATGTTTGGGCTTCTGCAAGCCGAGGACATAGATGGGTCGGGTGGTCTTCCGTGCACAAGTTGCATGGATACCTCACCTTCTGTTTCTCAGTGTTGTCCCTACCAGCATTATCGATAGGTTTTTTATCCCCCTTACCCTTCTTTTGTTGTTTTTTCTTTCCTTCAGGCTGTTGGGTGGCCTTTGGATTAGCCGATTTCACTGTGTGTACATCCGATGTTTTGGTAGGGGGAGCAGCCAAAGCAGTAGTTTGGCTGGCCACTGTGTGTTGTATAGACAACTGCTGCAACTATTTCGTCAATTGCTCAGTGGGCTTTGTTTGTGCTGAACCAACAATACCATCGGCATGTGGTCCAACTCTCTATCTGGTTTTATCAAGTATTGAGTGTGGCGCATCTAGGAAGATCTCGTATAATAAACTGGATTGAGAATAGATTAGCTCAAGTAGTTAAGCTCTCATGATGGTGACTTCTTTGGAAAATACTTCTGATGTCGCGACGTCTTTGGATAACTGTGGGACCAAATACTTAAGGAACCACTTGAGAAGGAATGCTGGTGGGACTGGTACCTTAATTAAACTCTTTCGGTGTCTCCATTCTCGGATGTGATCAGAGATATGGTCCACTTTTGTTTGTGAGAAATTGGCCAGCAATTCGGTGCCAACGTCATATCTCACAAGTAACTGGAAATGGTTTAGGAAAGCCATCGCCAGTTCGTCGAAGGAAGAGTATATTGAGCGATCGAGCTCAATTTACCATTTTGTGGCACTCCCAATGAGATTATGTTGAAACAATCGCAACTATACAAAGTCGTCTTTCAATGAGTTAGATGAGCACCAAAGATGGAAGGTAGTCACATGATCTCCTGGATCTTCGTTAGGCTTGGCTTCAAACTTTGGGATGTCTGAAGGAAACTTCGTTGGCATAGGAGGCCAACTCGGATTGTGACAGATAGGATCATTCAACAACCTTGTCAAGTCTGGAAAATGCAAGGTTGCCAGGAAGGGTAGTTTGGGTTGTTGGTGATAACCTGGGAAAAAGGGGCCTGGAGTTTGACTGGCACCAGGTTTCCAGGAAAAGTTCAGTTGTTGGCCTGGGTTCTTGTAAAAACCATGGCCATGGCTAGCATATGGATTTTGTGTGTGAGGAGACATCATCAACTGATTTCCAAAATAGGACATAGATGGTTGGGCATGCATTACATTCGAAGGACTTTGGGAAGGGTTGCCCCATGTTGGTCCCATGGGGATAGGAATATTACTTTGTCCGGGGTTCCATTGATTATGAAAAGAATTACCCCAGATCGACATTCCTGAAGAGGGAACGGATCCCTGCCAAGAATTCCAAGGCCTTGATGTGGAAGAAGTTCTTGGGTGTGCTCCCTGTGCAGGAATAGTACCCTGCATAGGAATAGGTTGTCCGAAATCGAGATTTCCCCGAGTCGGGAAAGTAGAGGATGAGAAGGCGTTGTTTCCAAATGCACCAAACAAAGAAAACGGTGTCGAACCTACCGACATATTATGCGAAGGTGGTCCTTGACTCCCTGCTCCAAATAAACTATGGTGTGCAGGCGGCCCGGCGGAAGGCTGGTGAGTGCCATTGAGTGAAGGGGACAAAGGAGGGATATGACCTCCTCCGTAAGGGAAAGCGTTAAAGGGAGCAGAAGTGCCCCCTATGTGGCCTTGCAGAGGAGCGTTAGAGCTCCCTTCCCCCAGACCTAAAGTCTATGAAGTGGAGTAGGAAAGTACAAGACTTGTACTTGAACTAGGCATCCCATATGAGAATGAAGAGCATGTCGCACTTGGTTGGAAAGGGGTTGTGGCCACCGCCAGAGATAGGATCGGACCAATGTGCGATGTAGAGGTGGTCGAGACTATGGTGGCTCGGACTGGTGATGGTGGGTTAGGAGGTGGAAACTCTCCTATGGTGACAACTGTAGTGGGAATTGAAGAATTCCCAGAAGGAGTAACAACATTTGTTTCCATTGCTGCGTGCAACACTGTATGGCACTCATAAGGATGAACCAGTATGATGGTGGGTGACGAAAGATCAGTGGTGGAGGTTTCAACTAGACCAAAAGCTTTCGCTCCAAGGCCTAAAACGGTCGATTTCTCCGGATGTTGGTCGGGCACAATTTCTTGTGACCCAGTCGCTTCAAAAGACCCTTGTTGGTCTGGCTTTCACCTTAGTGGTGGCAGGGGTGGCTCCAATGTGATCAGCAGCAGGCCATGAAGCCTTCATGACTGGCAGAGCTCATGATCCTCCATTTTGTGAGAAGATCAAAGACACTCTAGGGCATTCTAGTTGTTCAAAAACAACACACACTAAAAAAGTCCCTATAAGATAAGACAGGCAAATGCTAAATCAATAGGAAGAACAGTTACAACAACCAACACTAGAGCAACTTACTGATGCAAGTGCAACTTGAACACGGAAGAACCCTCCAGGTATACTCTGTAAAGAATGGCTCGATGTCTATCCTAGGTACCATGGTATACTCCCGTAGTCACCTGTGTATGTCCCTAAAAAAGATAGGCAACTAGGTTGCCAGTGCGCCAACAGTCACCAGAAGGGTACAGTCGAAAGTCGAGTAGACCACAGTGAGCAGGGTATTGATCCCGAAACCTGTCAAGGGTATCGAGAGCAAGTGGTCTGGAAGACAACTGAGGACCTCGAATGGATTTGATACCCATGAAGCTCCGTGTCAAATGCAATCGATGGAATCCAAAGACAAGCCCTCTATATGTGTTCTCCACTACAATTGGTCCAGCTTTGGAGGGGTTATCTCCACTACCTTTCTGCATGCGACCTCATGTTTATCCCCTGTGTTAGAGGGGGATCCCAGATAAATTTCATGATACTAGACTTGGACACTCCCTAAATCAGACTCCAATGTTTGATTTTAATGGCCTTGCAGAGTTTCCTCTCCAACCTAATCCAAGGCCCTAATCCTGAACTAGTTGGTTAACCCTACAAACATAAAAGTCTAATGAATTTTAGATTTAGAGTTAATTTTATGGCTTGTCTTATGTCAAAGGGTATGAAAGTGAAACTAGTGGTGTTTGAAGGACGAAAGTAAAAAAAAGAAACAGAAAGCTGGAAACAAAAACCTTCACTTAACGCAAATTTTAAACAACTTTTCAAATTTTAAATTTTTTTCTAAGATCTTTGAAAAGCAAACTCAAAGAAGGATTTCACTCAACTACGAGCTACTTACAATCTAAGTAAACTTCCAAGAACTTATGAAAGTAACGAATTTTCCCTGGTTACTAATGCCAAACAACACTTTTCAATCAATCAAAGACATAAAAGATTGTTATTTTTTTTTTATTTGAATGCTCGCAAAGCAAAAAGGAAAAATATCAACAAGTCAAAACCAAGAAAAACTTTTGTCCTAAGCATAACTCGCAAAGAATCTATTTAAAAATCACACACCAGTAACTTGAAAATGGACTCTCAGACTTGTCTAAAAACCCTTCAAAAGAAAATTTTCATGAAAACGTCTAAATGAAAAAGAAAGCTTATGGATGAGATCAAACCTAAGCTACTGACTGCTATGATAGAGACTAAAAAAACCTAAGAGGTATGACTCTTGTCAAGGGAAAGGATGATTTCCTCACCTTCAACAAAAACTATCCTCTAAAAGCACACTGTTGATAGTTCCACAGCAAGCCTGTACACGCAAGCTGTGTAGACTCAGAGGGCGTGTACACACGTGATGGCCTTATACAGGCCGTGTGTATCTCTAAAACTCTAAGACAAATAAAAGACAACAATCTAAACCAGGTAGAGACCACTGATAATGAGAATCAATATCTCTTGAAGGCTCAGACACTTTCTTTAACAACAAAAAGAAAACAATGCAAGGAAAAATTCGTAGAACAAAAAAATCTGAGGTGAAACCTAAGCTATAGACTGCAAACAACAAAGACTAGAAAGAGTTCCAGAAAACCCCTGAGAATGACTAATTCTGACAGGGAAGAGGATGACTGCCTCAAACATTTTCTAGAATCATACACGCTACTATTACTTCTTCAACTAGCATTCACACGAGGGTTGTAAGAATGTAGGGCATGGGTACACGCGTCCAGACCTTATACAGGCCACGTGTACCTCTGTGGGTCTCGAAAAAAAAATTACAGTCCAACAAAGAAACAGAGATGACTGGTATGGAAGACCAGAATCTCTGTTAGCTCAGACTTTGCAGAAACTTCAAAAACAGGAAAGGTAGCCAGTTTTTTTTTTTTTTTTTAAATACCCAAAAATATTCCCAGGAACCCTATAGACTTCCCCAGTATGGTCGCCAATTCTGTTGTGGTGGGAAATCCCCCTACAGACTAGCATTTAGGGTTATATTATGCATTCAAATGAAACCGAAAGAATCCTACTTTCTACTATCGTCCCAGACCTAATCCCCATTTCTTTTAAGAAAATACATGGTTAGATGAACATACCTTGTTTCAGGCATTCGATATCGATCCTTCTTCATGCTTGATCGCTTGTTGGTAGCTCTCCTCCCAAGGTTGACCTGCATACGAAACAAGCAACAAACTATACATGCATTTTACCTACAGATTAATGGGTTAGAGATTCAAACATATATTCAATAAACTATGAAGAACTCATATAGTGGGACAGGAAAAACATTTCTTTATTAATTTTAATGAATCAACTTACAATGTCAAGATCGGCCACCACTCCGTGAACCTGATCCTGGGCTCCTCTTCAACTGTCCTCCAACTTCTTTGCTCTGTATCTCTTCTTGCACAAGGATGGCTAATGGGTTGGACCAATGGGAACGTGCAATTGGGTAGAGTTTCTTTACTATTATTCTCCTCCTCCAAATGGGACCCCTAACCCTTCTTTTATAGGCTAGAAGAAGCTAGGTATTTGGACGAACCCTCAGCCATGTGTGGCTGGAAGGTTTAGTTAACTTACCCAAAGCTGTGTGTTCCATTGGCAACTTTCCTTTTTTCATGCTTTTGTAGGTACACACGGGCTGTTTTGGGCCAGCTAGTGTGTACACGCGTGCAGTAATGGAGTAGGGTGTGTGGGCCCTTATAAAAGAGATTTTTAAGAAGAGTTGTTCAGCAGTGCTTTGGAAAAAAAGGAATCCGAGATGGCCTGATGCCAGGTAAGCATGTCTGGTGCAAATTAGCATTATAACAATAATAGTGACAACCTATTTGAGTTGTGGTACAAGAGGTTGGGACACCTACACTACAGGGATTTTCCAATTATGAGGGGTATTGTTATAGATCTTCCAAAATTCAGTATTGAGGAGGGAGTGTGCAAAGGGTGTGCACTTGGAAAGAATGCTAAGGCTACTTTTCCTAGTAGTGAGAGTAGGACCAAGAGGATCTTGGATCTTATCCATTCAAAGGTGAGTGGGTCGATTTCAATAACATCACTATAGGCATCTTCATACTATGTGATGTTTATTGATAACTTTTCCAAGAAAACCTGGATATTCTTTATGAAGACCAAGGATGAGGTCTTCAGATGGTTTCGGGAGTTTAAAGCTTAGGTAGAGAACCAGATAGGTAAGAAGATCAAGGTCTTGAGGTAAAATAATGAGGGAGAGTACACCTCCAATGATTTCAAGTATTTTTGTAAGAAGGAAGGGATCAAGAGGGAGCTAATAGTCTCATACAATCCTCAACATGATTGGGTTATAGAGAGAAAGAATTGATTCATCATCAGTTCTTTCAAGGATATAATACATGACCAGGAGTTGCCTATATTTTTGTGGGAAGAGGCATGCAATACGACAGTTTATGTGAAAAACATGAGTCCTCCCAGGAGGAGGCATTCTTAGGAGTGAAGCTAGAGACAGGAAAATTGATGATATTTGCTTGTCCATTCTACATCCATGTACCTATGTAGAAGAGGATGAATATGGAGCCTTCAAGACATAAGGGTATATTTGTGGTGTACAATGAGACCTCAAAGGATTACAAGATCTTCATTCCATCACAGAGGAATATAGTTGTGACCATAGATGCTAATTTCGAGGAGAACTTGGCATCTAGGAGATCTCAAGAGTCATCAGCAGTGACATAGGACGAGGAGCATCAAGATCCGAAGAATGAGCAACAATCAACAGTTCAAACTTTAGGTGGGGAGGAGATAGCCCCTTTCAGTCCTGTTAGGATACCTAGGTGGCTATTACAGACATTGAATGATGATGGTGAGGCTCCTCAAAATGCAGTTAGAGAGTGTAGGCCTCCGAAGAAGTTTTCAAACTATACGACACTTATGAGTAGCATCATTGATGTTGAGCCTTCAAGTTTTGAGGAAGCAACAAATCAACAGGTATGGTGAGATTCCATGGTAGAGGAGTACAATTCTTTGTGAGGAATGATGTTTAGAACATAGTGTTGAGACCATAGGGTAATTTAATTGTGTGATTTCCATGTGGATCTATAAGATCATGCATGCTACATATGGTAGGATCAAGAATTTGAAGGTGAGGTTTGTGGTGAGAGGGTTCTCCCAAAAATAAGGAGTGGAATACGAGGAGACATTTTCTCCAGTCACTAAGTATGCTTCTATTCAAGATGCTATTTATTTTTCTTCAGTTATAAGGTGGAAGATACATTAGATGGATGTGAAAACAACTTTCCTCAACTAGATCATTGAGGAGGAAGTATACATTGAGAAACCTTAGGGATTTGAGGTACATGGGAGGGATTCTCATGTGTGTAGGATTAAGAAATCCTTATGTGGAATCAAACATGCACCCAGGGTGTGGTATTATAGGATTGATGGATAATTGCAGATTATTGGATTTACCTTGTGTGAGGTGGATCCTAACTTGTACTACATACTTGTTGGAGAGGATCCTCTCATCTTAGTTTTGTTCGTAGATGCTTTGTTTCTCATAGGTGTAGAGGATATTATTGCAGGGTGCAAAGTGGATTTAGATAGTGAGTTTGAGATGAAAGACACTATCTTGATGCATTATTTCTTGGGATTATAGGTATGGCAGGTATCGGGAGAGATCTTCCTTGGTCAAGGGAAGTATGCAGTAGATATCTTGAGGAGATTCAGGATGGAGCAGTATAAATTGATGGCTACGCCTATGGTTACCAATCTAAAGAAAGTGATCACGTCAAATTCAAAGTTGGTGGATATCATGATAATAGACAACTGATAGGGTCCTTGATGTATTTGTTCAACACTAGGCTAGGTATTTGTTTTGTTGTGAACACCTTGATTCAGTTCATGATTGAGTTGAGGTAGTTGCATTGGATCAAAACGAAACATGTTCTTAGGTACTTGAGAGGTATAGTGGAGTATGGATTGAGGTATCTTGGATGAGATGGAATGGAGTTGTAGGGATATAAAGACTCAGATTGGGAAGGTAGTGTAGTAGAAAAAAAGAGAGCCTTGGGGTGTTGCTTCAGCTTGGGATCAACAGTGATGACTTGGTTCAACAGGAAGAAGAATTTTTTAGCACTAAGTTCAATAAAGGCAGATTATATGGCAATGCGTATGTCTAGATCTAAATCCATTTAGCTTCACAAATTGCTTACAATTTTATTTAATCAAGAGTTGGAGCATACGGTGATATACTGCGATAATAAGATTTGTATCAAACTCTTGGAGAATCCAATATTCCATGATAGGTCCAAACATATTGAGATCAAATAACACTTCATCTAGGATAAGATCCAGAAGGGAGTGATGAGTATTCAATATATTTCCACAGATGAGAAGGTTGAAGATCTTTTGACCAAGCCCTTGGAGAAAGGGAAGTTTTTGGTTTTTAGAGATAGACTTGGAGTGGTTCAAAATACCTTCCTCGCTAAGAGGGAGTGTTCATGTGTGTAGCATCAACCATGTATTTCAACATAGGCTTGGTCTCTAGCATGTAGAAGTCATCCAAAGCCTTCTACTATTGGATTTACTTTAATTAAAGGAATTAGAAAAGTAAATTGATTTTATTATTTATTTATTTAATTAATTGAATTATTTAAGGAAATGATAAAAGTAATTATCATGTAATCTAAATCTCAACCGAAGTCAGAAGTAATATCACTTGCAATCACTTCAAAGATTAGAAATATATTATAACTCATGAATATAAAATAAAGGCTAGGGTGAAGGAGGAAGACACTTAATACTTGAAATTATTGAGAGTAGAGAAGGACCTTTTCTTTCAAGAGGATTGGATCATGAAGGACTATTATTCAATATCTTGGATAGGTGGAGAAGGACCTCCATATAGAGATCCAATCAAGAAGAGAGAACAAAGGATTCCACAAGTGGGTTTCATCCAAGCGAATCCACAGGGAAGAGTTGCATTGTAGAATTTTTTTCATACAGGATTTTCGTACATGTACATGGGCACCAATGGAGATAGGTGCGTGTACGTGGGTGTGCAGTAGGGATAATAACATACATCTCAAAAACCGTGTAGTTATGGGTCATACAATAGAATAGACTTTGCGAAGTTTGTCTGGATTTGTATTTCTCTTAGTTTTCTATTATCCCTGTTACAGGAGCCTTGATTGTAGCATAATAAAATCACTCTCAACACTAGTTTTCCCTCCAAGATTTTTTTAGGGGTATCTACCCAAAAATATTGGTGTTTATGTGTGCATGATTTGGTTTCTAGTTTTTCTTTCGCAGCATGTTTAAATTTGAATATTTCAGCAGTGTATTTTTGTTTTGTGAGATGCTAATATGATTTTTAGTAAGGAAATCAATAGATAAAAAGATACCTAGTTTATTGATAAGAGGTTTTCAACACTCCCAATTCTAACTACTATTTGGAGGGATATTTTCATGAATTTCATTGTTGGCTTACTTAAATCGAGCAATAAGTCAGTCATCATGGTGGTAGTAGATCGCCTTTCCAAATATGCTCATTTGTATGCTCTTCAACAGATGTTCACCACATCTATAGTGTCTCAAATTTTTATGAATAATATATTCAAACTCCATGGCATGCCTCATTGTATTTCCTCCAACTAAGATCCAACTTTCACTAGCAATTTTTGGCAATAATTGTTATAACACCAGGGAACCCAATTGCATCTCAGCACCACCTATCATCCCCAAACTAACGGAGAAATAGAAGTTGTCAACAAGTGTTTGAAAACATATTTGTGGTTTTTTTCATATGATTGACAAATTCAATGGGATCAGTGGTTACACCTAGTTGAATAGTCATACAACACATCTTACCATATTGTCACTCACATGAATCCTTTTGAAGCAATCTATGGGAAAAATCCCTTGTCGATTCTCTCATACATGATCGGTGTCTCCAAGATTTAGGAGATAGGCAAAAATATTGTAGTCCAAGAATCCATTCTCCATACCATCAAAGAAAATTTAGTATTGTCTTAGAATTGCATGAAGAAACAAGTAAATCATAGTTTCTCTAAACGTCAATTCACTGAAGGGGATCAAGTGTTTCTTCTTCTTTAACCGTACAAGTGGACTTCACTCAAAGTTGAGCATTGTCAAAAACTTTCCCCCAAATTTTGTGGTCCTTATACAATTATCAAGCGAGTATGGCCCATGGCCTACCGGTTAGCATTTCCTATTCATTCTAAGATTCATCCTATTTTACATGTTTCCTGCTTAAAGAAAGTGATTGGAACTAAGTTCCAGACTCAAACCAATCTCCCTGAGTTGGATGAAGAAGGTTCCATTTGGTTGTAGCCCCAAGTAGTATTGGACCAATGTGAGCATCGTCTCTGTCAATGAACTATCAAGGAAGTGTTAGATAAATGGAAGGATACAACTCTAGGATATGCCACTTGGGAGCCAACTACCATTTTTCATCAATTTCCTCATATCCAACCTTGTGGTCAAGGCTATTCTTCAAGGGGGAGAGAAGGTTAGGGACCTAACCTCCCTAATGTTGGCATGTTTACATGAAGAGTGTGCTTGTCATTGATGGAAAGAACAACATCAAACCAAACCTAGAGAGAGCAGAAGACAAGAAATCTCAGAAAGATAGTGGTTTCTAGAAGTACAGACGAGGTCCAAGAGACAGACTCATAGGAGGAGAAAAGGTAGATACCCGTGAACACTTAGAAAACCTTGTAAGTCAGAGAGATCAGAAGCTCAGGAAGAAGAGTGACAATGGTCATTGGAATGAACACTATGAAGAATATGGATAGTTAGATCAGAGTCTAAACAGGAGGAACGAGTGCACAAGAGAGGAACATATCCCATCCGTTGGATATGAGTGCAAAGGACCAACAACCGTTAGATCTAGTGGATTTGCAAGGAGGATAAGCTCAGGAGGAATACCCAACAACCGTTGGATTGAATTAGTGGAAGGATAGGATAAGAAAGGGTTGAGATCTGAGATATCGATGATACGAATTCCCGTTAGTCGTCGGATCAAAATAAATGGGAGGATAGGATAAGAAAATATGGAGAGCTGTTGGATTTAATCCAAGGCAAAGATGCATCACAGATAGATCGAGTCATTGATATAATATCTTTATCAACGAATGACATTTGTTTCGGGTATAAAGATGTGAGGAGGTTACGCTCTGGAGAAATCACTTCGAGAAGTTTCAGTTTGAGATTTGAAATACCCGAAGCCCGGAGATCCAGAGAGCCAAAATAAATTATCGACCGTCGGATCATCCGAAGAAGATCGCAGCCATCAGATCGTCCAAAGAATATCTCAAGCATTAGATCATCCGAAGTGGATATGGGATGTTTGATCCAGAGCATCAGTTTGAGATTTGAAATCCTCGAAGTCTAGAGAGCCGGAGAGCCGAAATAAATCCTCGACCGTCGGATCATACGAAGTAAATTTCAGTCGTCAGATCATTCTAAAGTGGAAGGAAAGGATAAGTTAGAAGAAGGGCATGCTAATATCAAAGGATGATAATCAATCTCTCAGATCTATGGTCAATAGGGCATATCAAACCCCCTCGACCTTTCTGTCTTTAACCCCGGGGGTGATCTGAGTTGGTGGTATTTTCCATGTGGGAACATCATACATGTCACCTTCCTGTTAACTCAGACCCCCCTCGCTCATTACCACTTACCGCCTAACCTCCCCTCCGAGTAAACCACCAAACCACTCATACATACCACCTCTACATTCTGACATCACACTCCACTACTGTGCTCTGCCTCCACACTCCACTACTCTGCCTACACGTCTCACCCACGTTAACATACCACCTCAGCAAGGAAATGTGCTAGACCATGTCAGCAAGGACATGAGTCGTCTGATCTAAAAGATCACTTTGGGTGTATTCTCAATCGTTGATCATAGTATAGTGGAAGGATAGTGTAAGTTTGAAAATTTGAAATCTCGAATGTTCGAAGGGTGAAGTTTCGAAAGTCGTCCATCTAAATGTTTGATTTAGTCCTCGCCATCAGATTGAACAATGAAAGGATGACTGTAAGGATCAAATATGACCATTGATTTTTTTTTGTGAAATAAACCATTGACCGAGAAAGGGACCGCAAAACCATTGATCTGGTTGAAAGGTCAAATTCCCGAAGTGAACGAGGATCATTGATCTGAGAGAGACACATGTCAATGGATTGTCAACTCCATAATTTTGGCGTATGGGAAAAGCGAGGTTTGATATTTGAAACTCCTAGAGCCCAGATGACAAAGTAAATCTCAGTCGTTGATTTAGGAAGGGTAGATTTGATTCATAGACTTGAGTGGACATATCTGAAACGTTAGTTCAGGAGAACCATCAATATCATGAGATCGATGGTCCCATCACATTGCAGGGATAGAACATGCTCATGTCTTAATTTTTCATGAGTGGGCCGCAATCAAAACCACGATTTTGGAGAAAGGATGCATGGAGGCTCGTAGTGAATTATGGGGTGAAAAGAGGGTTGCCCTCAAACTACCTTTGGCTGCGCCCGCAATCACATGGTCACATGATAGAATCACCCATGGTCACATCAGCGAAAGATAGGGGAAGGAGCTAACACTTCCAGGCTCCACCTCAGAGTATAATCCAACGACACTGATCAAACCAAATCTGATCGAAGGGTTGTTGTTTCATCTCGTGATTTCTTGATCAATTACGATTCAGTTACACTAACTAAATCATTGTTCCTAAGTGGTTGAACCATTGTTCCTGAGCATTGGAATCATGGATCTTGAGCATTTTGATATTCCCGAATTGAGTGTTGGAGATTGGGAGCATAATGGATGACGAGAGTATGAATAAAAGAAAAATGACGTGATAGGGTGAGGTTGTTATTTCTCTGTAAAAGTAGTCAAACTGTATGCAATGCAAGCAATAACATGAACTAAGGGAGAAAATGGAGAAATGAAGAATATGAGTTGGACAGAGAAGAAATGGTGAAAACAACAGACTGTACGAGAAATTAAGCGCAAGAAGATGCGAGCAGAAAGAAACTGATGCAGACATAGCAGACCAGTGTAGCAAAATAGTGATGAGACTGGTAAGCCATTGATAAATACTGTATCACTGTAATAAATTTCAGCAAGAAAATATTTATATCTCAGGGTGGTAGGGTGGTGCTAGGGAGGATTGTTGTCCTCAGAGTTTCAAGTGGGTGCTTGAACATAGGAAGTTGTAGCTTCCATCTAGTTGCAAACAAAAAAACCAGGGTGGTGGGGTGGTGCAAGGGAGAACCATTGTTCTCTATTATACAGGTTGGTGCCCATGTGACTGGAAGTTGGTGCTGGAACACTCAGGGAATCGATGCTTCCTTCTAGTGGGTGCTAGAGAAACCAGAGAGTTGGTTCTCTCAGCAAGTTGCAGCTTTTTAAGGAAGAGGTTGTAGCCTCATTTTTAGTTGGTGCTCAAAGAAAGATGATGTACATGACTTAAAATACTACCTATCATTCGAAGAAGAAGAGGTTTTCTCCCTTTATGGGTTTCCTTGTGAAATATCTATCTCTGTGTATATTATATGTGTGATTGATGTTTGTTAATTCTGTTGTTCATGTCTTGCATAATCTTGATGATCATTTGGAGAAGGTTAATAATATTTTAATAGGCACAAAATTGTTTAAGCACGGTAACAACTGATTCACCCCCCCCCCCTCTCAGTTGTCTTAGTAATTCCAACAATTTGTATCAGAGTGGGTTCCTTTTATTTAAAGGTAGACCAATAATCTTAAAAATGACAATCCATGAAGGAACTTCAACCAATAAGCCTCCTATGTTTGATGGAACAAATTTTTCCTTCTGGAAGGTTAGAATGAGAACATACATCATGGCCTTAGGTGTTGATGTTTGGGATGTTGTAGAGACTAGTTATGTAAAGCCAGTTGTATTAGATTCTAAGGATTACAAGCTAGAATTCAGCTTCAACTCTAAGGAAATGAATTATATCTTGAGTGGGCTTGCTAAAGTTGAATTTGTAAAGGTCATGCAACTTGAATCTGCCAAAGAAATGTGGGATAAAATTATTAGCATTTATGAAGGAGATGAGAAAGTAAAAGATACCAAACTTCAGACACATAGATTGAAATTTGAACAACTAAAGATGAATGAGGATGAAACATTTAGTAAATGTTTTTAAGATTTGAGAAGCTTGTGAATTCCATGAATGTTCTTGGTGAGAAGATTGAAGACACATTTTTATTTCAGAAGGTTTTAAGATCTCCGCCTGATAGATTTAATCCAAAAGTTTCTGCAATAGAAGAACTGAATGATATTAAAACTTTTTCTATTGATCAACTCCTAGGAAATCTAACTACTTATGAAATAAGGATTAGGAAACATAAATCCACCACTAGAGAAGCATCTTTTAAAGAAGACAAGAATAATAATTTGGAATTAGATGATATTGAGGCAAAATTTGTGAGAAGGTTAAAGAAAGGATCAGGAAAATACCAAGGAAAGATTCCCTTCAAATGTTTTAACTGTGGAAATATAGGTCCACACAAGAAGAAGGACCCGAACTCTAAAGGTGAAGAGAAGTACAAATCCAAGAGATTTGGTAAAAATAAAAGTTTATGTGTAAACAATGATGACTCTTCAAAAGACACAGATAGTGACTCTTCCTGTGAAGATAAGGTTAATGACTTTATGCTTATGGCCAAAGAGGATTATGAGAATAAAATCACAGGAAGTGATGTTAATGATGAAGACGTTGTGGTTGATATGGAAGGTGAACTAATCAGTTCTTTAGAAGAGATTGACAGACTCAGACTTAAGAAGAGAAAACAAAAACAATTGTTGATGCAGTTTGAAAAGAATGGGAAAAACTTGATGAAGACTTTGCCTTGCTAAAAGTGGAGTTAGAAGAGGAAAATAAAATAGAGGACACTCTGAAACAACATTTATTAGAGAAGAAGGCAAGATGTGAATCCTTGGAAGAAGAGGTAGTAAAAACTAGAAAAGAGATGGAGAAGTTTAAAGAATTGTATCTCCAAAATCTTCCAAGCATTAAAGCCTCAGTAGAACTAAACGACATTCTGAGCAAACAAAGATCTCCCTTGTTAAATATTGGTTTAGTCTATGTCAAGCAACAAAAAGACAGAAAGAAAAGATCCAGTAAAGATGATCAAGTTCCAAGTCAGCAGACAATCAAACCATGTGAGTACTCTGCCACCAAAAGCTAATAAAGACAAGATGATCCCTGATCAAAAACAAAAATATTAGAAGATGGAGCAACAAATGCCAAGAAGAAGGCCATCCTTCAGGTACAAAAATTTCTTCCATGGTTACTGCTTTTACTGCTCTTATTTTGGTCATAAAATTGCAAATTGTCAAATTAAGTTTAGAGACATGCAACTGAGGAGATCAAGAAATAAACAATCTTTGCAACATAGAACTAAACAACCAATGAGTAGACAAAGTTGCACCAATCAATTTGACCTATTGAATAGTGAGCTCTAATGTTATAACTGTCATAACTTTGGCCACAAAGTTGCAAACTGCCATATGAATAATTACAAAGTAGATCCAAGGATAAAACCCTAAGCTAGAAATGCCAGCACATGGAAAAAGAAAGATAGTGAAAAATGTGGTTTGGTACTTTCAGCTCAAAAAACAAAAGAACCCCTGGTATATAGACAGTGGATGTTCCAAGCACATGACTCGAGACAAGGATAAGTTTTTTTCTATAAGTAAAAGAAAAATAGGAAATGTGACCTTTGGAAATGATGAACCAGGTAAAATCAAGGGTAAAGGGATAGTGAGTTTGAGTAATGGAAAAGGAAAATCCCATGATGTTCTGCGTATAGATGGGATGAAACATAATTTGCTCTGTGTAAGTCAAATGTGTGACAGAGGATGTGAAGTGGTGTTTACTTCCAAAGATTGTAAGATAAAGTCTGTAAACTCAGGACAAGTGGTGGCTAAAGGCAGAAGGACATAAAACAATGTTTGTGTTTTGAAAGAAGAAAAAGAAGAATGTCACTTAAGCAAGTATGATGAAATTTGGTTATGGAATAGGATACTTGGACACCTAAATTTTGATCATTCAGTCAAACTTAGAAATAGGTGGGGCAGTAAAAGATATTCCAAAGATATCAAAGCCATATGATTATGTATGTAAACCTTGCCAAATAGGAAAGCTTACTCGGACATAGTTTAAATCTAAGAAATTTTCATCAATAGATAAATCGCTTCAGTTAGTACATATGGATTTATATGGAACATCAAGGAAGGAAGGAACATGAAAAAAAAATTAATTCATGTTGATTATTGATGATTATTCTAGACTTACATGGGTTGCCTTTCTGAAACAAAAATCTGAAGCATTTGAAAAATTCAAAGTGTTTAAGGCTCTGACTGAGAATCAAATAGGAAAAAGACTAAAGGAGGTAAGGTCTGATAGAGGAGGAGAGTTTAGTTCAAGGGACATCAAAGAGTTTTGTGATAAACATGGGATCAAAAGAGAGTATACTATTCCAGGGACTCCACAACAAAATGTTGTAGTTGAGAGGTAGAATAGATCAGTTCGACAGATGGAAAGAGAAATGATGAATGAAAGGAATATTCCTCAGACATATTGGGTACAAGAAATTCATACAACAATACATATTCTTCACAAATCTCATCTCAAGCCACAAAGTGACAAGACTCCTTATGAACTATGGTTTGGAAGACCTGCTTCAATCAAGCATTTTAAATTTTTTGGGAGTAAGTGTTATATAAAGAATAATGATGAAAATCTTGGAAAATATGATGATAGGGATGATGAAGGTATCTTCTTAGGGTATGCTAGAAACAGTAAAGGATATAGATGATATAATAAGAGGCTGCATAAATTGGTTGATTGTATTGACATAAAATTTGATTAAGATATCCTGATGATGTAAGCAGTGTTGAATCAACAACAGAGGATATAGTTGAAGTTGAAGATGAACAGGTCCAAGAATCAGAAAAATAAGACTCTGAGTCGGATGAAGATACAAATACTCAGGAAGACTCAAATCAATAGACAACATCAAATCCTTCCTCCAGAATTACTCAAAAGAATCATCCTGCAAGTCATATAATTGGTGAGAAAGACAAAGGTGTACAAACCAGGAGAAGGATAATCAAGGACACCGAGAAATCACATATAGCCTTCATATCCATGGTGGAACCCAAGAACTTTAATGAAGCCAGTGAAGATGTAAATTGGCTAAAATCAATGAATGAGGAACTGGATCAGATTGAGAAGAACAATACTTGGGAGCTTGTTCCTAGACCTGTAGATAAGAATGTAATTGGCTCCAAATGGGTGTTTAAGAATAAAATGAATGAACTAGGACAAATTGTTAAGAATAAATCCAGATTGGTCTGTAAAAGGTATGCACAAGTTGAAGGACAAGATTTTGATGAAACCTTTGCACCAGTGGCAAGATTGGAAGCCATCAAAATGTTTTTTTCCTATTCATGTTATAAGAACTTTAAAGTATATCAGATGGATGTTAAGTCATATTTTCTTAATGGATACCTAGAAGAAGAAGTATACATGGAGTAACATAAGTTGAAAAAGGCATTATATGGACTGAAACAGGCACCATGAGCTTGGTATTATAGATTGGACAAATTTCTATAGGACAAAGGGTTCAAGAAAGGTTTTGTTGACAGTAATCAATATATTAAGTCTGAAGGTGATAATTATAAGTTGTTTTGGTTTATGTAGATGACATTATTTTTGTATGCACTAATGACCCTTAAGTTCAGTGGTTTTCTAATTCAATGCAGACTGAGTTTGAGATGTCCATGATAGGGGAATTGTCATATTTTATTAGTTTATGAATCAATCAGAGTTCTACAGGGATATTTATATCTCAAGAAAAGTATTTGAAAGAGATGTTAAAGAGGTTTCAGATGGAATATTCTACACCTATGAGCACACCTATGGTGGTTGGTTGCAAGCTCAGTGAAGATGATATTTCACTTGATGTTGATCAAAGAACATATCAATCAATGATAGGCAGTCTTCTGTACATCACATCATCTCGTCTTGATATAATGCAAGTTGTGGAATGGTAGGTCATTATCATTATGCTCTTAAACAAAGTCATTTAGCAGCTGTCAAAAGGATATTCAAATATTTGAAGGGTACAATGACTTATGGTCTCTGGTATCCTAGAAATCATAATTTTCAATTAACTGCATATTCATATGTTGATTGGGAAAACTATTTTGATGAGAGAAAAATCACCAGTGGAGGTGAATTCTTCTTAGGTGATTCGTTAGTAGCATGGCTTAGTAAGAAGTAGGGATCTATCTCATTATCAACTACAGAGGCAGAGTACATTACTGTTGCTACTTTCTTCACTCAGATCTTATGGATGATTCAAAATCTTGCAGATGTGAAGGTAACTTATACTGTTCACATTCCACTTCACTGTGATAACACCGGTGCCATTAGTGTCTCAAAGAATCCCATTCTCCATTAAAAGACTAAGCATATACCAATAAAGTATCATTTTCTCAAAGATCAGGTTACAAACAGAGTTATTCAGCTAAATTACATTCCAACCATAGAAAAAATTGCAAACATATTTACTAAACCCCTAACCAAGACACCATTTGAATATCTTCGTCAGAAGTTGGATGTCATCCCTTCTCTCACCTAAGAGAGTCCATCCTATCAAGGGGAGTATGTGTTGGTTGAATATATGATACCTTCAAAAAGTACTGCAACATCTCAGGGGGAGCATGTTTTCTTTGACATTGATGTCAAAGGGGGAGAAAAGGAGTGGTCTGGATGCTACAGTTGGATATCTAAGAAAACTTTTAGGGTTTCCATCAATGCCAAAGGGGGAGATTATTGGCATGTTTATAGGAAGAGTGTGATTTTCATTGATGGAAAGAAAAACATCGAACCAAACCTCGAGAGATCAAAAGATGAGAAAGCTCATAAGAGATAGCAGTTTCCAGAAGTGTAGATGAGGTCCAAGAGACGGACTCATAGGAGGAGTAAAGGTCGAGACCCGTAAACACTTTGAAAACCTTCTAAGTCAGAGAGATCAAAATCTCAGGAATAAGAGCGACAATGGTCGTTGGATCAAACACTGTGAAGAATATGGACTGTTAGATCAGAGTCCAGACAGGAGGAACAAGTGCACAAGAGAGGAACAAATCCCATCTATTGGATCTAAGAACAAAGGACCAGCAACCGTTAGATACAGTGGATTTGCAAGGAGGATAGGCTTAGGAGGAATACTCCACAACCGTTAGATTGAATTAGTGGAAGGACATGATAAGAAAGGGCTAAGATCTAAGATCTCGATCATTTGAATTCCCGTCAGTTGTCAGATCGAAATAAATGGGAGGATAGGATAAGAAAATATGGAGAGCCGTTGGATTTAATCCAAGGCAAAGTTGCATCGCAGATAGATCGAGCCATTGATATAATATATTGATCAATGAAAGACATTCGTTTCAGGTCTAAAGATGTGAGGAGGTTATGCTCTGGAGAAATCACATCGAGAAGTTTCAGTTTGAGATTTCAAATACCCAAAGCCCAAAGAGCCAGAGAGACAAAATAAATTGTCGATCGTTGGATCATCTGCAGAAGATTGCAATTGTCAGATCATCCGAAGAAGATCTCAAGCATTAGATCATCCAAAGTGGATCTGGGCTATCTGATCCAAAGCGTTGGTTTGAGATTTGAAACCCCTGAAGTCTAGAGATCCGAAATAAATCCTCGATTGTCAGATCATCCGAAGTAAATTTAAGCCGTCAGATCATTCTATAGTGGAAGGAAAGGATAATATAGAATATGGGTGCGCTAATCTCAATGGTTGATAATCAGGCTCTCAGATCTATGATCGATAGGGCATATCGGACCCCCCCAACCATTTTGTCTTTAACCAAGGGGTGGGGGTCCGAGTTGGTGGTATTTTCAATATGGGACCCTCATACATGTCACCTTCCTATTAAATCGGACCCCCCTCACTCATTACCACTTACCGCCTAACTCCCCCTTCGAGTAAACCACCAAACCACTCATACATACCACCTCTGCACTCTGACATCATACTCCACTACAACTCCCTACCTCCACACTCCACTACTCTTCCTACTTGTCTCACCCATGTCAGCAGACTACCTCAGCAAGGACATGTGGCAGGCCACGCCAGCAAGGACATGAGTCATCCAATATGAAACATCACTTCAGGTGTATTCTCAACCATTGATCATAGTATAATGGAAGGATAGTGTAAGTTTCAAAAGTTGAAATACTGAATTTCTAAAGGGAGAAGTTCTGACAGTTGTCCATATCAATGTTTGATTAAGTCCTAGCCGTCGAATTGAACAATGAAAGGATGAGTGTAAGGATCAAATCTGACCATTGATTTGTGTTGACGGGTGAAATTGACCGTCCGACAACTGGGAGAGTGGAACCGGTCCGGGGTTGTCTAAATAACACAAGTCGTTTGGAATGGACCACACTGACGAGTTTAACGGCTCTGTTGGCCGCCCTAAGGTCTTCTATGAAAACCAAAGAGAAATGAGCTGAGCTAAGAAATCTAACTAAAAAAAAATAAAACAAACTAACTTATGACTAAAAACAAGAAACTAAGTAAAATAGAGGAAACTAGAAACTAATAAATCAAACTAAACTAACTAAACTAATCTAACTATAAACTACTAACTATTATATATACAAGATACTATTTATGATTATAATAACTCAAATCAACTATCTAATTATCAGCTATGATATTCCTTATTCACAAATGTACACTATGGACAACCTACAGATTTGATTAAAACCTGCAAAAATCATATGTATTCTGCCCAAAGACAACCATGGATCTCTTTTTTGATTTTATATTTTATGAAAAAGAAATACAAACTACTGAAATTAAACAATCTAATATATTTTACTGAAATTAAACGATG
>JZKD02S1672706.1:988426-1010050 GCA_000966675.3 Picea glauca
GCCAATGCATTCGTTGCACATTCAAACATTTATATCTCAAAGTTTTTTAGAACATTGCAACCACAAATTTCATATAATCAAATGAGTCAAGAGCACATAGCAATAAGGATCAAAGCATATAAGACCAAAATCAAGCATAACCTTTATAGGATCAAATGAAACCAGTAAATCTTCATGCTCAAAGGCTTAGTAATCAAAAAGGTCCAAATGCGCAATCAAGGTAAGAGTAGGCCAAAGGACATAAGTTTGAAAAAATCTTTTGCAGTCATGTGACAAACCAATGGTCAAGTGTCTTTTGGAAAAACCAATAAAAGACGACGACAGTCCAAACAATGAAAGAGGTGTTTTCACACTTTCAGTTGTGAAAACTGAATCGAAACCAAATTGCAATTGTCGCAAAATGAAACAAATATCTAGAAGCACAATGCGATGATGATTTGTCGTTTAGAAGACAAGGGGTGTAGGCAGCTTTTTTTAGGGCAATTAAAAAAAATGAATTGGCTGCCAACAATTTGTTTTTGTCAAATAAACTATTGATCGATAAAGGGACCGCAGAGCCATTGATATGGTTGAAAGGTCAAATTTTCGAAGTGAATGAGGACCATTGATCCGAGAGGGACACACATGAATGGTTTATCAACTATGGAAGTTTGGTGTATGGTAAAAGAGAGGTTTGAGATTTGAAACTCTCGGAACCCAGATCACGAAGTAAATCTCAGTCGTTTATTTAGGAAGGGAAGATCTGATCTGTAGATTTGAGTGGAAATATCTAAACTGTCAGTTCATAAGCACCATCAATATCGTGAGATCGACGATCTCGTCACATTGCGGGGCCAGAACATGCTCTTTTCTTAATTTTTTGTGAGCAGGCCGCAATTGAAACCATGATTTTGGAGAAAGGACACATGGAAGCTCGTAGTGAATTGCGGGGTGAAAAGAAGGTTTCCCTCAAACCACCTTTGGCCATGCTCACAATAGCATGGTCACATGATAACATCATTGATGGTCACATCAGCGGAAGATAGGGTAAAGAGATAATGCTTCCAGGCTCCACCTCAGAGTATAATCCAACGACGCTGATCAAACCAAATCTGATCTAAGGGTTGTTGTTTCATCTTGTGATTTCTTGATTAGTTACGATTCAATTACACTAATTGAATCATTGTTCCTGAGTGTTGGAATCATGTCTCTTGAGATTTTTGAGTTTCCCAACTTGAGAGTTGGAGATTGGGAGCGTAACGGATGACAAGAGTATGAATAAAAGAAAAATTCCATGACAGGGTGAGGTTGATGTTTCTCTGTAAAAGTAGTCGAACTGTATGCAATGCAAGCAACAACATGAACTGAGGGAGAAAATGGATAAATTAAGAATATGAGCTGGACATAGAAGAAATGGTGAAAACAATAGATTGTAAGAGAAATTAAGGCAAGAAAATGCGAGCAGAAAGACACTGATGTAGGCAGAGCAGTCCAGTGTAGAAGAACAATGATGAGACTGGTAAGCCATTGATAAATACTATATCACTGTAATAAATTTTAGCCAGAAAATATTTATATCTTAGCGTGGTAGGGTGGTGCTAGGGAGGACTGTTGTCCTTAGAGTTTCAAGTGGATGCTTGAATATAGGAAGTTGTAACTTACATCTGGTTGCATCCAGAAAAATTGGGGTGGTAGGGTGGTGCAAGGGAGAACCATTGTTCTCTGTTATATAGTTTGGTGCCTGTGTGACTGGAAGTTGGTTCTTCCATCCAGTTGGTGTTGGAACACTCAGGGAGTTGGTGCTTCCTTCTAGTGGGTTCTAGAGAAACCAGAGAGTTGGTGCTCTCAAAAAGTTGTATCTTGTTAAGGAAGAGGTTGTAGCCTCATTTTGAGTTGGTGCTCAAAGAAAGATGATGTAAAAAACTTAAAATATTTCCTATCATTCAAAGAAGAGGAGGTTTTCTCCCTTTATGGGTTTCCTCGTGAAATATCTGTCTTTGTGTATATCATATGTGTGATTGATGTTTTCTATTTCTGTTGTTCATGTGTTGCATAATCTTGATGATCATTTGGAGAAGGTTAATAATATTTTAATAGGAATAAAATTGTTTAAGAACAGTAACAACTAATTCACACCCCCTCTCAGTTGTCTTAGTAATTCCAACACCTAACCAATCACATAGGTAGAATAATATATTTTCCATGTAATAAAGGCCTATTTAATAATGTGAACAAGTATAATGTAAGAAGACTTAATGGAAGCTTCCACTTCTAGAATGTTCTTCCTCTAGAATAATATTTAGAAGGTAGAATTAATATAAATAAGAGTATAAGGTAGGAGAAAGGTTGTCTTGAGAATTATTGTAATATATATCTACTCTGCTAGAGGTTTCACCCTTGAAGAGGAAAGTTAACTTAGCTTTATATCAATAAAGATATCATTTTTGGTGTTGTGATTCTCTATATTTTTCTATTTTGCTAATATTTGTTGCAATATTTCTATTTCTACATAATTCTAATACGTCCAGTACCTTACAGTCCTCTAGAATGACATGAGGAACCCACCCCCCATCCCCCCCTTGGGTGACGAGAGGATATTCCATGGGCCATAGGAGAAGAGGGGAAGAACACAATTCCTAGGTTTGAGTACAAACAAAGGAACCAAAAAGCGAAAGAGGGTCGGGGAAAAGGTAACAGTATGGAGAGAGGAAGGAGAGCGATGGAGTAGGATTTGGACCAAGGAAATGAGGGGAAAACAAAGGGAGAGCTCTCATTTCATCATGATTGAAGGGAGAGGTAATTATGGGAAAAGAACTAGGCCATAGAGACAATAATGGCAAGAAGAGAAGCCTTTGGATATTGCAAGGTACTAGATATAATATAATATGTAGAAACAAGAATATTCAACAAATATCAATGGAACAATAAAACATTGAGAAGAGAAATACCATAAATAATACATTTATTCAAAGAAAGAAATGTTCACTTGCCTCTTTGAGGGGGGAACCTACAATAGAGAAAATCTCTATTAGAAAAATTCTCAAGACAATATCTCATACCTCCTACTCTTATTTATACTAATTCTATCTTCTAAAGAACATTCTAGAGGGATATCTTTCTAGAAGCAGAATCTTCTATTAGGTCTTCTTACATTCACTTCTTCACATTTATTAAATAGGAATTACTAACTAATGTCAGCCTTTATTACATGGAAAATATATTTAGGACTTATTAACTAAGATCAACGTTTATTACATGGAAAATATATTATTCTATATACTTGAAGGGTTAGGTCCCTAACATGCTCTCCCCCTTGAAAAAGAGCCTTGTCCTCTAGGCTTAAGATGATGAAATTGTTGTAGAATGGTAGTTAGTTCCCAGGTGGCATATTCCGGTGGAGTATCCTTCCAGTGAACCAAAAATTCCTTGATGGTGTGCTGACAGAGACGACACTCTCTCTAGTCCAATACAACTTGTGGCTATAACCAAATGGAACCTTATTCATCCAACTCTATTAGGATAGCATGGGTGTGGAATTTGGTGCCAATCAATTTCTTTAGAAATGAGACATGAAAAACATGATGTATCTTAGAGTGTATGGGAAAAGATAATTGATAGACCATTGGCCCCACACATTTGATAATAGTATAAGGACCATAAAATTTTGGTGCAATTTTTAGATACTACTGGGATTCGAGTGAAGTCTTGATGTATGGTTGTAGGTGTTGAAATATTGGTTGTCATTGATGTCAACCCTTGAAGAAGTTTGTTATCCCCAAAGGTATGGTTATGGAACCCGCCGTTGATCAAGGAAAATGTCATGAAGGATGGTTTCAATGCAGGTAACTCACTCATGGATGGGTAGTTCCTCATGGTTGAGGAGTTATGGCCTTGTGAAGTTAGAAGCCCCGAAGAATGGTCAAGAAGCCCTTAGTTAATTAAAAGTCTTTAATGAATGAGTAAAGTGGTTGTAGCAAGAAAGTTAAGATTCCCCTAATATTAAGGAAAGAGGTTACCCAGAAAAATTATAAATACACCTCAAGGAGTCATTCACAAGTACATTCACTCACTTATTCTATTGAACATATTCTAATGAACTAGTGATCTATTTGGAAATTTTTCGATGGTGAAATCTGAGGTAGTGATGAGTGAGAAGTGCAGGAGTTTCAGGGTTGCAGAGGAGAGGGATTTTTTTTTAGGAAACCCTATTTTGGTTGACCCCCATAGGTTAGACCACAATTTTCCCGCGAGGAACCCCCACGGGTTGTTTAGGGCTTGTCACACGAGGCCCCACATGACAGGATGTCTTAGTCCCACGAGGATAAGACAAAATTGGGGTAATGCTATTACCAAGTCCCTAAAGTCAGAAGTAATCCTACAGGTTAGATCTATTATGTATTAGGTCAGCTACAAAGGTATTAGTATGCTTATGTGCTTGTTGTATTTGATTATGGTATGATACATGCTTGAGGTATGTTTGGTTTGGCACATGATTGAGGTGCATCTTGGATACATGGTTGATTGAGGCATATTCTTGTATATGGTTATGACATGACTATCATGGTTAATCGTTTAGATGTATGGTTGAGTTATACACTTGATGTATGGTGGCATATTCATGAGGCACATGCTTTGGCTCTTTTGGGTACTTCATTGATGATATGTATAGGTCTATACATGATTGATGCTATGGTATATGGTACTGGTCTTATATGTGATTGATGTTCTAGTACATGGTACATGAATGATGCATGTTATACTACTTATGTTGGTACAGAGTTGATGGATGATATGGTACATGTTTTGGTATAGCTTATGTTGATGATTAGTTATATGTTGATGGTATAGTGATAGTGATAGGTTGGATACAATGACAGGTTACATGTTGATGTGACAGTGGAAGTGATAGTGATAGTGGAAATGATTGTGGTATTGACAATTGATCTACACTTATATTTCATGGAGGTAGGACTAGGCAAGGAAAGGGGGTTTTATCCTCCTTCCGGTTGGTGCCGGAGAACACAAAGAGTTTTTCTTCCTTCAGGTTAGAGCCTGAGAATCAGGGGGTTGTAGCCTCCTTCTGGTTGGAGCCAGAGAATTTAAGGAGTTGTAGCTTTCTTTAGGTTGGAGCCTATAAATAGGGGGTTGTATCTTCCTTCAAGTTGTAGCTGGAGAATTGGGAAGTTGGTGCTTCCAATGAATGTATTATTTTGATATATAATAAAATCATTTTGTGGTTTTCTCCCATTTGGTTTTCCACATAAATTTTGGTCTACTGTGTTTCTGTGGATATTTATTATGCTTTGTTGATTTATACTGCTCATGATATATTGATGATATATTGTTGATGATGTTAATGATTACATACTGTGGTTAAAAGGTGATAATAAGTGATCATACTAATTCACCCCCCTCTCACTATTCTAACAATTCTTATCAGAGCATGTCCTTCAGGAAACAAATTAACCACTGAAAGGAGATCATGGAATATGTTAATATTGGAGCACCAAGGTTTGATGGAAAAAACCGTGCCTTTTGGAATAAAATGATGCAAACCTTTTTACAGGAACAAGGATTTGATGTTTGGCAGTCAGTAGCAGATGGATATGCAACAACAACCACTCCGCCAACCGAAAAATATGGAAATAAACTCAACAAAAAAAATTCAAAGGCTAAAGACACCATTCTGAGCAGTCTGGATGATTTTGTATTCTTCAAAGTTATGCATTACAATACCGCAAAGGGTCTTTGGGATAAACTTCAAAAGATTTATGATGGAGATACCATAGTCAAGGGAGATAAGCTTCAAACCCTTAGAGATAAGTTTGAGCAACTGAAGATGAAGGAATGTGAAGACATTGCAACCTACTTTCTATGAGTTAACGAAATAATGGACAGTATTAGAGGACTAGGAGAAGAATTTGATGAATCAATGGTCGCTCAAAAGGTTCTAAGATCCATACTTATGATATTTGATCCTAGGATATCATCCCTAGAAGAAAGAACATATCTTGATAGTTTGAGCATGGATGAGCTACATGGAATATTCACAACTTATGAAATCAAGATAGAACAAGAGAATCCAGTCACGAAGGAAGTAGCGTCCAAATCATATAAGAAGATGAAGAAGCAGAGAAATAAAAATTCAAAACAAGATTGCAGCTGCAAAGATGATTAAGAAGAATATGAAGAATTGGAAAACTTCATAAGGAAGTTAAAAAGAGGAACCGACAAGTACAAAGGTATGCTTCCACTAAATTCTTTTAATTGTAATGGTATTTTTCATTTTTCTTATAAATTTCCTTATGCTAAGAATAAAGGTAGTGATGAAGAAGAATATCCTAAAAAGAAAAAGAAAAATCAAAAGGGTGATAGAAGGAACAAAATGAAATTCTTCAAGAAAAGTTTCTATTCAAATGAAGACATTTCTTCATCAAAAGATGATGATGATAGTGACAATGATTCAGAAAGAGTACTCTTCATGGTAGTAGAATATGATTCTAAAGATTCTGAAGAAGAAGGTGAAGTCGATCTTAGAGCATAATTAATCAGTGCCTTAGAATAAATAGGGAAAGAGAGAAAGAAAATCAAGTCACTCAAGGCATATTTCAAGAAGAGAGAAGGATCTAAAAATTCCAAATCAGAAGAAATTGAGCAGATAATCATGAAGTTAAAAATATAGGTAGAATAAGAGAAAAGGATTGAAGAAACACTTAGAAATTAGTTGGAAGATAGGGAGAATATAATTGAAGGCTTGGAACTAGAAATAGTCACCTTAAGAAAATATCTCTGGAAGAAAGATATGCAGTAAAATAACATTAAAATTTTGGATGATATCATCAGTAGTCAAAATCCATTCTATGACAAGTCTGGACTAGGGTAAAACCATACGTATAACGATAAAGGTTAGAGATATAAGACAATGAAACAACAAGCAAAACAAAGAAGCTATGCAGAAATTGTCAGAGGTCCAAGAAGAACCCAAGAAGAAAATCATAGAGGAACATGACCACCTAGAAGATTCATAACACATAATCAATAGTTAGAAACATCTCACAAAGAAGAAGGATTCAAAAGAGAAACACCATTTAGAAGATCCCCTACATACAGGTATCAAACTATTTTTCTTGGTTTATGCTATTATTGTAACAATTTTGGTCATAAACCTGCAAACTGTAGAGCGAATGCCAAGAATGGAAGAAACTATGAAGGCTAATCAAATATTAGTTATCCAATAAGGTCTAATGACACAAATAACAAAAACTACAATAGTTGTGTATCATTGAGTAATGGAGTGGAATGTTACAAATGAAACAACTTTGGACATATGCACAAAAATTGTAGATTGACTATTCCTCCAAAGGAACCAAATAAGAATATGAACAATCATAAATAGGAACCACAAAGGATATGGATAAGAAAGTAGGATCAATTCAACATTGAAGAATGCTTTCTTTCTCTACAAGTGAAACATAAGAAAAGTGGATTCTATGTTGACAAAAATTGTTCGAAGCATATGATGAGTGACAAGAATAGGTTTTTGACACTGAAGAAGGAATGAGATGGATCAGTTTCACTTGGAAATAATAACTCATCCAGAATCATAGGTAGAGGCACAATCAATCTTGGACGCAAATATGCCAAGGTAGAAAATGTTCTACTGGTCGAAGATACGAAGCACAATCTTCTAAGTGTCAGTCAAATGTGTGATCAATGACATAAAATTTTGTTTGACTGAGAAAAATGTGAGATAATAAAATAAGGATAAGGAAAATTGGTGATTATATCTAGAATATCCTCAAACAACATATATGTCCTGAATGAGATTAGAAGGGGAAAATTTTCTTAGGAAAATAAAATGAAAGTTGGATATGACATAGAAGGATGGGCCACATAAACTTTGATAACCTTGTCAAAAACAGCAGAAAGGAAGCAGTGAAAGAAATTCCTGAGATCTCAAAGATAGAAAATTATTTATGTGAGCATTGTATACAAGGAAAACAAACCAGGACCAACTTCAAGTCAAAATATTACTCGATAACAAAACCATTAGAGATTGTACACACTAATCTATGTGGACCTACACGAATGAATGGATTAAATGGAGAACAATACTTTATGCTATTGGTTGATGACTATACAAGAATGACTGTAGTTTTCTTTCTTAGGAATAAGTTAGAGGCATTCTAACACTTCAATATATACAAAGAGATGGTTGAGACCAAGATGGATTTGAAAATAAAGTGTTTAAGATCAGAAAATGGAGGAGAGTTTACATCAAAGGAATTCATGGATTTATGTGGAGAACATAGAATAAAGAGACATTTCATGGCAGCTAGGACACCTCAACAAAATGGAGTGGTCGAAAGGAAGAACATAATAGTACATGAAATGGACATAACCATGTTGAATGATTCCAAGTTGAGTGACATATTTTTTGCATAAGAAGTTCATACATATGTTCACATCCTAAACAAATGAATGCTTAGAAGTAATATTCATAAGACTCCCTACGAGCTATGGAAAGGAATACCAGAAAATGTGAAGCATTTCAGAGTATTTGGAAGAAAATGTTATATCAAAAGAGAAGATGGAAGGCTTGGAAAGTTTGAATCTCGAGTTGAAAAGGGCATACTACTTGGGTATTAAAGAAAAAGTAAAGAATGCAAATGATTAAGTGCAAGACTCAACAGAATCATGGAAAGGATCAATGCAACGATTGATGAGACATATGTACGGAAGGACAAAGAAGGAATAAAAGACTTAGAAGAGTAGGATGACGATGAATATATAAAAGAAGAATTAGAATACGAAGCATAAGAATAAGAGAAGATAGAATCATAACAAGAAGAAGATGAGTAGAATATACCCCCTAAGACACCTAGCCAACGAGTACAGAAAAATCATCCACTAGAAAAGATTATTGGGAATAAATATGCAGCAGTTGAAACTCAAAGAAGAATAATATCATCAGAACAACACCACCTAGCATTGTCAGCTACAGTTGAGCCAAGAATTTTTGAAGAAGCCAACAAGGATGAAGACTGGATCAAGGCTATGGATGAAGAATTGGATCAAATAGAAAAGAGTGACACATTGGAACTGGTTCCAAGACCAAAGAAAAAGAATGTGATTGGTACAAAGTGGGTTTACCAAAACAAACTGAACGAGTATGGACAGGGAACCAGAGAAAAAGTAAGGTTAGTTTTCAAGGGATACACTCAGATCGAAGGTACATATTTTGAAGAAACCTTTTCCCTAGTTGCCAGGATGGAAGCTATCAGATTGATCTTAGCCTATGCATGTTCTAAGAGAATCAAGGTGTACCAGATAGATGTAAAATCATCCTTTAAGAATGGAGAGTTATAAGAAGAAGTCTACATGGAACAAACAAAAGGATTTATACTGTTAGAAAAGAAAGATTATGTTTGCAAGTTGAAGAAAGCATTGTATGGAATTAAACATGCTTCTAGAGCATGGTATTCAAGATTGGATAGGTAGCTACAACAACAAGGATTCATGAAAGGAAATGAAGATAGAAATATCTACATAAAAGTGGATTGAGATAGTATATTGATAATTGAAGTTTATGTATATGAAATTATCTTCAGGAGTGATGATGACAAGATGAGTCAGAAGTTTTCCAGATATATGCAGAATGAGTTCAAAATGTCTTTTCTCGGTGAGTTGAATTTATTTTTGGTATTACATATATTTCAGCATGACAAATATATTTTTGTCTCCCAAACCAAGTATATAAGAGAAATGATAAATAAGTTTGGAATGGAAGAATGTAAACCCGTAAGTACTCCTATGCAGACTAGTTTCAAGTTGAGCGAGGAAGATGAATATATGGATGAAGATCAAAGACTATGCAGATCAATGATTGGTAGCTTACTCTATGTGACAACATCAAGAATGGATGTGATGCAAGTAGTTGGACACGTTGTGATATTTCAGGTAACACCCAAAGAAACACATATCATGGAAGTAAAAATAATATTTGGATATCTCAAGGAAACAAAATATTTTGGACTATGGTATTCAAAAGGGAATGATCAATATTTGGTAGTCTACAAAAATGCAGATTGGGAAGGCATCATTGATGATAGAAGAAGTACAAGTGGTGCATCCTTGTACTTAGGTGAGTGTCTGGTATCATGGTTGAGCAAGAAACAATCATCAATATCTTTGTCCACAACAAAAAAAAAATATATTGCAACAACAACATGTTGTACTCAAGTTCTCTGGATGAAGAAGACCTTGTAGGATATACAGGTGGAATATGACGAGCCTATTTTGATACTCTGTGATAACACCAGTTCTATAAATATATTCTCGTCCCCCATGGTTTGTTGTCGGGTTCAGCGTGGATGATCTTGCAAAGGCTCGACTGGTTCGAGTCCCAACTTCTTATACCCAAATCTTGTCGGGGACATGCACAAAGAAAAATAAATGAAGAGCAGATCGCTCTAATACCACTGATCCGGATTTATTAACGAAAAAAAAAGAATAATAGACTTAATACAATAACACAGAGATACTGAGAACAAAAAAATATATCCAGTGAATAATAACTTCTATTGAATAAATAAAATAGGATGAAACTGTAAAATTGCAGAACTGAAAACAACTTGCTCGAATGGTGTAACACCCCAAGGCCGAGTCCACGCTGAATTGTAATTATATTTATAGGATGGTGAGCCAAGTGCTATAAGATGAAAGACTTATATTTTTAATAGGCTGGAATGCCTAGATGCCTAAGGCCAATGAGCCTGATTTTTGTATATGTAAATACACACATCATTAATAAAATTACACCGTTGCGTATAGACCGACCACAAAGAAAGCGTTATGGGGGACTAAGATCCACTAGGTAGGGTAAGGGAAGCGACTAAGTGTTTAGGAATAAGGCCTAAGCTAGAGGGATTACCTCTAAAGGGTTTATATTATATTATTATTTCCAAAAGGCTAAGGTTGACATAATCATGTTGTCCTGAGTTCCTGGGGAAAGGGGACGAGTGTTAAGTGGAGCTCATGAAACTTCAGGAAGACATGTGTCAACCTAGGCGCATGCATATTATAGCTGGGAAAGCCATATCAATGGGGGGTTCACTCATGATTCTCACGACCATCACCACCCTCACATCCCTCACCCTTCTCGTGACCCTCACGATTCTTGCATGTCTGCATTCACCTAGAGAATGACGCACTAAGCCATTGCTTCATCATCGACCTCTGAATCATTCACGCACCTCTAGAACCTACAGGCATTATGAACTATCCTGTATTTTTCCTATGAAGTGTCGTGCACCTACCCCTTGCCTGAGTTGTATCATGCCTTAATAGTTGATGGTGCTTCCAATGCAGTTCCCTTACTGAGCATGGCTTGCTTCCTTCATCTGCTCTATAATGAGCCTTACTATTAGCATCACCCCTTACTCGAATTGACTTAGGAGATCCACTGAAGAAGAAGGTTGTTAGGCCTGTGAGTTTGAAGAGGCAGGTTTTCAGGCCCATTGACTGAATAAGAAGGTAGACAGGCCTTGTTGGTAGCCAATTCACCTTTTTCTATGAACATATAAGCTGCCTACACCTATGTCTTGCGAATATCAAGTTTTTCGTCGCATTTTTCAAATTGACGACATTTTCATTCCTTGCGACATTTACGCATTTTTCTTCGTTAAGTTTTCATGACTGTAAGCGTGAAAACTTCTCCTTTCGAGGTCGCATTTCGATCACTATCTGCACTGTCATGATCATTTTATAGATGTGCCTACTACACTTACCTTTTGTTTATCGTTGTGTGGCTAGAAGGATTTTCAAACTATGCTCATTGGACATTTTTATGTTGATTGCATAACTTGATTTTATTGAGTTTGTAAGGCATTGAGCATTTGGATTTACAATTTTTATGACTTGCCTGATCTTTGATTCTGCATAAGGGTTATGATTAAATTTATTATATATATATGATATAATCCTTATGTTAGTCTTTTCATGACTTATTGGTTTGTCAACTATATGAATATGATTTTGGCCCCTTGGTTGAACTTTTGATTATATGAATTAATACATTGGCGCATAATGATTTTGGTGTTGATTTATAAGTCGAATGCTTTGAACACTATGGCATAGTGCTGGTGCGTATTGGTATGCACATTGGATTTCATTGGTTGTACACATGACTTAATGGTTGAACTATTATTATGGAGTAAACAACTATGAAATTTGGCGGTTGTACTTGGGCAATGAATATTATGCATGGCAAACTCCACCACCTTCGCATGCACGCATTTATGCTTACCCCTTTTGGCTCGATTCATTGTTGCTGGTTCGGATAGCTCTGTTATTGTGTGTTGATGAATTCAAACCCTTGTCCCTTAGCCCGGCTCACTGTGTGTTATCTCCTGGATCCCAAAGGGCGAATTGGACCCCCAAGGTGTTCAGAGTCGGTTTGTGTTTCATTTTGCCAGAGAAGACTGCCCCGTAATTTCCCCCAGAGTCACGTTTTTGCGTGAGTGATTCTAGGCAAACGGTTTTGAATTAGGACAAACCGTTGAAAACCCAGAACCGTTTTTATCCCCTTTACCTTCATGGAGAGCGGTTTCCTCCGAAAGTGAGTTACTACAGAGATCTAGCTCCTGTTTTACAAGTCAATTTTCAGTGGCTGGAACATGCGTTTTGGGTCTGTGAGCATTTTCCAGAATGCTTATCACTTCTCCAGACCTGTGCTTCAAACCCCTTCTGCCTGTCCAGCCTTGTGCTTCAACTTCTTGTTGAAACCCTTGATCAATCCACAGATTCATCAAGTAGTCTGTTAGAAGAAGCATTTTCTTTCTACCCAGGTATGTATCTCAACATCATTTCTAGTTTTGTCAGTCACCAGGATTGATATAATGGTTGAAATTTGATAGCTCTGTCTTTCATTCAAAATGGCTCAGTCATTCAATGATCATCTTGTATATGGTTTCGTTTTGATAAAAATAGAAAGAATTTCGATTTGATTTGTTCATAGATTTTTATTGGACTATAATGGTTATTCGTTTGGATTTGATTTGGTTATCTGCCTGATGGAGTTCACGAAATTGTTGGATCGTGTTCAATTCGATTCGTCTTGTATCTACTCTGCACAACAAGTTTTATGCTCGATTTAGAACACGATTTTGCTCAGATTCAATTTTGTTATCATTGGTATGCTATGATTTGTAAATGTGTTCGGGAGGATATTTGTTACGATATGCTGTGTTATTTGATTTTCCAAATCACGGGTATCACTCGGTTCAATTCAATTTGGTTAGAAATATTATGTTTTTATAAAAAACATTGATCTCATTTTAGCTTATGCAAATACGCCCGAATTATGGAACAATGACTATTGTCAAACCCAGTTGTGATTCGTTTAAATGATTTCGTTTTGATCAAAGTTGGCCAATACTATTTGCCCAATTTGCAATAACAATTTACGAATTCTATCCGATCCGGCTATGATTTTATTTGAATTATTTTTCACACCCCTTTGAATTAATCTATTCGTGGCATGAACTGTGTGATGTACCAACACAGTCACAACGATTGGAAAATAATCTTGTTCGATTCAACTATCCTTCGATTTGTTGAGAAAATGATTACTGTGCTGTTTCATATGATTTTGTTTTACACGACTTATGATAATAATCAAAACAGAGTATTTCTATCTTTGTATTTGATTGAATGATGTGGATCCTGTTGGTTCAATTATTTCGAACTGAATGATTCGTTTTCAGATATTTCTTGGATGATGATTAAATTTAATTCTTTGAAAAGATTTGAATCAATCTCAATGCCGATTATGTATCTGATCGCATGATTCTGTAGCTAAGTCTATAGAGTTAGATTTTTATTTGTTTTATTAATAAAATATCTTGCTAATTTCTCTGTTTCTGACCTGTTTCAGGTGAATTCGAATTACATGGAATTTGATGGACAGTTTAGAGGATATTTGGATATTTTGATTTCATTTTAGTTTCTTAGTTTAGTTGATCTTGGGAATATCTTCCCAGATTTTTGTAAACAGTTTTAACTTCCACAAGGAGGTTTTACCTTGTGGAAAAACTTATAAATGCTGCTCCTTTTTGTAATAAGATCATCCTCATTCGTGGGAGAACAAGGATATGGAATTTTAATACAGACTGAGACAGAATTTGATATTCTGCTAAAACTTTAGCTTTCATAATATCAATATTTTGTTTTATGTTTATGTGTATCTATTTGCATTTGGTTAATGACTACTTTAGCTATCTTGATCATTCGCAAATGATATAATTTAATCATTGTAATCCATATCTGATTTCTTCCAAGTGTATAAAAAACATAGCAATTGCTTGATTCAGTTTGTGAATGGAAGATTTCTCTTCTTCATAAGTTGAATTATTAAGTATAAGTTTTTGCATAACAGGTTTCCCTTATTGCAGATATTTATAAATCATATAATTGTTATGATTTTTTATGTCTTGTTTGTCCTGTTAACAACTCAAAGAGCAGCATAGCTTATCGTTTACGAGAAGCTTCTGGATTAACCGGTGTGAGTTTCCTTCCTCCGACCAGTTTCGAAGTCATCATACACAGGACAAATTGGGAGTGTTTCCAGGTTAGTTTGTCATTTGTTTGTTAGTGTATTTATTAGTAGTTTAGTTTAGATATAAGTTTAGTTAGATTTATAGGTAGAATTAGTATATTAGATTGTTTAATTTCAGTAAGTTTAATTTCTTGTTTATAAAATCATAAAATCAACAAAAAATATCTTTCTCTATCTTAGGACATAAAGCTAATGAGTTTTCCAGGTTTTATTTAAATCTGTATTTTATGAATATTGTGCATTTTGTGAATAAGTTATATTAGTTAGTAGTTTGTATATATAAAGATAGTAGATTAGTTAGTTTGTTTAATAGTTAGTTTAGTTTGATTAGTTAGTTTAGATTAGTTTTCTCTTTGGTTTTCTTAAGACCTTAGAATGGATAACATAGCCGTTAAACCCGTCAGGGTGGTTCATTCCAAACGGCTTGGGTTATTAGACAACCCCGGATTGGTTCCACTCTCCCAGTTGACGGACGGTCATTTTTGCCCGTCAACAGGCCTGTAAGCAACTCTCTTCAAGTGAGAGAGGTTGTTAGGGAAGCTAATTTCCCAGAGGGAGTCCAATGACAACTACAGTTCTCGAAGAATTCTTGTTTGACCTATTGTTGAATCCCTTGAAGAAAAGTGGGGAAGCCAAAGTACTATTGAGCAGAGAAGGGGCACACTTCTTGGGGTGGGACAGGAATGTGGGGAATGAGAGGTTGTAGGTTGTTAGTGTGAGTTGGCTCCTGGGAGAAAATCCTTCCTGTTGATTTGTGTGACTTTCCTGTTTTCCTTTCCAAGCCTAGGAATCCCTTTCTCGGTGGAGTTTAGTCCCATTTCGGGGGTGACCCACTGCTGAGCATGATGAGAACCGAGGTCTAAGGCTGGGATGTTTGTAGGAGGTCTAAATGCAGTTGGTGGTCATCTATTAAAAGATAAGTACCAAATATCTATTCTCTGTATGATGTGTATCTGGAAATCAATTTATAATGTTGTTAGAATTGTCTGTGTATAATGCATGTATGTTTTAATGTTATTCCAGCATGAATAGTGGCATGAAAAAAATTCTATAGTTGTTTAATTTGCATTATATATATATATATATATATAATGCAAATTATGTATGTATGTATGTATGTATGTAAATATATACAATATCAGAGCATGAAAGTTATTCGGTGGCATGGCCTAGCCTATTGGTTTAAGGCCTAGGGATGTCACGAATTTCTATCAGAGCAAGGAGAGACATCCAGGAAGTGACGTTGCCCAACCTGTGGTGGCTGGGGATGTTACAAATTGGTATCAAAGCCAAGGTTTCAACACTGATCCTGGATGGGCCATGTTAGTGGAAGTTGAAGCAAAATTTTCAGAAAAGAATTGTTGTTGAAATGGAAAAAAATCAATTTCAGAGCCCATGGTTTCTACATGGAACTTGGATGGGCCATGAATGAGGAATTCAGAGAAAGGTCCAAATAATTTTGATGTGCACAGTGAAAGAAGGGCATTGAGAGAACACTTGGGCTAATTTCAGAACTACAGGAGATATAACAGTTTAAGAATGGCCACAGAGGAAGAAACCACAACATCTGTGGTGATTGGGCCATAGGATCTATTTCGGAGGAGTATCCTTCACAACCATAAGATCTAGAGAAAAGTGCATGAAAGTTAACCTCCAAGTCATTAAGACTTCGTGACTTCAATGAAATGTATGGGTTATAAGAGCAAGAGGGGTTGAGGCCTGAAGTTCTGAAGTCACGAAGCAAAAGAGCATAAGTGGTGTGGCAGGATGATGTCTCCAATAGTAATGTGGACCCTTCGTATACGTGCCACGTGCCACCTCCTTGATGTTGACAACTGTACTATGTGGACCCTGAAAGGTAAGGAAGTTCGGGAGTTCGACATTTTAGAGAATTGGGGTGTGCAAGTGTAAAAACCGTCAAGGCCTGAAGTTTTGATGTGATGTGGCTTGCTGACATCGCTCAAAATGATGTGGAAACATGGGATGTGTGCTACATGTCATTGAGTTAAGAACCTTTGGATGATTGAAATGCCAGTTAGAATGTGACACGTGTCACCTATCTAATATGGCCACGTTTCCACTTCTAACATTTCACTACATGGCCCTACTCTCGAGCATGGATGGTGGGCCCCCCCTAATGGTCACATTGGACATGTAGCACCAGATTGTGAAGTCTAGAGACTTGACACTTCGAAATAAATGGTTCATGTTGGAATGGAAGGAAGAAATCCTCCGAAGTCTCAAAGCCTCAAAGCTTCGAAGTCCCAAAGCCTCGAAGCTCCGAAGTCACGGAGCCCTCGAAGCCAGGAGTTCCATAGTGAGTATTAGCCATTGGATGTTGGGAAGACGTGGATCATTGATCCACCCTACCTCGCAAGTTCACCAATTCAACACTCCGAGAGGTTGGTTGGGAAGTGATTTGGAAACCACCGAAGATGGAATTCCAAAGCTCTGATCCGCCGTAGATCTGAGTAAGGAATGTGGACCCTAGATCCACCGTCCTTCACACATTTTTCAACTCGTTGTCCTATAATGTTTGGGATGCACGGAAAAAAGGGAAACCTCCGAAGCCCCAGAGCCCAAAGTCTCAAGGCTCCGGATAAGCACCCAAATCATTAGCATTGGGTCATAGTCGCGGTCACATGCGAACCAAGGGCTAAAGAAAAGGGGCTAGCACCCGAAATCTATTGTAGAACAGAACTTGGCTTAGGGATAGAATCCTGAGAGGTCCTTGATCAACCAAGGCCACTGAAAAGGGGTCGGATATTATTTTGTTGAACCATAATGGTTTATGTATTCTAGAAAATTATTAAGTTTAATAGCCTGACAAAAATTTGGTTGAATGCACATTTTGCAGAGTTTACAATTGTCATAACCAAACCAAATTGTTCCATGGTGCAAAGAAATGGAGGAGGCATAGGATGATTATAGTTCAGAGAATGAAGCTAGGGGAATGGATGTCCATTTGGGAGTTAAAGGAACAAAATCCAATGGGCATGGAGAAGAAATACATAAGGATGTGGGCATAGTGAAAATTATAAAAGAATTGAAAAAAGAGGTCCAAATTCACTGAGTAGATAACAAAAAGATTATGAGAGCCAAGGAAAAACAGGGAGGCTTCAACATGAAGTTGATGCAGAGCCTGGAGAAAATAGAAAATAAATTGGATAAGGAGAGTGGCTCAAGCAAATCAGGAAGTCACAAGTCTCCTGATGAGAAAGGAAGAACAAGAAGTATTAGCAGACATCATCGTCACTCCCCGAGGCCTTCCAATAAGAGAGCACATAACAACTCAAGTCCATCCCTTGTCAGGAAGCATAAGAAATCTGGGGTGGATGAGCTATGAGGGGAAATGAACAAAATCAAACCTCCCACATTTGATGGTGAGCACAAGAAAGATGAATATGCAAAAACATGGATGTTGGGAATGAGAAATTATTTTCAATTGCATAATTATTCTTCTCACGTAGAAGGAAGAATTTCCATCTACCAACTCAAAGGAAATGCATCCATGTGTTGGGATCATCTTGTGCAGGAGCAACAAATTAAAGAGAAAAATGTTACTTGGGGAGAATTCAAGAAGTATTTCGAAAAGAAATGCTTGACTAAGAGATACTATCACAAGAAAATGAAAGAGTTCTTTGAACTCAATCCTGGGAGTATGTTGATAGATGAATATGAAATAAGGTTTTTAGAATTGTTGAAGTATGTCTCTTTCATCAAGGATGAGACAGTTAAGATTCAGAGGTATTTGAGTGGTTTTCCATCATCTATCAGTTACAAAATACAATATGATGATCCCAAAACATTGGAGGAGACCATAAGGCAAGCTAAGTTCCTATATGATCAACAAAAATCAAGGCCAACTTTCCAAAAATCTTGCGAAGATGAGAAGAAATTCAAGATGGATCATAGCAAGAAGGGAGCTAATCCACCATTCTTTAGAAATAATCCTTAGGGAAAACTAACTTCTAGAGAGCCCAGAACGATTGAGATAGGTGGTAAAAGGCCAAGACAACCACCTATTCAATGTTGGGGTTGTAAAGGAGACCATATGTTTAGAGATTTCCCTCACAAAAGTGACAAAGTGAGAGTTGTTCACAATATTCAGTGAGCTGAAACAGTGGAGGACATGGGCATAAGTGTACCCAGGATCTATGCAGCCCTGACAACAAGCAAGCAGAGTATCAGTCACATATGATTGAAGTGGAAGGTATGATCAACAACCAAACCATTGCTATTTTAATTGATTCAGGAGCTAGTCATAGTTATATATATCCTAATATGGTAGAAAGTTTTCATTTGCCAAGAAACAAGCATGGAAAATCTTGGTTGGTGCAGCTGGCTATCAGAGCCAAAAGAAAAGTTAATTAGAAGGTCAAGTCATGTCTTATGGACATGAATGGACTGAGCACAAGGGCATATTTGAACATCTTGCCTTTAGGTTCCTATGACTGTATATTTGGGATGGATTGGCTGGACCAACATCATGTTATCCTAGACTTTCATAAAAAGGAATTCACTTTCTTAGATTATGAAGGAAATCATAGAACAGTCCAAGGAATTCTTAGGGCAGTTACTATCAGAAGAAATTTCATCAATGCAACTGAAAAAGTGTTACAGGAAAGGCTATCAAATAATTGCAGCCCTGTTACCCATGATTTTGGTCGTCATGATGATGTACTGATGATGGTGTACTCAGGCTCTTCATAAGAACTTTTACCTGAGAAAAGTTACTTTCATCTCTTCCAAGAAAACTCATTTTTGAAGCAAGTTCGCAGGATGCTAGTATATTTCACTGCGAGAATGACCCATTCTCGCTGGCTTTCTTAAGCCAGGGTGCGAACATCTCGCACTGTGTTGAACTGCTAGGGTGAGAACTCTTCTTAAAGCAAGGAAAAAGATGAATTCTCGAAGCTTCTAGAAGTGAATCTTATGGAAGAATGGGTTGGAATTCGAATGGTTATCCTAGTACTGGATTCCCTGATATTTTGGGATCATTCTTATCCAAGTAACCAATTCATTCTCTCCTATATATTGAGTGAATTCTCATGGAAAAGGTTAAGCAAGATTCATTGGAGAATTGGTGAAAGAATTGTGTGAAGGATTGAGCTTAAACAACAGCTTCGAGACTCCAGCAAGTTTATCCAAAGGGGTTGATCTTCTTCATGCAAACAGCGAGCAAGTGTGTGTGTCAGAGCCAAGGGCCATCGAAAGGAAGTTTGCGACATCAAGGCTTAGGTTGTAATCTTTACTTTCCATTAATATGATACAGTAGCATGTCCCTTTCCCATAAATTTATTTCCAATTTATTGTATAATTCCTTGATCATATACATAGATTGACTGTTGAATAGATTGTGCTATCTTCACTTTGGTGTTGTCTTGGTCTTGACTGCACGAGAGAACTGGAGCGAAGCGGGAGAAACAAAGACCATAGGAAGTGATAATAAGGTATGTTACTTGTTCTTGCCTCCTATTTAATTCAATGGTTAGAATCTAGGGAAAGAGTCACGTTCTGTCTTGCTTTGTTCTAGATCCAGGTGGATCTAGGGAGATCGGTTAGTGTCCGCACCTATGGATTTATCCAATAACAAAATTGGCGACTCCACTGGGGATCATCCCATTTTTTCTGTGGCTTTTGATATTTTTTTGTGGCCATTTGCTCTTGTTTCACTTTTCTCTTGTCCTATCAATCTCTGAGTCTTCAGTATATCCTGATAGACCCTCTGGGTCCAAAGGCCTTTTTCAATTTTGCTTCATTTTCAAAATTTTTGATTATGTTCAGACATTCTCGCACTGTACTTCATTGCAGCCTGCAAGAATAGGTAGAGTTTTCACTTTGCCTTTAGGTTTTAGTGAGAGGTTCTCGCACCCTACTCAAGGGTTAACTGCGAGAATCAATGATTCTCGCCCTGTGTAATATTACCTGCCTGCGAACTCAATTTTTCAAAACTTTGGATTTGAGTTTTGGCATTTTTAACTGCCCAGATCAGTTTGATTGCCTCATAAGAGTCTTTTGGACCATTGATTGATGTTCTTCTTGTCTTCGTTTTCATACATGAACAATCTTAGGATTTCAAGGCTTTTCTTGTCCTTTGTGTCTTGACTTTCGTTTCTTGACTTCTCTTGGCAAAACCATTCTCTCGGGCTTCAGACTCTGAGTGTGTTTGATTAGTTAAGAACCAATGATTGGTAGAAAGTTGAGTTTCTTGGTATTTTCTCATTTGCTTATTGATTGAAAGATCATTTTCTTTTGCATTTGAAAAGACTACATTGGTTTGCTCTTTATTTTTTCTTTCATTGAAAGAGTGGATTGGGTTATTTGCTTGTTCATTGTTTTTCTGATTTTTTGTACTCTCATTTGCATAGTGAGGGTCCTTTTTGAAAAGTGAACAAAGTTTTTTTTTTCAAAAAATCGTTTTTGTCTTTGAAAACATTGCAAATCAAAATTGTTGAAGTGTTGAAAAAGAAGCAATAGAGTATTGTTCTTTGATGCGTGATTTGTTGCATTTACATTCTATAGGAAATTTTGCATTGTAGTGCAAGGTTGATATGGAAAATTTTCTCTTTCCCTCCCATATATAGGATTCATTGAACGAATTGTGATATATTTCATTCTCATCCTACATTGTTGGGTCAGAGTCATACAACATAAGTTTCATTTTCGTTACCTTTGAGTAAACAACAGCTCTTAATAACACAGCGTAATCATAAAATTTATCTAGTAACTCTTTTCTAGGGATCTTTTACACCAACATTTAGCTAGGCTAGCGCTTTGGAGTAGGAAGAGAGATGCACTCTCCAAAAGCTCAAAACACACAATAGCATCTTGTCTTAGGGAGTGTTAAAATCCATTTGCAACATCCTGTCCTGGGAAACCCTTCTCACACAAGGGTCAAGCACGAGGTCGTATTGGTATTGGCAGAGTTACTCACCCTGCTTTGTTGGTATCAGTGTAGAGATTGCACGTATTACGGGGATCACTCGGAGGTATACCCACAATGATGAGTGGAAGCCTTTTGAGTT
>JZKD02S1672706.1:1010180-1056164 GCA_000966675.3 Picea glauca
GACTGTGGAGGGGAAAGTCTTCACGGTACCTGGAATTGACGTTGACCAAACTCACTCAGGCTCCTTGGAGGGTATACCCATGATTATGTGTGGGAGCTTGCACCAGGGTGTAAGTTCGTTAAGAAGGTCGTCAGGGTAACTTTTCCACCCTATCCCCGCCCCTTCTCGTCTCGTTGTTGCGACGTTGGATTTCATCACCAACTAGTGGCTTCAAAATTAGAAGGTCTTGTTTGCTTGGTGATTGCTTACTATATTTTGTTTACTAGCGCGTGTTGTTTGTTTCTCGAAGTTGACCATAGGATTTTCTTCGCGAAGTTTGTCACTCATTTACAATAGCTCCCCCACGTCCTTCACGTAGAATGCAGGGTTTATCTCCAGAGCATCTAGACGGTTCTCAACCCTTGCCTATAGGTACACCTGAGGGATCTCCTTGGTAGAGTGAAGCCATAGTCATCACTACACCACAAGTGGAACGAACTGACTCTCTAGACCCTTTCCGAATTACTAATACTTGAGAGGACTTTCGACTCCACCCTGGTTCTCAGCGATCATTTCTGCGACTGAATTCTTCCGAAGAATTAGTTGTTACATCTTCTGGATCACCCGTTGGACCTTTTCCTGGCATAGAAGGCCAAGATCCTTTTTGGTCTATAGGTGTTTTCCAACAAGACCTTTTTGGTCCTGGTTCACCTGTGGTCTCCGAAATCAACCCCCTGGTGGTTTCTGAGACAGAGACTGTACCGTTGACTACCACTTATCACTTTACTGTCCCTGCCGAAATGGCCCATCTCACGAATACTACGAGTGTCCCAACCGGGTTCACTGCGGCTGGTCTTGCTCCTATTAACACGTAGCGAATGCCCAATGTCACTCTGACACTACCACTCGGATACCATGCATTGAATGCTTCTATTCCAACACCTCCGCAAACCCCATCTGGCTCTCCAGGTGGTCCTTCTTTTCCTGGGCACCCTATTCCCGGTTTTATTCCGACACTCCCTCAGTTTCCTTCTAGAAGACCTTTCTTATCTCCCACTAGCAATCCTAATCCTAGTGGCACTATCCCGTTCATTACACCAAACTTGCAGATGCCCGTTGGTGGACAAGGTGGTACGATTCAACTTCCTCTTACCAGACACATTCCAATTACAACATAACCTTCGATTGGGACATAACTTCCGGTTGGAAAACCACCCACGATAGGGGGACCAACCCCACCTTTTGGACAAAATATACCTCCCTCTTTGGCCCAGTATTGGAATCAGATGATACAAAATCCTCCTCAAACGACTGGGGGGAAGCAGTTGCCTGTCCCTACTCTAGGCCAACCATATCCAGGTATACCCAATCCTATTTGGGGTCTAAATGCTCAAACTCATGTCCCCGCTCCTGGTTACAATCCCTAGAGCTACTATCCTCTCCAACCACCACCGAATCTGCCTGGGTATTCTCATTATGCACAGACCGCTTACGGTCCTACTGGTTTGCCGACAGGGATTCCTCCCCAAAGCCACCAGTACCCGTAGGTGAATCGAAAACTACCCTTTCTTGCTACTTTGGATTTGTCGGATTTGTCAAGGATCCTAAATGATCCGATTCGTCACTCTCCCCAATGGCCTATTATTCCAGCCAAGATTCCATCGGACATTCTTAAATTCGATGGCAAAGTGGGAGAGGACCCAAACAATCACGTTATGAATTTTCACCTATGGTGTTCATCCAACTCGTTGATGGATGACTCTATTCGTTTACGTCTTTTTCAATGAACCCTTACCGGTTCTACTACGAATTGGTATATTGAATTGCCATGAGGTTTCTTCTCTGATTTCAACACCCTCTCTATGGCTTTCCTTACGCATTACCAGTTACAGATCCATTATGATACGGGAACCAAGATTTTGACTTCCTTCAAACAAAGCAAAGGCACTCATATATCTGATCACATCCATGAGTGGCGAAGGAGACGATGTCTCATTAAGCTTGAGCTCCCCGATCAGTTGCTAGATGAATGGTTTACAAAATCATTTGTGAACGAAATTGGTAAGGAGATTTCCATGGGTGGCGTATTCATGGAAGAGTAGGCTATAAGTCATTCTCAATATCTTGACCTCATTTACTCACAAACAGGAACCCTTTACGATTTACTACCTGATTTACCTCGTCCTAATACTTCCATCACTTCAAATACTCCAGCTACCTCGCATGCAGCTGGCTGTGTGATTGGTACTGCACAAGCCCAATCACATTATGCTTCAAGCACAGCCCCCAAATATGCTTCTTCTAATGTTCAAAATGCTTCATCTCCTTCCACTCCCACCGGCAAGACCTCTGAGGTAAATCCCATCCAATCTACCCCAGCTGGTAAAAACAAATCTAAAAAGGGGAGAGGCAAGAATAAGGAGAGCAAAAATAATTCTCAAGCAGAGAAAACCAAAACTCCACCTGCTGATGAACGGGATAAGCACAAACCTCGATACCCTTTCCTTATCTGTGGTGATGATCACTACACGAAGGATTTTTCACGACGTGCCGAGGTCAATAAGTTCCTTCAAGGAGCTCTGAAACCACCTGCATCGGCTATCTTATCCCAACCCTTCCCGTCTCAACAGTAGGCTCAGTTGGTCATTCACGACCAACCCTCCTCGTCTACAACATCATATGTTTTGATGTGTACTGGTCATTCTAAGCAGAACAACGTTGCACTCACTACTCGAGCCAAAGATTATTCTCCATATAAGGAGAAGGTTGATGATTTACCCCCTTCGTTGGTCCAATCCTCTCTAGCGACTCCACCTACTAACGGTCCTCTTCATATCGAACGATCGAGCCTCGACACAGTTCTGCGACCCCCCCCAAAGGGTGTTGTTTAGAAATCAGCTTTCAATCCTCATGCTCGTGCGACTTAGAACTATAGCATTGTTGAAGATCTGGCCCAGGCACCTTCTGCGATGTCAGCCCTTGAAGTCCTTCAGTCTTGTCCCGCACAACGGAAGGCCTTATTGAAAGCTATCAGTGGAATTGATCCAACGGATACAAATTTGATAGTCTTTGACTTGGAAGATCACATTCCAAGGTTACCCCCTCAACTTGCATTCCAGATCCAAGTAGTTGTTTCCGACAAAAACATTTTCCGAACCGTTATTGACGAGGGTGCCTCGACGTGTGTTATGTCTCTTGCTTGTTGGAAAGCCATTAGCTCTCCTCCTTTGAACGAATACCAGAACACTCTTAAAGCCTTTAATGGCTCTAGTTTTAAGCCCTACGGTGTTCTTCATTCGTTGCCCATCACGTTAGAAGGTAAAACAATCCAAGTCGAAGTGGAAGTCTTTGACGCTCCCCTTGATTATAATCTTCTGCTTGGCCACAGCTGGATCGATTCCATGCATGCCGTTGTGTCGACACTTTTTTGTGTTGTACGTTTCCCTCATCACGGAAAGGTTGTTACAGTCGATCAACTTGCCTTCTTCAATTCTGATACTCATACTGGCAACATACCGTTTATTGCTAAAACCCCACCGGGTTATGAGAACGTCGGTGTTGGCCTTTTAAAGGACTCCTCGTTAATGGGGACTTTCCCCATTCCACCACCCGATGTTCCATGCTCGTCAGTTGCTTCTATCAACATGATCTCTTCCATGCCTCATGAACTTACTGCATCTCACGACCCTTGGATAATCCCTAATCCTGGAGATCATCTTCATTTCGGCGACGCAATGCCTTTAAGCCCGGTTGAATCTGCCTATCAAGCGATTCAATCGGCAACACCTTCTACCCCCTCTCTTGATGAATTATCTCCCAATCCTTTTCATGTTATTTTTACCACTGACAAGATGATCATGTTCGTCATGGGGGACACCCCTTGGGATGATGGGCATCATCGTTCCATTCTTTTTCTGGAGCAACATACTCTTGAGAACTACCAACGGATTTCGACCCCGTCGACCATTGTTGTCATTTCGACGGTTCCCGAGGCCGCACAAAATGTGTTTGCTGAAGGGAATTTAAGCAATATCTCGCCCACGATTCCCATTGACATATCCATTAAACCTGGGATTGTTGAAAATGTCCATATTGGAGCTTCGTGTTCCCCTGACGAAATAGTCACCTATACGTCTCTATTCAAAGAATTTTGTGACATCTTCACCTAGAGCTATGAAGAGATGCCAGGTATCGACCCTGCAATTGTTGTCCATGAGATAAAGACATACCCTAGAGCTAAACCTGTCCGGCAATGCCTTCGTCCAGTTCACCCACATAAAGCGGCTGCTATAAAACTCGAAGTCAAGAAACTTCTAAAAGTCGACTTTATTTATCCGGTGGCTCTTACAGACTGGGTTTCCAATCCTATCCCGATTGACAAAAAAATAGGCACCATTCGTGTATGCGTTGATTATAGGGATATCAACAAAGCTTGTCCTAAAGACAACTTTCCTATCCCTTTCGTCGATCAGATTGTCGATGACTGCGCCGGAAGTGAAATCTTCTCTCTCATGGATGGTTTCTCCGGCTATAATCAAATTAACATTGCTCCTGAGGATCAACATAAGACTGCTTTTATTAGTCCTTGGGGTACTTTTCCTATCAGAAACTTCCTTTCGGTATTAAGAATGCTGGTGCAACGTTTCAACGTGCTATGTCTTATGCTTTTCATGATATCAAACACATCGTTCAACCATATTTGGACTATTTATCTGCTCATTCTATGTGCAGAGTCGATCACCCTACCCACCTCCGAGCCATTTTCGTTCGCTCTCGGTTCTATCGTATACGTTTAAGTCCTCATAACTACATTTTTTGTGTAGAATCCGACCGTCTTCTAGGTTTTATCATTTTGCGTCAAGGGATCCAGGTGGATCCTATTATGGTTGAGGCGATCCTTAATCTCCCTCCTCCTTCTACACTTCTCCAGTTGCAAAGTTTTCAGGGGAAAGCAAACTTTCTTCGTCGTTTTATCCCAAATTATGCAGATATCACTCGTGGATTTACGTGGCTATTAAAGAAGGATTATGAGTTCGTCTGGGATACCATTTCTAACAACACTTTTGAATCTTTGAAGTTGTCTCTCATGCGAACTCCGCTTATCTTTCTTCTAGATTATAGTCGCGATTATTTCCTTTACCTTGCTGCCTCTGATTACACCATTGGCATGGTTCTCGTCCAAGAGGATGATGCTCACGACAAACATGTTATTTATTACTTGAGTTGAACTCTCACGCCGACTGAAATCAAGTATCAACATGTCGAGAAACTGGCCTTGGCTGCCTTCCAAGCCGTTCAACGCTTCCGACACTATATCCTCTCACGTAAGACTATGGTGATTTCTCATTGCAACCCTATGAAACACATTCTGACCTATCAATTTCTACGGGGGAAATACTCCAAGTGGATTGTGATACTCCAGGAGTTTGACTTGGAATTCGAACGTGCCAAGTCCAAGAAGTCCTTAGTTTTTGCTGAGTTGATATGTGACTTTCCCCATTCTACAACAGAAAATGTAGTAGCATATTCATTACCCGATGAATCTCTTTTCCTTATTAGAACTTATGATCTTTGGTATGGAGATATCATTATATATCTCCAAACCCAGACTTTTCGGCCGACTTTGTCCAGTACTGAACGACGCCACATACACTATCAAGATCGTCAATACATTATCCTCGAGGATACTCTTTATTGTCGAGGGATTGACTCTGTTTTTCGACGTTGTCTTACTTTCGACGAAGCTGAGAAAGCTCTGAATGACTACCATTCCGGAGCATGTGGTGGTCATATGTCTGGGTATGCTACTGCCCAGAAGATCTTACGAGAAGGGTATTTTTGGCCTTCTTTGTTTAATGACTGCATCACAACCGTTCAGAAATGCCATGCCTGCCAAACCTATAATCAGAAAATCCGGTCACATCCTGCTCCTCTTCATCCTATGGTCTCAGTTGGTCCCTTTGCGAAATGGGGCATCGATTTCATGACATGTCACCCTCACTCGGCCGGGGGGCATGGTTACATTTTTGTAGCCGTTGATTACTTTACAAAATGGGCCGAGGCGATGCTGACATTTGACAACACTAGAAAGACCATAGCCTTATTTCTTTTTAACCATGTCATAGCTCATTTTGGTTTTCCCCAAGCTATCGTCACTGATCACGGTAGTCACTTTAGGAATTTTATGATGTCTAAACTTACTGAGAAGTTGGGTCTTCGTCATGATAACTGAACACCCTATTATCCACAAGCCAGCGGCCAGGTCGAAGCAATCAACAAAGTCCTCATAACTATGCTCCGATGGATGATAGGAATTCACAAAACAAGTTGGCACACAATGTTGTTTTCGACATTGTGGGCATACCGGACATCCGTCAAGTCCGCTACTGGGTTTACACCTTTTCGGTTAGTCTATGGTGTTGAAGCCATTCTCCCTATCGAATGCGAGATACCTTCTTTGAAACCAGCTGTTGAACTCCTACCCAACACTTCCATTGAGGAAGAACGTCTTTTATATCTTATGCGATTACACGAAACTCGACGTGATGCCACCCTAGTCATACAAGCTCAGAAGAAGCGTGTCAAGGCCCAATATGACAAGCAAGTCAAGCCTCGCATTTTTTTCGAAGGTGATCTTGTTCTTCTCTCTAAACAAGATTGAGATATGTTAGGAGCTGGGAAATTCGAACCCATGTGACGAGATCCTTATATTGTTCGACGAGTTTTGGAAAAAGGATCTTATGAGTTGGTAGATTATGATGGTATCCCTTTGAGTGAACCCAGGAATGGGTTGTACTTGAAGAAGTACTATGCATAAACTCATCTGTGCACAAGTACTTGTATTTTTAATGTATCATACTTTTTGTGTGTTACTATAGTTTGCTTTTGTAGTTATCTGGTCTCTTCCCTTATGTGACGTTGTGTTTGATTTCCATATGTCGGAGTCTTCGCTACCCTATATTGGCTTCGCTGATGGCACTAGCCATAGTACTCGAAACCTTGCTTCCACTGCATGGGCCATTTATTCCCATACAAATGAACTTGTCTCTTTACGAGGTGTGTGCCTCGGTCGTGCGACCAACAACATTGCAGAGTATAGCGTTGTCATTGAATTATTGGTTGATGCTATCTCACTCGAAATTCATCATTTGGTTGTGCGTCTCAATTCGCAGCTTATAGTACTACAGTTAAGTAATGTCTATACCATTTGAAGTCCTACTTTGTTACGGGTGTATTTGTGAATTCGCCTCTTGGAGCATTATTTTGATTACATTGAATATCAACATATTCCTATATGTCTAAATACATTAACAGATTCATTGGAAAATTATGTATTAGACAGACATTTGAATCATTTATAAATCAATCACATCAATGATCACACAACACATGATAAACCGGTAGAAGTCGTCTGTATATATAACGATCAAAAGAGTTTTTTACAAAAAGTTTATCCGAAGACCAAAATGTCAAAAATTGAAGCTCATAGCTTCTACAAAGTGACATCATGGATGACGTTCACGGTAACACATGACTGCCCTAGAAACCCTATGGAGCAGTCGACTCATATATGTTGATATTCCTACAGTATGACGTTGGTCGCGTCGTGGAACCTCTTCCAGAGGCATGTCTGGAATATCTGCAGTCAGGCCCTCTAGATTTTGTTCCACCACCTGATAATCCTCGGCATATTGTGGCACTACGACTACCTCTCCTCGCCGTTGAATGGGAGAGGTACCAGGAGTTCGGTAAGGTCCAACATCTATGTTACCAACAAATGATTTTGTATTAGTCCTTGGATGAACATATAAAACAAAAACATTTGAATATGATAAAAATTAACAAAACATTTAAAAAGAGGAAAATGCGTGTACTTCTTACCAAGGTCACCCCACTGAGTATCCTCTGGCAGTGCTAAGTCCGGATCTCCTCGGAAATCCAACCCGGCATAAGCGTATTCATCAACCATCAACATCTGGGTTTGAAGTCAGTCAAAGAAAGTATCATCATACTTGATGATCAGTCCTGCTATGTGTTGGGCCATGAGCTGACACCATCTCAGCATCCTTGGATCCCTGGGACCCGGTATGTTCCACTCAACCTGCAATATCAGTACGGGAACCCTCTCAAGGAAGAAGGACACCAACAAAGATCCATATCTGAATTGCTTCAAGTTACCTCGTCTGCACTTGGTCAACTTCTTTTTTATACTGCGAAGCACAACATCTGCCCAATTGAACACCCGAGGCTCAGTACACTCAATAGCATACTGGAAGTAACTCTGCAATGCCATGTGAGGAGAAGAACTCCCAGCCATCCGAGCTATGGTGAATAGGATAGTATGGAGGGTCAAGTCTCGTACCCCCCAGATAGCTACTTTTCCTTTATTTCTCTCAGCCTCAGGAACTCTGTGTAAACGACAGTACTCACTCATCTGTAGCCCACCACCTCTGCTACCGGTCAGGCTCACATAGTACCCATGCCAGGACAATCCATTCAAAAAGTAAATTTCCTCAATGTCTAAGGACAGTGTGTGGGCCCCCACATGAAAAACCTGCTGATCAGGGTCCCACATACGCACTGGGTACTCTAACAACCTGACTTGGGCCCTCATGCCTGGGATACAGAAGTATTTCAAGAGCGCACAGTCTCTCAAAGAAGTGATAGTAGGAGGATTATTTTCGGGCATTGCATTGTCTTCTTCATGTTCCCTTTCGTGCCATTCAAGCACCATTCTGATGGCCAATTATCTTTATAAGGAAGACAAAGAGAAGATTAGCAACTTTTTTCATGATTTGGTTCTTGTTCATTGGCTAAATGCACAGTGCAAGAACCTCGCAGGCTACCCACGGGCCACCTGTGAGAATCACCCATTCTCGCAGGTCCCATGTAGCCTACCTGCGAGAACGACAGCGCACAAATAGGGCTCCACAAATCAACTTAAAAATGAAAATTTAACCAGTGAAATTACAAAATTAAACCATGAAAGTGTTAAGGATAAAGAGACTACCTTACTGTCTCTGACGGCTCATTGAATGGCCTCTCGTAGATCCTGCAATCTGTCGCCAAACTTGGAGGGTAAAAGAGGGGTTTTTTGAGCTCAATAGTGGAAAGGTAAAAATGATGTGGTAAAAAGAGTATTTACTCCTTTTTATTTACTTTTACTATGTCATTTAATTTTTTATGATTATTTATCTATTAAACCCTAATCCCTAATGTCATGGTGAGTGTAACTTTTGCAGGCATGGTGCTTTTGATGGTCAAATACAGGGATACGAACATGTTTTTCTTTGTCGTCATGAGTTTTTGATTGTTTTTTAGGGTTTTTGTATAAAACCTCAAGCGTCGTTTTTGTCCATACTTGTGCTCGCAAATACATGAGAACACGATTGAGCATACTTTTATCACTTTTTTAGGCTCGACAAGGTTATATAAAAAAGGAACCCCCATGGAGTCCTCTTTAATCTCTTTTCAGACTCTCTAAACATGAAAATATCGCTGAGCGACCTTGCTATTTTCATGCTCGATAAAGTATTTGAAGTAAGCGTCTGGTGAGTGATAATTTATCTCTTTTTCGGTCTCATCCGAACTATTTTATGAAAAATGAACTGAGAGAGTTCTCTTTTAAGTGTTTTTCCAAACTCTATAATCATGAAAAACTTTCGAGTTTTCTATCTCTGGACTCATTAAACAAACATTGACAGACCCGTAATGGGACCGAACCACTCCTTCTTAGGGTTCGTTAAACATACTCTGAGGGACTCATCCGAAGGATGAGCTTATATCAACAAGCATATGTTATCCTCCTCAAGCTTGCGTAAAAATAAAGAGGTACTCGCCAAAAATGGTGGGGGAAAATTTGGGAAAGGGATATGTTTTCATCTTCGTATTAATTAGCAGTAAGTGTCGCTCTTGAACATGACACCCCCTATTCATCATTTGAAGCCGGTTTAGGAAATCCATTTGCCTCTCATTTGATTTTCTACAAGGTCATTCCCTGTGTCATCTTTGATTCAATGCTGCCAAATCATTGGTCATGTCGTTCATATGTTCAAGAGAAGTCCATCTGAAACCTATATTGAGTCGGCCATCTGCAGTAGTCCATTCTTTCCGTGTCGGCCTTCCCTGTGTCCAGTCCAATTTGCTAAATACTCTGTTTCACCTTCAAAATCTGTTACTCATTTCATGTCATTGATGGGAGATACATCAAGGCCCTCTTGTGACGATTTTTTTTCCATCGACCTCAACTCATTATCCGGAATCAAGACTTAGAAATTATTTGGTACCTTGGAGCTTGCATGCCTCAATGGCAGGTTTCCTCTCTTTCGACAGTGGGTTTACATCATTGACCCCTGATCGAAAGATTCCATTGGATGTTTGACTTCAACTCATTCATTCACACTCGATGGATTGAACTAGGGTACCTTGGGAATTATTGACATCAATGGTGATTTCCCTCGCACTTGTTAACGGTTTCATCAATGACCGGTAATCAAGTGGTTTCTGCCATGTTCGACTTCAACACATGTAATCACATGGTTAGATTCGTACTTTGGGTGATGATATTGAAGACCCTGGATATCATCTTTTTGTCCAGATTGCGATGGAGTATGTATAATCTACGACACATATATCCATTGTGTGTGTCTCATGGCTATGTCGTCTCAATTTGAATTTTTCGCATAGATCCACAGTGTATTCCTGGTGGCTATGCTATATTTTGACGGTGTGGATCCACAGTGTATGATTGGTGGCCATGACCCAGGTCTAAAATTGTCATCAGTCTATGATCTGAGTATGGGAATGCCTACCTCAGAATTGGTATATATGATATTCTGCAGATGCTTGGTTCTTCGCAGGTTTCTGATTAGGTGCACTCCTGGTTCCCAACACACACATGCAGCTTACAAAGTCTTTCGGCTATCACTGGTTCTAACCTCATACTTTGGGGGGCATTCTGTTACCCATGATTTTGGTCGTCATGATGATGTATTGATGATGGTGTACTCAAAATCTTCATAAGAACTTTTACCTGAGAAAAGTTACTTTCATCTCTTCCAAGAAAACTCATTTTTGAAGCAAGTTCACAGGATGCTAGTATATTTGGCTACGAGAATGACCCATTCTCATAGGATTCCTTAAGCCAAGGTGTGAACATCTCACACTGTGTTGAACTGCTAGGGTGCGAACTCTTCTTAAAGCAAGGAAAAAGATGAATTCTCGAAGCTTCTAGAAGGGAATCTTCTAGAACAATGGGTTGGCATTTGAATGGTTATCCTAGTACTGCATTCCCTGATATTTTGGGATCATTCTTATCCAAGTAACCAATTCATTCTCTCCTATATTGAGTGAATTCTCATGGAAAATGTTAAGCAAGATTCATTGGAGAATTGGTGAAAGAATTGTGTGAAGGATTGAGCTTAAACAACAGCTTGGAGACTCCAACAAGTTTATCCAAAGGGGTTGATCTTCTTCATGCAAACAGTGAGCAAGTGTGTGTGTCAAAGCCAAGGGCCATCGAAAGGAAGTTTGCGACATCAAGGCTCAGGTTGTAATCTTTACTTTCCATTAATATGATACAGTAGCATGTCCCTTTCCCATAAAGCTATTTCTACTTTATTGTATAATTCCTTGATCATATACATAGATTGACTATTGAATAGATTGTGTTATCTTCACTTTGGTTGGTTTGTGTTGTCTTGTTCTTGACTGCACAAGAACACTGGAGCGAAGTGGGAGCAACAAAGACCATAGGAAGTGATAATAAGGTATGTTACTTGTTCTTGCCTCCTATTTAATTCAATGGTTAGAATCTAGGGAAAGAGTCATGTTCTGTCTTTCTTTGTTCTAGATCCAGGTGGATCTAGGGAGATCAGTTAGTGTCTGCACCTACGGATTTATCCAATAACAAACCCATATGGAGGAAGCATATAAGGATAAGGAGCCAAGTCTAGAGGATCATACAGTCTTGGAAGATTTTGAAGATGTGTTCAAGGAGGTACCAAGACTACCCCCAAGGAGAGATATTGATTTCTCTATAAATTTAATACCTCCAATAGCTCCAGTGTTAAAGACTTCGTACAGAATGAGCACACCAGAGCTGAAGAAGTTGAAAATGAAGCTTGAAGAACTTCTAAAGAAGGGGTATATACACCCACGTGTGTCACCTTTGGGTGCCGCAGTCTTGTTCGTGAAGAAGAAAGATGGGGCATTGAGATTGTGCATCGATTTTAGATAGATGAACAAAGTGACTATAAAGAACAAGTATCCTCTACCAAGGATTCATGATTTCTTCGATTAGTTGAGGGATGCAAGGATATTTTCAAAGATTTATCTCAGGTCGCGATACCTATTACACATTATTTTCGATATCTGTTAATGATGTAAACCTATTTGTTTCCTTCAGAGGGGTCAGTGGCCTGAATTCCTAAAGAAAGAAGGGAGAAGAACTTTTCCTAAGAGAAGAAGTTGTGTTTTCCTCTATAAAAACCCTATTTTGGAGGATTTCCGCAGGCTGCTCTATATGCAGGGTGCGGAAATGCTTGATTTTTGCACCTTTCTCTATAGCTAGTTCATGGAGTTTCTGTAGGTTGGTCTATAGCTAGGGTGCGGTAGCCTTCATACGTGGGAAAAATGAGCATCTTCTCGATGCTTCTAGAAGGAGAAACTTCTATGGTGAGGTGACTTCCAAATGGTTTGGATCTTACTCACTTTCATGTTTTAGTGGGATCATCCTAACCTCCTCACCTTATCCTCTTCATCTTATAAAAGGAGAGGAGCTCTCATGGAGAAAGTTGGTTGTATTTGGCTTGGGATTATTAGCTTGGTTGAGTTATTGAGTTTTGTAGCTAGGATTTGGATTTTGAGGATTACTTTGTCATGATAGATTGTTGATCTCGGAATCCTTGGATCAAAAGTGTGTGGGAAGCAAGGAATCGTTGGAAGGGACCTTATGACATCAAGGCATCTATTTGTAATCTCTCTTCCTATTATTTAATATAATACAATGGCATGCTTCTTTCCCATAGAATTATCTTTATTTTATTGCATAATTCCTTGATCATATGCATAGGTTGTCATTGGATATACTTCTACTGCTTTCACTTTGGTTGGTTTGTGTCTCACTACAGGATCAGTATCACAAGAGAACTGGAGAGAAACAGGAAAAACAAAGACATAAGGAAGCGACACTTAAAGGTATGTCTCTCGTCTTTTGTTCAGTAGTAAATTTGATGATTAGAACCTAGGGAAAGCGTCATGTTCTATCGTGTTTTGTTCTAGATCTAGGTGGATCTAGGGAGATTAGTTTATGTCTGCATTTACTAATTTATCCGATAACAATACCATTAGGTAAATATTAAAGAGGAAGATATCAGCAAGACCGCCTTCAAGACAAGGTATGGTCATTATGAGTTCACAATGGTGCCATTTGGGTTATCAAATGCATTAGTTGTTTTCATGTGCCTAATGAATGGTGTTTTCCAGGAATATTTGGACAAGTTTGTCATTGTCTTTTTAGATGACATCCTTTTATATTCCAAGTCGAAAGAATAACACAAACATCATTTGAGAATGGTGTTGCAAGTACTAAGAGAGCATCAACTGTATGCCAAATTGAGCAAGTGCTCATTTTATCAAAACATGATTCACTATTTGGGGCATATCATATCAAAATATGGGATAACAGTGGATCCTGAGAAGATATAATCCATTAGAGGGTGGAGAACACCTAACAATGTGACAAAAGTTAGATCCTTCATGGGTCTAGTAGGCTACTACAAAAGGTACATTACAGGGTTTTCAAGAATAGTTCATCCCATCACTTCCTTGCAAAGGAAGGGGAAACATTTCAATGGACAGAAGAATGTGAAATGAGCTTCCAACAATTGAACCAATTGTTAACCAATGCTCCAATTCTGAAGATTGCAGATCTGAATGAAGATTTCATGGTTTGCACAGACAGGTGCAAAGAAGGAATTGGTGGAGTCCTTAGTCATAATGGATTTGTAATATGTTTCGAATCTAGAAAATTGAAAGAGAATGAAAGGATCTATTCCACTCATGATTTGGAGTTAGTAGCCATAGTGAATGCTTTGAAGAAGTGGAGGCACTACCTCATGGGAAAGAATTTTGAGCTGAGCACAGACCATAATGGTCTGGAGTATTTGTTTGATCAGCCTACTTTGAATTTTAGGCAAAGAAGATGGTTGGAATTCCTCTGTGAGTATGACTTTGATATAAAGCATATCAAGGGGAAAGAGAACAAAGTGGTTGATGCACTCAGCAGAAGAGTGCATGAGTTGCATTATACAACCATTATCATGTACCAATCAGATTTGAAAGACAAAATTGTGGAGGCTGCAAAATCAAATTTGTAGTACATGGAATTAGTAACAAAATTATAGCAAGGTAACTTGCAACAGAAAGTTAAGGATTATGAATTGGGAATTGATGGAATTCTCTTGTAGATAAACAGATTTTATGTACTCCATTCTCTTAAATTAAGGAGTACGATTTTAAAATAAATGCACAATGTACCTGTTGGAAGCAGGCCGAATCAGAAAGAAAGGATATTTTGGGAAGAAAGACATGCATGAGGGAAGCGATAGCTGGAAGGAAGAGTAGCACGTGCGCATGCATGGAATACCTAACGACACTAGGGTTAAGGTTTCTGTAATACATTGTAATGGTTGATGAGACAGAAACGTATATATATAGATACCTAGGAGGAAATAAGGAGATATATACTTTTTGAGAGTTTGTTGTTCAGAGTGGAAAGAAGGAGTAGCTAGTTTGTAATACTTTTGTCTTACAGCCCAATTTTGTAAGTTGTTGAGTTGTAGAGGTTCAGAAGGGTATATATTGAGGGTTAGATCACATGCTGAGGAGCCTGGTGTGATATAGTTTGCCTCATAATAGATCTTGACCCGACTGGGGATGAATTGTAAAGCACGTGAAGCTAAAGATTTTGAACTACCATAATATAAGAGCTTGAGAGCCATATCTTTGTGGACATAGCCCAGGGGGGGTGAACCACGGTAAAACATGTGTTATTTGATTGAATTATTGTGTCTTTCTTTTACTATTTATGAGTAATTGTTAGAATAATGTATGAATGAATCCACAGATCTAGTTACCTTACATGAAAAAATGATATTGACAATATATTCCTTTAATAATTAAATAGAAATCTCAGTGAACACTTCTTAGATCTCCCTTCAATCTTGGACTGCAAGAAATTGAGTATTGCAGTCACCCATTAAGACTATCTCAGGTGAGACTACGCAGTGCACTCTATGTACTGCGTTGCCTTATGGTTTACTAGGAGGGTCGATAGTTTTAGAGGATTTATTGGAACCCCAATAGACTTGAACGTGGTTCAATCATGTTAAAGGTATAACTCAAAGAGAATAAAACCAACAAATGGTTTTGTTTCTGGTTGTAACAACATAGGATTGAGTGGATGGGATCTGTTGAAGAATGTAAGATCTGCGGAAGGTGGGTGAAAACAATACCTAATCGGACGAAAAGAAGGTGAGAATAATGCACCTCTAGAAGGGGATGTTGAGACCATGGAATACCACAAAAGAAGAGATCGAAAGTTGGTCGAAGACACGGGAGCTATAGTTTTCAAAGAAACATAACAGAAACCTTAGAGTAACACAACACAAATATCTTGAGAAGTATGTGTTTACTGATCTGCATGAAGTCTTTTTCTGTGATTTTCCACACTTATTGTAGGAGTGGATATTGAGGTTGAAGGATAACCACACAATAAACCAGATCCGACAGGTATAGTGGACCTCAGTTCAGATCACGTAGTTACAACAAGTAAATAACAAATTCACCCGCGCAGTAGATTTCTGGCTCGACAGTATTGTAGTAGGCTTTATAACATAATTCGTAGTAGATACCATGAAGGCATACAGTGCAGTGGAGAAAGATTTTCTACGAGGTCCTCTAGGAAGGTATATTCGATTGATGTATACTTCTATTAAGATATTACTCTATAAAAAAGGTGTAATGACAATGGAATCGGACAACTAAACTTCCCTGCATGCATGGGGGAAGGGGGGAAGCAATGACAGAAAAATGAGAAAGGGATAAAGGAAAGAAGGAGGAAGCCTTGGACCTAATCATGATGGACGAAGAACAGATCAAGCAGATCATGGTGACAACTGGAAAGACATGCATTGGAGTACCCTACCAATACAAGGTGAACACAAAGAAGAGAGCCATAGCCACGAAGGAAGGCTTTTCAAGTGATGAAGAGGAGGTAGATGATCTTCGGGCTGTGAAACAGATTGAGGAAATCCTATGCGCAACATATGAGAGGAAGACAAGGAGTCCAAGAGCGAGAATAGAAGGAAACAATTCTATCCATATTAATGTCAGTTTGGAACCCATGAACCCATGTGCGACTTACACACCAAAACAAACACCATCGTTTAGACAACTGAATTTCGGGAGAAGGAAGACAGGAAGAAGTACATCTACATAGGGAACAACAATTGGGGGAGCCAGTTCAGGAAGAATTAGTCAAGTATATACACTGCGCGGAGGTAGTAGTTCAACATTCAGGATGGCAGGACATGATCCCACCATCAGGTTACCAAAATTCAAAGGAGAAGCATTGGAGGACCCGGAGAAACACATGTTTATCTGTGAAAATATCTAGGAAGAAAAAAAGATCACAGGCGAGGACACTAAATTTGCACAGCTAGCGATTACACTAAGGGATCATGCATTGGATTGGTATATGAGTTTAGCCACATACAATCCACTGGGGACAACCAGAACGATTGAGGATATCAAGAAGCTACTGATAAATGAGTTTTAGAAGCCAATTTCAGAGGACCAATACATGAATGAGATGATATAAATTAGACAGAAACCAGGAGAATATGTATGGGATATTGACTAGAGATTCAAGTGATTGAAAGGAAAGTTGAAATATCTCATGAAATATATGCAACATAGGCACATGTTCATCAATTCACTATTAACACACTTGAAATATCCACTGCGACAATAGAAGTTTCAGACATAGTTAGAGGCTCTGCAAGCAGCCCTGCAACTGGAAGAAAACCAATATTAGAAGACGGATCTAGCCATCAAAGAGATGAAGGACGATTTGAAGAACTTAACGTTCCATCTAAACCAGAACAAAATCAAGGATAAACGAGAAGTTGTTTGGTGTACCACATTCAGGATAGAAGGGAACCATAAGAATGAATGTCCAACATTCGCGTAGTACATGGCAGCAGGAATGCCAAATCCATTACCAATAGGAGGACTATGGTGCGAAATCTGTAAGAAACAGGGCCACAATCCATATCACTACCCATTGATGCAGAAGTATCAGACAGTACCAAAGAGTTCATATTGCAACTTTTGCAAGTCAGTAGGCCATGATGACAAAGACTGTAGAACCATGGAGTTGATGAGAGAGAGGACATCAGATGCATATAGGGTGCACGAAGAAATGATGATCGAGAAAGACACACCTTAGTTTAACTAGGTACCAGCCCCATACAACATTGCGCAACAACAATACAGTACTGTGCAACAACCATATAACACAACACAACCCCACTACAATACCACGCAGTATAACCAGGCGCCTCAGTATAATGTGCCGCGAGGGGATTGAGTTGGGTACAAAAGTGGAGGACAAGCAAGAGGAGGCTTTGGAAGAGGTAGAAGACCAATGGTATGTCAAAATTGTCAACAACCAGGACACTATGCAAGAGAATTTCCACTTCCACCAATGACTTGTATGTATTGTCGCATGTCGGATCATGACACAGAAGAATGTCCTATGCTATTAGGGAAGATCTAGGAAAAGAGGAATAAGAACAATCAGAATGTTCAATGGATTTCAGCAGAAGCGAGGGATGAGGGAAGAAGCATCAACATAGTTATGCACGGAGGAGATAAAACAGGAAACGACGAAGTACAACAAGATCCAGTACAACATCAATGGGTGAAGAAGAACATCGAACCAAGGAAGTAGTTCAACACATAGAATGATAAGGAGATATTTAAGCAAGCTAGACAATAATTTATGAATCCTAACATTGCGTCGACTTCAACCATTTAGCAGAATAAGGAAGTAGCATAGTACGGGATGCCTCCATTGTTGGATCATACCAAAGAAATGCATCCCCTAGGACAGGTAAGTACAATCAAAGGCTTTTTACAATCATGTGTAAAATTATTAAATGATCCATCCACTGTGAAAATATTGCAAAATATATTAGAAATATGTAGCATAGGTACAGATGGAAAGATAGAACAAAAGACAGTCAATCACCTACATACAAGGAGAAGAACAAGTATGGAGTTCAGGTTGAACGCCAACATTGGATATTTCAACATGGGAGATATCATACTGGATCTAGGCTCCGAAGTCAACGTATTACCCAAGAAGACATGGCAATGTATGGGAGATCCCACATTGGGATATTCACCTATTCAATTGAAATTGGCAAATCAACACAGATTTCTACCAATAGGGAGGCTGGAAAGAGTAACAGTAGATCTGGACAGAGTGCACACTAAAGCTGACTTTGAAGTAATAAAGATAGTGGACGACACAACACCATATCTAGCATTATTGGGATTGGATTGGGCATTTGATAACTAGGCAATAATCAACCTAAAGACATGGAAAATGACATTTGAGTCAAGAGAATACAGGGTCATTGTGCCATTAGATCCATTAGAAGGGAAAAGGTTTGTAAAGCCTACTTACTTGGACTTGGAGGAAATTAACCAGTTGTACTGAACAATTGCGCGAGATGAGGATTACGTAAACCAAATTGTAGATGGGATACTCAATTGGTGGAGCATTACTTCATGTGCGTTAGAATCAGATACATGTTTAGAGAACTGGCAACAGAGGCTAGACGAATTTTCCACAAGAATATGCGCAAGAATAGACTGCGTAGTAAGATGGGTAGTTATGGAGATAAGGGAACCAACTAGTTTCCATGGGGTAAACGATCTAGAATAATTCTTCACACTTTATGAAGACAAAGTGTTATAAAATCAGAGACTCTTAGCACTAGATATAACACTCAAGATGGTGGGGCGCACACAAAGAAACAATCAAGGATTGGTACCAATGTAAGTGATTACTACGCATAAGGTTTGGCACAGAATAAAGAAGCAACCAATATAAGAAGTACGATGGACAGGGGTCACTAGCAGAACATGTGGAGAAGTGTAGAGTGCTGTGGAAAATGAAACCCCCAGAAGAATGGCCTCATCATTTTGTACACACATTAGAGGGCATACCAATAAACTGGTACACGGACTAGGAACTGCGTAGAGGAACTACGAGCTAGACAATACTACAAAAGAACTTTACGTTCACTTTCTCATTCAAGCATGAGAACCCCAACATAGATGAAACGCTTAAGAAAATAAGAGGGGTGATATTCATTCATGAACTAGAAGTCAAACTCATAATAGAGGAACAACAATGGAATAGACAGAAAGTGAAAGAACTGTTGTCATGCTACCATGTGCAGGAAGAAGTACCAGAGGAAGATGACCCACACAATATTCAGATTGAGGAAGCTAAAGGAAAAAGAGAAGTGGAAGGTCCACCTCTAGAATTAGAAGTAATTGTTGTGTCGATCAAAGTGAAGAAAATCAACATTGGGACAGTTGAGAATCCCAAAATGGCTAGCATCGGAGACTACTGGGATGAGCAGATAGTGGAAAGCATAATAGAGTTATTGCGTGAGTACAACGACCTATTCCCCACAACATTCACAAAAATCAAGGGCATAGAAGGAGAGCTAGGTGAAATGAAGATACCACTCAAAGATGAGGCAAGACTGATCAGATAATGACCATATAGACTAAATCTGATATACAAGAAAAAAGTAAAAGCTGAGATCGATAGGATGTTGGAAGCCGAAATCATAGAACCTGTGGAAGAATCCGAATGGATAAGCCCAATGGTAGTTTAGGAGAAAAAACAAGGTGGGATAAGAATATGTGTCGACTTGAGGAAGTTGAACGATTAGTGCCTACATGACACGTTCCCTACACCTTTCACGAATGAAGTGTTGAAAACGTAGGAGGACACGAAGTTTACTCATTCACTGATGGATTCTAAGGATACCACCAGATCAAGATAGCACCCGAAGACAGATACAATACCATGTTTGCTACAGAATGGGGATCCTACGTGTACAGGGTCATGTCATTTGGACTAAAGAATGCACCAACAATATTTTCCAGAGTAGTCATAGCTGCATTTAAAGAATTTATCCACCAGTTTATAGAGGTATACTTGGACGATTGGAAAGTATACAGTCTGTTGAAAGACCATGTAGAGGTCTTGTGGCTGATGTTTGAAATATGCATACAGTGTCATATATCATTAAACATCAAGAAGTGCATCTTCGAGACACTGTTTGGGATACTATTGAGCCATATAGTATGTAAGCAAGGTTTACTAGTAGATCCTGCAAAAATTACAGTAATAGTTAACTTGCCACCACAAAAAAAAATCCTTCAACTAAGAGAAACATTGGGACACACAAGATACTACATGAAATTTATAAAAGGGTACGTGTAGATCATCACGCCAATGGTGATACTACTAAGGAAAGACACAAAGTTCCAATGGAATGAGGATTTCCAACATGGTCGGGATACGCTGAAAGAAAAGATGGTAACAACACCAATACTAGTATTCCCAGATTGGGAGAATACATTCCACGTACATGTATATGCATCGGCCATAGCACTTGGATCTATTCTGTTGCAGCGAGGAGAAAGAGAATTGGATAATCCTATAGAATTTTCTAGTAGAAAATTGTGAGAATCGGAGCAGAACTACAATACTACATAGAGGGAAGGCCTAGCTATGGTCTACGTGCCTTAGAAGTTCAGACACTACTTACTAGGGAAACATTTCAAGATGTTACAGATCATTCAACGCTTAAATACCTAGTCAACAAGCCAGTGTTGGGGGGGGGATAGTTTGCAGATGGCTAATGTTGTTTCAATAATTTTATTTTGAAGTAATAGTCAAACCAGGGAAGATGAATGCAGGACCAGACCACCTATCAAGGATCATGAAAAGAGAATAACCTACAAATCTAGAGGACAAATTTCTGAACGCATAATTATTTTCATTCAAGATCGTCGATGAATACTTTGTATAAATCATCCAGTACTTGAGTACAGGGACTGCACCATAGGAATACAACATTGCGTAGAAGAAAAACCTGGTATTCCGGGCTGTAGACTATCAGCTGATTACAGGACACTTATACAAAATGGGCACAGATATCATCTTGAGAAGATGTGTGCTAGAACATGAAAGACCAAGGATTTTAGTAGAAGTTGATGAGGTAATAGCAGGAGGACACTACGTAGAAAAATATACTGTGCAGAAGGTATTACGTGCAGGACTGTGGTGGTCAACCATTCACAGAGACTTGAAAGAGTACTTCCAGAAATGTGATGTATGTAAGAGGGTTGATAAACTGAATAGAAGGGATGAGATGCCCCTACGACCACAGGTAACTTCATAGGTATTCAAAAAATGGGCAATAGATTTTGTGGGATAAATTAACCCACCCACCAATAGGACAGGATCAAGGTACATTATCACTGCGGAAGAATACCTAACAAGATGGAAGGAAGCAACACCAGTCAAATATTACAGCGCAGAGACAACCACACACTTCCTATTTGATCATGTGATCAATAGATTTGGTTGCCCAATTATTTTTATGAGTGACCAAGGCACTCACTTCATTAATAGTACTATTAAGGCTATGACTAAGGAATTTGAAGTTCATCATCAAAAGAGTACACCATATCACCCACAAGAAAATGGAACAGTATGAGCCTTTAAAAAAATCTTGGAAAATGCACTGACAAAGTTCTGTAACGTTAATAGGGACGATTGGGACCTAAAAATAGCAGAAATATTGTGGGCATATAGGACCACATGCAAGAAGTTGACAGGACACATGCCATTTAGATTGGTATATGGAGAAGAAGCAGTGGTTCCATTGGAATGTTTGGTACCCAGTTTGTGCGTAGAAAAAATTACGAACATGAAAGAACGAGGCACAATATAGGATAGGCTGAATCAACTGATGATAATGGAGGAAGATAGGATCCTATTAGGGTTCCACCAAGAAGTTCAGAAAGAAAGGGACAAATATTGGCATGATAGACATATCAAGAGGAAAAATTTCAAGGAAGGAGACTTAGTGTTGATGTATGACAGTAAATCCCTTCAACACCAAGGAAAACTCAAAATGCATTGGTTAGGACCATACGAAGTAAAAACTATCATAGATGGGGGAGATGTATAGTTGAAGTACTTGGGAGTCAAATAAATCAGAGGGATGATCAATGGGAGCTGATTGAATCTGTATGTAGACAATCAAACACCAACAACTTGAAAGTCACTGCACAATTAAAAAAAAAGAGAGAGATATAGTGCAGGACATAAAAAGGTAACAACAGAGGCATAGTGCACCAAAATTAGAAGGAGCATGCATGCTCGAAAATGCTATTATGATGGAAACAAGGCCAATGGTCACTACAAAGAGGGAATAAGTGAAAACGACTGATATGGAAAAAGAAGCACCAATTGACGACGACTATCGGAATTGAATGCAAGAAATGACTAATGGGATGCCACATTAATCGTACTAAATGGCGACAACAAGAGAGATCAATGGAAATTATGAAGGAATCGATGGTTCAATTAAACCATAATCGCGGTAACTTCTCCGACAAGCTTCACACAACATTGGTACAAAACAAGAATGTGAGAGTGGAAAGGTTATTGCGAAATTGGGAAAGGCACAAAGTGAGAGAGCATACAAAGAAGAGAGTTAAGGTTGCATAGGTTGCAGAGACAACTGATATCGGTGACCGACAAGCTTTACCACCAGGGAACCACACTCAGTTGGGCCCCTTATTTGTTGAATTTGTTCCTAGACAACTGGAAGGACATGCAGGATCTGGGAATATAATTTCATTACTCATGGATACTCATTCTGGTAGGCATGATTGGATGGAAGGAGCCGAAGTATTCATATTTTTCCACTAGAATCAAACCCTGCCATGAAGCACGATACTTATCGCTCAGTGCCGCTTCGGACTCCAAAAGAAAAAAGTGAATGTAGCTATATTCGAAGGTTATCTCCATGACATATAGGACACCATCGCCAACACTTGGAGGGTAACACCAGAAGTGATCACACAGTATTAGGGCATAGCCAACTTCAAAGCTACTAGACATGCGATGTGGATGTAGGCACAGAAAGACCCTAAAAATCAATGGCTACAACTGTGTTATTTCATTATGGAGGTGAACATAGAAATGGCCATCACAGATTGGGAAGACGAATGGAGGATTCCAGTCCTCACTCAAGAAATACCCACAAAGATAGAGGAGGAGGAGGTAATACAGGAACACACACATGCTGAGGAGGTAAGGCAAGAATAGACATAGCCTGAGGAATTAACAGTTCCCAAGAACCACAGACAGGTTAGAACAAGGCACAACAGAAGAAAGGGGGGACATCCATGACAGACGTTCAGATGGGGAAGAAGAACAACACACAGGCACCACAAGTACAACAGAAACAGAATGAGGCAACACAGGGAAATCCATAAAGTGCTACTCCACAAGATCAAGGTGAGATTAAGAGGCCAGTCACCCAGACAGGAGGTGCGCTCAAGAAGGAGAAGGCACACAAAACGCCCCTAGAATACATTATCACTGAGGATGATGCAGACATGGTAGCCCAAATGATCTAGGATCGCTAAGTCGAGGATTTCGATAATTTTGCACACCAAAGGGACATAATTGAAGAAGAGCTGACATACAACATAGGCAGCTGACAACAGTGTAGAAACAGGCTCTTCAACATCACATATAGGAGGTGAAGCTGGATCAAGCAAGTAAGACAGGATCCAGATGACAACACAGTTGAGCTCAACATTTCACGTCACAACTAGCATGTTTCACATGGACGAAATCATGGGGTAGAAACCCCTCAAGGACTTGGCTCAACTATAATTGGTATTAACATGGATACCAAAAAATCCTTGTATAAAATGTAGGTCAACGTTACACAGGAGGTACAGTCTCGTGCATGCACAGATGCAGTGGAATTGTAGTAGACAAAGGACAATCAGGATGGGATAGAATTGGTACTTGAGCAAGCCAAGCTTGAGACCAAATATAAGAAGGAACGCGTGAAGGGGATGGAGAAAAAACTGGTCGTAGCCTACTAGAAAATCCCAAATAATGCGCAGATGATCGAACTCACGGTGACAAAAAAGATTGATGAGATTTTGCAGAAAATCGATCAATACCAACAGGAGATCGAGCATCTCTGGGAGAAAATCACACCCACCACTCCACCAATGGTGAAGGAGAAAACAAAGCAGGAGGAAACAACACAGATAAATGAGATAGAGCGACAAGTCCATGCGACAACTGACTTGTTTGAGAAATCCACATAGCTCTAGATAAAGATGGAAGAGAATCAACAGGTCTAGTAGTGGGACTAGGAAGGTGAAAAGATAGGTGTAGCTATCCAGGACCTCAAGCAGAGGCATAAGACAATGTCAATCACATAGCACGTCAAAGGAGAACAGGATATGAAGAAACTACAGGCAAAACTCATAACTGTGCAGACACAAAAAAAGGAGTGCTAGGATCAAATGGAACTGCTCCAGGAGCGAGCAATAGAGATCGTTGCATAAGCAGAGGAAGATAAAACATATATGGCACAAACCCAGGAAGATTGTGCAAGGATGGTCAGCGACGAGATTGCAATGCAGATATTGGACACACTTAAGGAGAAGATTTCAGGGCCCAAACGTAGGCAACAGAGCTCAAGGAGAAGTTCCAAGCGATCACAAGAGAGATCAATGAAGCACATGTTGGTTTTGGGGGCCTGTTGGAAGCAGGCCGAATCAGAAAGAAATATTATTTTGGGAAGAAAAGCATGCACGAGGGAAGCGATGGATGGAAGGAAGAGCAACACACGCACATGCATGGAAGACCTAATAATGCTAGGGTTAGGTATTTTCTAATACATTGTAATGGTTTATGAGCTATAAATGTATATATATATATATATATATATATATACCTAAGAGGAAAGAAGGAGATATATACTTTTTTAGAGGTTGTTGTTCAGAGTGGAAAAAAGGAGTAGCTAGTTTGTAATACTTCTATCTTATGACCCAATTTTGTAAGTTGTTAATATTCAGAGGTATTTGAGTGGTTGTCCATCATTGATCAGTTACAAAATACAATATGATGATCCCAAAACATTAGAGAATACCATAAGAAGAGCTAAGTTCCTATATGATTAGCAAAACGCAAGGCCAACTTTCCAAAAAGATTGGGAAGACAAGAACAAACTCAAGATGGATCAGAGGAAGAAGGAAGTTAAGACACCATACTTTAGAAACAATCCTCAGGGACAAAAAACTTATAGAGAACCTATAACGATTGAGACAGGTGGTCAAAGTCCAAGACAACCACCTATTCAATGTTGGGGTTGTAAAGGAGACCATATTTTTAGAGAATTCCCTCAAAAAAGTGACAAAGTGAGAGTTTTTCACAATGTTCAGCAAGCTAAAATAATGGAGGACATGGGAAGAAGTGTGCCCAGGATCTATGTAGTCCTAGACAACAAGCAAGCAGATTATCAGTCACATATGATTGAAGTGGAAGGTATGATCAACAAACAAATTATTACTATTTTAATTGATTCAGGAGCTAATCATAGTTATATTTATCCTAAGATGTTGGAAAGTTTGCATTTTCCAAGAAACAAACATGAAAAATCTTGGTTGGTGTAGCTGGCTACCAGAGCCAAAAGAAAAGTTAATGAGATGGTTAAGTCATGTCTTATGGACATGAATGGAATGAGCACAAGGGTAGATTTGAACATCTTGCCTTTAGGTTCCTATGAATTTCTAATTGGGATGGATTGGTTGGACCAACATCATGCTATCCTAGACTGTCATAAAAAGGCATTCAATTTCCTAGATTAGGAAGGAAATCAAAGAACAGTCCAAGGAATTCCTAGGGCAATTGTTATCAGAGAAATTTCAGCAATGCAGCTGAAGAAGTGTTACAAAAAAAGATGTCAAATAATTTCAACCCATATGGAGGAAGCATCTAAGGATAAGGAGCAAAGTCTGGAGGATCATGTAGTCCTAGAATATTTTCAAGACATGTTCAAGGAGGTACCAGGACTACCCCCAAGGATAAATATTGATTTCTTTATAAATTTAATGCCTGAACCAACTCCAATGTCAAAGACTCCCTACAAAATTAGCACACCAGAGCTGAAGGAGTTGCAAATGCAGCTTGAAGAACTTATGAAGAAGCAGTATATATGCCCAAGTTTGTCTCCTTGGGGTTCCCCAATCTTGTTTGTGAAGAAGAAAGATGGGACATTGAGATTGTGCATCGATTTCAGACAGTTGAACAAAGTGACTATAAAGAAAAAGTATCCTCTACCAAGGATTGATGATCTCTTCGATCAGTTGAGGGATGCAAGGATATTTTCAAAGATTGATCTCAGGTTGGGATACTATTAGGTAAGTATTAAAGAGGAATATATCATCAATATCGCCTTCAGGACAAGGTATGGTCATTATGATTTCATAGTGGTGACATTTGTGTTGTCAAATGCACCAGTTGTTTTCATGTGCCTATGAATGGTGTTTTCCGAGAATATTTGGACAAGTTTGTCATTGTCTTTTTAGATGACATCCTTGTATATTCCAAGTCAGAAGAAGAGAATGAGCATCATTTGAGGATGGTGTTGCAAGTACTAAGAGAGCATCAATTGTATGCCAAATTAAGAAAGTGTTCATTTTATCAGAACATGATTCACTACTTGGGGCATATCATATGAGAAGATGGGATAGCAGTGGATCTTTAGAAGCTAGAAGCCATTAGAGGGTGGAAAACACCTAAGAATGTGATAGAAGTCAGATCCTTCATGGGTCTAGTGGGATAATATAGAAGGTTAATTGCAGGGTTTTCGAGAATAGCTCATCCCATCACTTGCTTGCAAAGGAAGGGGAAAACGTTTCAATGGACAGAAGAATGTGAAATGAGCTTCCAACAATTGAAGCAGTTGTTAACCAATGCTCCAATTCTGAAGATTGCAAATCTGAATGAAGATTTTTTGGTTTTCACAGACACGTGCAAAGAAGGAATTGGTGGAGTCCTTGGTCGGAACGGATTTGTAATGTGTTTCAAATTCAGAAAGTTGAAAGAGCATGAAAGGCTCTATTCCACTCATGATTTGGAGTTAGCATTTATAATGCACGCTTTGAAGAAGTGGAGGTACTATGTCATGGGAAATAATTTTGAGCTGAGGACAAACCATAATGATCTCAAGTATTTGTTTAATCAACCTACTTTGAATGCTAGGAAAATAAGATGGTTGGAATTCCTCTGTGAGTATGACTTTGATATAAAGCATATCAAGGGGAAAGATAACAAATTCGTTGATGCACTCAGAAGAAGAGTGCATGAGTTTCATGCTATATTCATTAGCATGTACCAATCAGATTTGAAAGATATAATTGTGGAGGCTGCAAAATCAGATTTACAGTACATGGAATTGGTAACAAAATTACAAAAAGGTAACATGCAGCAGAAAGTCAAGGATTATGAATTGGGAATTGATGGAATTATCTTAACAAAAACAAAGTTTATGTACCCCATTTTTCTTAATTAAGGAGTGCTATTTTAAAAGAAATGCACAATGTACCTTTTGGAAGCAGGCTAAATTAGAAAGAAAGGCTATTTTGGGAAGAAAGGCACGCATGAGGGAAGCGACAGCTGGAAGGAAGAGTAGCACGTGCACATGCATGGAAGACCTAATGACGCTAGGGTTAGGGTTTTTGTAATACATTGTAATGGATGAAAAGATATAAACACACACACACACACACACACACACATATATATATATATATATATATATATATATATATATACCTAGGAGGAAAGAAGGAGATATATAATTTTTGAGACGTTGTTGTTCAGAGTGGAAAGAAGGAGTATCTAGTTTGTAATACTTATGTCTTACGACCCAATTTTGTAAGTTGTTGAGATGTAGAGGGTCAGAAGGGTCGATATTGAGGGTTAGATCACAAGATGAGGATCTTGGTGTGATATAGTCCTCCTTATAATAGATCTCAACCCGACTGAGGATGCGTTGTAAAGCGCACGGTGCTGGAGTTTTGGAACTACCATAATAGAAGAGCTTGAGATCCATAATTTTGTGGACGTAGCCTAGGTGGGGGTGAACCACGGTAAAAACTATGTTATGTGATTGAATGCTTGTGTCTTCCTTTTACTATTTATGAGTAATTGTTAGAATAATGTATGAATGAATCCATGGATCTAGTTACCTTACATGCACAAATGAGATTGACAATATATTTCTTTAATAATTAAATAGAACTCTCAACATACACTTCTCATATCTCCCTTCAATCTTGGACTGCAAGCACTTGAGTATTGCATTCAGCCATTAAGAGTATCTCAAGTGATACTGCGTAGTGCACTCTGTGTACCACATTGCCTTCTGGTTTACCAAGAGGGCAGATAGTTTTAAAGGCTTTGCTGGAACCCCAATAGACTTGAGCCTGGGTCAATCATGTTAAAGGTATAAATCAGAGAGAAGAAAACCTATAGTACCTTATGCAGGACAACCAAGATATCAGAAAACAATTTCAACAGTCAAGATCCAATATTATTGGTCAGGAATGAAGAGGGAGATTGTTGAATACATATCTAAATACTTGGAATATCAAAAGGTAAAGGTTGGGCATACACACCCAACATGTTTTCTACAACCATTACCCATTCCTGAGTGGAAATGGGAAGTTGTAACAATGGACTTCATCACAAGATTTCCTAGAACAAGCAAGCAACATGATGCAATCATGGTGGTGATGGACAAGATTACTAAAGATTCCAATTTTTTTCCATTGAATACTACTTACAAGGTGTTGGCACAAGTTTGATCAGACCAGGGTCCTTCTCAGGTTACCAACAAAATGTATTGAGTAGTCTAGAGCACTCGAATTTTTATCTCTTCTGAAGAGAATAAGTCTCACTTGAAGCGCTGCTGAGACAAATAGATAGGAAAGGGCAAGGAAAATACTTAGGAGGATTCACAAAACCTTCAAGATTCGTTATGATATTGCACAAGACATCTAACTACAGAACATATCTGAACTCATATGTGCAAGGAATGAAACTACTTATGTTGTAGAAAAAAATTCAAACACAGATGCATCATGTGAAACTTATGAACCATAAAGAAGTACTGTAAATATACACTCCATAAGGATAAACATAGAAAGACACAACATATTTTGAAACTTTGGATCCTTCTTCATATATCGTCTTCAGGTCTTTCTCAATTACAATCTCAGAGATACGCGGTAGTGATTTGTTACATACTCCTGGCTATGGACTCATGTCACAGAGCTTTAACTCCCAAAATGTTGTACATATTACATTATAGACTCAAAATTTGACTTCTCAGCAGTAGACAAAAACTATGAACAAAACCTTACACTTCTGATACCAACTAACCAACCAACCAAAATCAACAATCTTTTACAATTATATTCATCCCTATATATAATCTAAGTCGTGTCTTCTGTATTTGGCTTGCATGCTTTCTTGTTCTGTTGCAACCACTTTTTCTTTGTTGTCGTTGCACTGTCCTTTTCGCAACTAATTTTTATTGCTCCTCCTTGCTCTGTTGTCCGTCTTCTTCTGAAGATCGCCAACCTCATACTAGGCCAAAAATGGGATTGCAGTCCTTCTTGCACAACTCCTTATCCAAAAATGAAGGTCCCAACAGGCTCTGACCACAAACCTTTACTCGCCCTCGAGTCAAGTACTCGACTCTTTCGCAGCTTCCAGGAGCAACTATTGTTTTCCCTTGTCCTCCTTTTCTTCTTTCTTTTTCTCTTCTGCTTGTGCTTTATCTTCTTTTTCCTCTTCAAACGAAGGGCCCAATTCTGAGACCAACTCCAAGGCCCACTTCTTCACCTCTTGGAAGCTTCCAACTTTATCCTGCCACTTCCTAGCAAGGAGTGAGGCCTCAACGATGAACTATTGGGTCACATATGTAATGCATCCCTTGGGATTGGATGTGAGCAATGAGTTCCATTCAGAATCTGTTGTTGCATCGAATTGATGCATATCCATATAAACTTTCTGAACGACAGGGTGAAAGTCGCACAACTCCTTATTATCTATGGATTGCACCTCAAATAGAGCATTCAGTTCATTGTTCGCCGACTAGATCCAGTCAAACTTCTGTTGTTTCTATAGCGGATCCATCGTGGTTGCAACTTCTTCATTCAACACCTGGATTTTGGTGCGCACATACTCCAAGGTTTGGTTGCGTCTAGCAATGATGCCCATCCAATCGCTAACTTCCCTGGATATCTTTGTGCACTCAACTATGCGCTTATGTGCTTATCGGGCATTGTTACCTTCCATCACTAACTTCTCCATCTTCTCCTATAGCTTCCGAGGTTGTTTTTCTGCTTCTTGTTGAGTTTTCCACAACTACACTTCCAGATGCTCAGTGTGAATGGCCAATTGTGACCATGATCAATAGAGCATTTCAATTTGATGCTCCAGCTCTCCTGCATCGCTAGCTTCGGTAAGTTGGGTTGTGACCTTCCGAATCTTTGGCCAGGCCTCAACAAGCCTTTCTTGGACTCTTTCTAGTCTGTTCTCGACCTAGATCTTGGCATGTTCCTCTTGTTGTATGGATTCTTACGCAAGGAAATCTTCCTCCCTTGTGACCTTGGTAGACGTCTCGGTCTGTTGGAGCCTTTTCTCCAATTGTTCAGTTGATTCTTTGATCATTCCAACCAAGTGTGTTGTTGGCCACTGTACAAGGTCAGCGGAAGATGGTGCTACATCCCTAGGTGCTCAAGTCTGCAGTGGAATTCCATTGGTCTTTGAGTGTTCTGAAGGAGTCTCCACTTCCTCCTCCCCTGTGGATGATCCTGGTAGCAGCCTCAACCTCAGCGCTGATGGAAGAAGTGTTAGAACCTATTTTATTTCTAGGCAGAGTTGCAACAACTCTACTCACTGCTGAGGGTTTTAGAGAACCAACTCCATCTGTTCCTTGAGAAAACTATATATTGTCCAATCATCCATATAAAATTCTATAAAATTGTGAATAAACTCTCTGAAAGATGCTATTACAATCCTATTGAAAACTACAGGGGCGTTCTTTAATCCAAATGGAATCACATTGTATGTGAAAGATCCCCATTCTATTATTAACGTGGTCTTATTTTTGTCCTCTTCAACAATCCTTACTTGGTGGTACCCTGAAAATCCATCTGTAAATGAGTACGCTTATTTCCCCGCAACCTGTTCTAGCACCTCATCAGTAAAAGGTGTTGGAAAAGGGTCATTCAGACAGAAAGAGTTAAGGCTTCTATAGTCTACATAGACCCTGATATCCTTTGTGCCTTTCTTGCTTTGGATGACTATTGGGCCGACCCATTATGCTTCTTCCACTCAAACAATAAGTCCAACTTCCAACATCTTGTCTATCTCCTTCTTAACCTTCTCTTTTACTCTAGGGTTAAGGCAGTATGGTCTATGCCTCACAGGATTTGATCCTGGTTTTAATTCAATTTTAATTTCTCCCATAACTCCTTTGATCCCCTTTAAATATTAAAAGGTCTTTGGGAACATATCCTCATATTCCCGCAACAAACTCTGTATTTCTTTACTAATCTGCTCATCCCAGTAATCTCCCATCATAGCTATCTTAGGTTTTTTTATGGCCCCTATATTAACTTTGCGCAACTTTAATGGGTGATTATAGGAACTATCAGTCTGACTGGGTATGATATTCTGGATTTCTCTATTCCTTTCTGTCTCTTTAATGGCTAGGTTTCTCAATTTCTCTAAATCATCTGGGATTTTTGAATCCATGCTAATCTTATAGTATTCTATAGGATTTTTGTTTGAGGTTAGGTGAATACTAGTTTGAAGTTCTCGGATATATCTTGCACATATCACTAGGTTTGATTTCTGATTACTATTGTCTGTAAAAATAATTTCTTTAATTCTTTGCGGGACTACTTCAAGATCAAGGTACTTGTAAATGAGAAGTCCTTGCAAAAGTGATCTGCCAACATTTTCCAGTAGTTGGTATGTCTTCTTGTTTCTTCATGTATGAACCAATCTTTTGAGATTGGAGCTAGTGAGTGGGAAAATACTTGAACCCAGAAGCGAGAGGATATTTCCGCAACTTGCCACTGGGTCACGCACTGTTCAATATGTTCTCTAGGATCATATTCTCCACTGAATAGTTGCACAACTTGGAAATTCATCTGCATCTCTGATTCTAGTTGCTCCTTATTCTGAAACCTATACTTGATAGCTTGCTTCATATCGTCCCAATTTTTGAGTAAGGTTTTATGATTGGCCCACCATCTGGCAGGGGTATCCTTGAGGGATAAATATAGTATTGATATACTTTGATACTCTACTACCTTTTCTTCCATGCTGAGTAGAAAACTATTAAGTCCCGAGGTACCATCATATACTGGGTGTTCTTTGACCTCGTTCCTAACCCATCTAGTTTCTCTGACAGTTGCGCATCTCCTTGAGAATCTTTCGTATGAGCCTTGCTTCCAAATGTCAAATGCCAGTTTTGAATCTTCATCCACTAACTGTATTATCCTCCAACTTACTGATCCATCAACAATAGGATTTATATAATCGTCTCTTGTTCCATCTATTATAGTGTACAACTGATCCAAGTCTTCTCCCTCCATATTATTATTTGTTGGCTATGTATATCTTTGGCCTACATATGCATCCAAGGGTTGAACTACCTTGATTCCATCTTCTTCAAATTTCATAGTATATTTCCTTAGGTTGATTACTGCATAGTTGTCATAGGCCCAATAAATCCCAAGTATTGTAGGATAAGGGTCCTTATCCCCCATGATCTTAGTCACTTCAAAGTCATTTATAGTCTTCACTCCCACAACATCTATTTCCACATTCTCCAGTATTCCTATGGGGAAAATACAATACTGGTTCGCCATCCTTAGCTGGATTGGGGAATATGTCAACTGGGGTTTTCCTAAGGCTTCCCAAATATTTTTAGGAAGAATGTTCACATCAAATCCTAGATCCAACATGACATCCTTAATCTAAAATTAGTCTAACTGGGATACTAGTATGAATTCTTTTATATCTTGTACTTTCCTTCTTTGCACCCTCTGAGTACTCTTCTCAGGAAGATTGGTCCTTATTCTTGCTTCTGCGGGTTCTTCATTCCCTAAAACTAGGTATAGTGCATTTTACAACTTCTCTATTAATTGGTCATTCCCGAGAATGTCAAAGAATAATTGAAACCAAAGGTCGACTACATTTTTAGGTTTCTCAGGTTGTCTCAGTGTGACTACAGGGTTTCTAGGTGCAGGGGGTGAAGAAGGGACTTGCGAAATATTAGGGTAAACAATAGGTTGTGGGGATTTCTCTTGCATCTCAGGGCTAGGGATATTCTGAAATACCTCTATGGGATTTTTAAAGAACAACTTTTGTTTTAGAGGGTCATACATGTCTTCCTTAGGTGCTTCTTTCTGGATCTTAGGTAGAGTATCAGAATCAGCTCCTATCTTTGATCCTCCTCAAGTAACGATATTGAGGTTGGGCAATTTTCCTTTGATAACTCTCTTGATTTCTGAAATGATGAGGTTAGTTCCTCATTGAAGTACCCGATCTTCCCATTTTGCAATTAGTTCTGGGCAATCCTCAGTTACATTCCCATTGGTTCGACAGTGAGATCACCATGGCTGCCTTGGATGAGGACAATCTCTAGCCATATGGCCTTTATCATCATAGTTATAACATCTGTTTGGCTCTCTTCCCCCATTTCTTCCTCCTATGAAGTCTCCTCCGGCTCCACCTCCTTGACCTCTTCCTAGTCCCCGAGGGTTTTCATTCACCCTGAGTGTTGTTCGGTCCAACCTATATGCAAGTGCATCCAACACTCTACATTGATTGGTAGTGTGTGTGGTAGATGCGCAGAACTCACAGTGTATTGTATTTGGTACTGTCGAATATTTTTGCATAATGGGGCACTATCTCGGCCCATGCCCATGGATTAGGAAAATATCACAATACTCAACTGTTGGTACTCCTTGGCTCCCTGGAAAAGCATGATATGGGGTGAGTTTGTGGAATGGTAAATTTGTAGACACTTGCACAACTCATCCCGTGGGTCCTAGTGAGGGTCCCATCGGATTCTGAGTAGGTCCCATTCCCCTCATTCGTGGAAATTCGTTCACCAAATGTCCTTTTGTATAACATCTAGTGCACCAAACCTCCAGTTATCCTAGTCTAGGTATTGTTAGTTCTTGACTATTTTCCTTAAACATTGATATTTTCCCATGTAGTTGCTAATTGTTGGGGGTTTGGTCACTCTCAGGCTCCCAGGATATCCCGCTATAGCTTCAATATTCATCGATTGTTACAAGATGTCTGTCAAAGTGGTTATCCATTGTTGCGTTAGTGGAATCCATGTCAGAGGTAGAAATCCCTGAATATACCATTCTCTTTGATGTTCCTCATGGATTGGATGTGATAACCTCCCTATCGCATATTTAAACTTCTAGTTGTATTCCTAGGATGATTCACCTTCCCTTTGTTGAATCTCGCGCAACTCTGACACAGCCTGTTGTTCTGAATGAGGTAGCTTAAACTTTGCTATAAACCTTGTCCGTACCTAGCCAAGTGTGAACACTTAGCCCTGCATTCCTGGCACTCCTAGCTCAATAATATTCATGTACCACTTGAGAGCGTGAGCTCTCAAGGTAGTCTGAAACTAAACCAACTTATTCTCATTCAAAGTCCCTTTGGATCTCCAAATTACTTCGCACAAGAACCAGTGCTTCTCAACATCTTCATATCCCTTACCCCAGAATTCTGGGTATCGAGAAATCGAACCTCCCATGTGACCAACCATTGTTGATCTCGATGCTCTTATCAAAATGAAACCTAACGGTCCTGCTTGCAATCTACCAAGGGATCCCAATATCCTTCATGTACTCGCACTTCCTTGTTTTGACTGACTAACTAGTTGTACTGGAACAAAACTAGCATAAGAAGGAAGTATTGAACTTACCACTTGTATAGAAGACACTTGGGGTATGGAAATCTGGTTTCGAGGCGATTTTCTTTGATCTTGGGAGTCTCATTTTCTTCCTCTAGAGTGGTATCTTCAGTCGGATTCCTGATCTTTCCTATCATCTGGGATGAATCTTCTCTTTCTTATTTAAGATTCATGTCAGCTTCCTCCTCTCTTACTTCTACACCTTCTCCTTTTTTTCCACCCTCCTATGGAATTCTTTCTCTCTGCGCTTCTCTCTCACTTAATATTTGACTAGCCAATATTTCTTGTCTTCTCATCTTCTGCAACTCTTCCATATTTCTTTCCTCTACTTCTCCTGGTTTGACTCATTTCCACAACTTCTCAGATTGTCTTGTTTCTTTCTTGATCTTGCCGCGCCACCACTTCTCAACTATGGTGGCTCTTTTCAAGGATCGCTCATCTCTTGAGTCCATTTCTTGTTGTTTTCCCTGCTTATCAAAGAACCCTTCCCCTCTCTCAGGCCATGACTCTACCCTAAACTCGCCCTACTCCAAGCGAGGATGTTTACACTGCCATCACAGTTGGGGACATAGTCAGCATCCCCTCTTCCATCAAGAAAAAATTAATCCACAGGGGGATTTCTCTCAACAATATTCCCCTTGTGTCTTTCTTGAAATCCTCCTCTATGTGTGAAAAATATTGGTGATTCTCAGCTGCAAACTCAATAATGTATCCTTCTAATGTGGTATTGACCCAGAAATCAATCGCTCGTGTGACTGGACGATCCAGTCGATGAAGTGTTGCAATCCTTTCTGTGTCCCAAGTACAGGTCCTCTTGACTCATTCTTGGAACTCTGGAGCTTCTTGGAGCCTATTTATCCAGTGGAAAAGTTCTTTCGGGAACTTAACCCGAAATATGGCGTACTGGTTTCTTGATATTTATGAGTAAAAGATTGCCTCATGGGTATCTTCCATAGATTTTCTTCTCACCTCTGCTTCTTTCCATATGAAGGTGTCACAGTTTCTTTCCCACCATTGGTCAATATTAGATCTGTGAATCCACGGAAGCATCCTCCCTACAGGTTCCCTTTTAACACAGGTCCTAACAACATAAGCGTTTTGTTGGCGCAAGTTTGATCAGACCATGGTCCTTCTCAGGTTACCAACAAAAGGTACCGAGTAGTCCAGAGCTCTGGCATTTTCATCTCCTTCGAAGAGAATAAGTCTCACCCAAAGTGCTGGTGAGACAAATGGACAGGGAAGGGAAAGGAAAATACTTAGGAGGATTCACAGAACCTTCAAGATTCATCCTGAACTTGCACAAGACATATAACTACAGAACAAATCTAAACTCATATGCACAAGACCTGAAACTACTTATGTTGCATAAAATAATTCAAACACAAATGCATCATCTGGAACTTATGAACCATAAATAAGTACTGTAAATATACATTGCATAAGGATAAACACAGAAAGACACAACATGTTTTGAGTTTTTGGATCCTTCTTCATATATCATCTTCAAGTCTTTCTCAATTAAAATCTTAGAAATACGCGGTAACGCTCTGTTATAGACTCCTGGATCTAGACTCATGTCGCAGAGCTATAACTCCCAAAATGGTGTACAGATTACATTACAGACTAAAAATATGACTTGTCAATAGTAGAAAACAACTATGACCAAAACATTACACTTCCGATACCAACTAACCAACCAACCAAAATCAACAACCTTTTACAATTATATTCATCCTTGTATATAAGCTAAGTCGTGTCTTATGGATTTGGCTTGCACACTTTCTTGTTCTGTTGTAACTGATTTTGTTTTGTTGTCATTGTGCTACCCTTTTCGCAAATGATTTGTGTTGCTCCTCCTTGCTCAGTTGTCCATCTTCTTCTGAAGCTTGTGCATTTCGTACTAGGCTAAAACTGGGACTATAGTCCTTCTTGTGCAACTCCTTATCAAAAAACGAAAGGCCCAACACAAGGAAACCAATGTTGATGATATTTATATGAGGGAAGTAGTATTCTTGCATGGCATACCCAAGACAATTGTTTCTAACAGAGACTCAAATTTTACCTCAAAGTTTTGGAAGGGGTTAGTCAAAGGGTTCAGAACAAATCTAAACTTCAGCACAACCTATCATCCTGAGTTTGATGGGAAAACAGAAAGGGTGAACCAAGTGATAGAGGATATGATAAGGACATATGTGATGGACAAACCATCTAAATGGGAAGATTATCTACACTTGGTATAATTTTCCTATAACAATGGGTATCAAGCATCACTGAAGATGAGCTTGTTTGAAGCACTTTATGGAAGAAAGTGCAACACCCCAGTAAGTTGGGACAACCCAGCTGATAGGGAAGTGGTTGGGCCAGAGTTGCTCAAGGAAATGGAAGAGAAAATGCTGAATATTAAACAGAATTTGAAGGTTTCCCAAGACAGGCAGAAAAGTTATGTTGATAAGAACAATAATCACAAGGAATTTAAAGTAGGGGTTCATGTATTCTTGAAGGTGAAGGCTAACGGAAGTTCCCTAAAGATAGGAAACTATTCCAAGTTGGCAGCCATATATTGTGGGTCATTTGAAATCCTAGAGAGGATTGGTTCAGTAGCTTATATGCTTGCATTTCCTGCATCTATGCCTATACATAATGTATTTCATGTCTAATTGCTTAAGAAATATATAACTGATGCTAATCATGTTATCGATTGGAATGTGATTCAGGTAGAGAAAGAAATCACTTTTTGGGTGCATCCGGTATGCATACTTGACTGAGAAAGCAAGAAGCTACAGAATCAAGACATAGGGCTTGTAAGAGTCCAGTGGACCTGGTATGGTCCTGAGGACGCAACATGGGAGCATGAATATGCTATGCGAGCAGAGTACCCACACCTTTTTTAATCTTTTGGAAATCTTGTTGTTATTGTGTAAATAAGTTGCAGTAAGGATAGTGCAAAAACAAGGGGAGGGGATTGTAACACCCTAAGGCCAAGCCCCTGCTGAATTGAAATTATGTTTATAGGCTGGTGAGCCAAGTGTTATAAGCTAAAAGACTTATATGTTTATTAGGCCAGAGAGCCTAGACGCTTAAGACGAATGAGCCTGATTTTTGTATATGTAAATACACACATCATTAATAAAATTACACCATTGCGTGTAGACCAACCACGAATAAAGCGTTATAGGGGACTAAGCTCCACTAGGTAAGTAAGGGAAGGGGCTAAGTGTTTAGGAAAAGGGGATAAGCTAGAGGGCTTACCTATAAAGGGATAATATTATATTATTATTTCCAAAAGGCTAAGGTTGACATAATCGTGTTTTCCTAAGCTTCTGGGGAAAGGGGACGAGTGTTAAGTGGAGCTCATGCAGCTTCAAGAAGACATGTGTCAACCTGGGTGCATGCAACTTATAGCTAGGAAATCCAACTCGTTGGGGGGTTCTCTCACAATTCTCACGACCATCGCCAACCTCGCGTCCCTCACCCTTCTCGTGACCCTCATGATTCTCACAAGTCTGCATTCACCTAGAGAATCACACACTGAACCATTGCTTCATTATCGACCTCTACATAATTCACGCACCTCTAGAACCTTCAGGCATTGTAAACTATCTCGTATTTTTCTTGTGAAGAATCGCACACCTATTCCTTTCCTAAGTTGTACCGTGCCTTAACAATTGTTGTTGTTGCGACCACAATTCCCTGACTAAGCATGGATTGCTTCCTTCATCTGTTCTATACTGAGCCTTTTTGTTTCCATCACCCCTTACTTGAATTGACTAAGGAGTTGGACTGGAGAAGTAGGTTGTTAGGAATGTGGGTTTGAAGAGGCAGGTTTTAGGCTCGTGGACTAAAGAAGCAGGTTGTTATGCCTGTAAGAAAATCTCTCCATGTGAGAGAGGTTGTTGGGGAAGTGATTTTCCTAGAGGGAGCCCAACGAAAACTATAGTGCTCAGAGAATTCCTGTCTGGCCTGTCGTTGTAGCCCTAGAAGGAAAGTGAGGCAGCCGAAGGATTGTTGAGTAGAGAAGGGGCACACTTCCTGGGGTGGGACAAGAATGTGGGGAATGAGAGGTTGTGGGTTGTTAGTGTGATTTGGATCCTGGGAAAAAATATTTCCTGTTGATCTATGTGACTTTCTTGTTTTCCTTGCCAAGACTAGGAATCCAATGCTTAATGGAGTTTAGTCCTAGCTCGGGGGTGACCCACTGCTGAGCGTGATGAGCAGTGTGGTCTATGGCTGGGAGGTTCGTGGGAGGTCTTCACGTAGTTGGTGATCATCTATTAAAAGATAAGTACCAAATATTTGTTCTCTGTATGATGCGTATCTAGAAATCAAGTTATCATGTTGTTAGAATTGTCTATGTATAATTCCTGTATGTTTTAATGTTATTCCCGCATGAATAGTGGCATGAACAAAATGCTATAGTTGTTTAATTTGCATTAGATAGATATGTATGTAAATATATAAAGTATCAGAGCATGAAATTTATTCGGTGGCATGGCATGGTCTGTTGGTTTAAGTCCTGGGGATGTCACGAATTGGTATCAGATCAAGGAGAGACATACAAGAAGTGACATTTCCCAGCCTGTGGTGGCTTGGGATGTTACAAATGGTGGTAGTTATCTATGAGAAGAGATGTGGCTTCTAAGTGCATACGTTCGAGCAGAATGATTACAATGAGGCTCTAGAGGCATTTTTAACATTACTCATGAATGCAAAAACCCTAGACATCCAAAAACCTAACCCTAGGAGATGAAACACCAAAATTTATGTGGGCCCCAATGGGTAAGTTGGTACCTCAACTTCTCAAGGTTGTAACTTTTGCATATAATCTCCGTTTTAGGCACGTGATAGCCTGTTGGAAAGGTAATTTTGAGAAATACACATTATTCCATGAAGCTCTAACTACGTCTACAATTTGATTGTAGCAAGACAAAAAACATTGTTTAGGGCCCCAAAATGGCCCTGGAAGTACAAAACGATGTACTGACATGCAAACTTCCAAAATAATCCAGTTGGATTAGGTGGGAAACCACCAATATCCACCTGGAATATGTGTAGCGATTCAGACAACCCCGAAAGTGTAGAACCCACAATCAAAAAGAAATACAGAAGAATGTGTTGAACTAAAAACTGTCAAAAGGAGCCAGTTGGAATAGGTGGGTGTCTACCAATATCCACTTGGATCAAAATTTGTTTCGAAAAAGAATGAATTTAAGGAATCCTACTTGGTATTAGTGCATTAATATTATTCATAATTTAAAATGAATAATGACTCGTAATCTAATTAATAAATATTTTTCAATAAAATTAACTCTAACAACAAATTATTGCATGCACATTCTTGCAAAATTATAGGTATCAAAAAGCAGACTTTAGTTTCTACATGAGAATTAAAGGTATGGAGGATTCTTAAGGGTCTTACAGCCATGAAGAAGAAATTAGAGGTCTGCATACCAACATGGGTAATGTTGATACTGAGTCTAATGAGAGAAAAGAGAGGAAATATCTTGTAACTATGAGAAGCCTGCAAGAGGAAGTGCAAAGCTATAAGGTCAATAATGAGAATATCATGAGGGATCAACAAGAGATACTTCAAAGCCTAGATATGCTACAAAAGAAAGTTAACAAGGATTTAGGCACAAGGAAAGTAGCCAATGCCAAGAAAGGGGAGGTTACTAGGTCATATGATAGGAGGAATGATCATGGAGGATCTAGACGATCACGAAGTATGAGCAGACATCGACATCCTCATCATTCCCTAGGGAACTCGAGTAGAAAAACATATGCATGTTCAAGGTCGACAAGAAACCCAAGTATATCCCTTGTCATACATCAGAGAAGGAGACATGGTTCAGATAGCTTGAAGGGGGAATTGAGGAAGATCAAACCACAATCATTTGATGGAGAAAACAAGAAAGGTGAAGATGCAGAAGCATGGTTATTGGGAATGACGAAATATTTCCAATTGCATAGATACTCATCAAATGAAAAGGCTAAAATTGGAGCCTACCACCTTCAAGGGAAGGCATCCATGTGGTGGGACCGGATGAAGAAAGTTAATCACCTTGATGAGAAAATAATTTCTTGTAAGTAATTCAAGAAATATTTTCAGCAGCAGTACTTGTCAAAGCTATATTATGACAAGAAGATGCAAGAGTTCTTTGAACTAAATCTTGGGAACATGGCCATGGATGAATATGAGAGAAATTTATTGGAAATTCTCAGGTATGTGAGATTCATTAAAGATAAGAAGGTCAAAATTTAGAGGTTCCTGAGTGGACTTCCATCCTTTTACAAGGATAAAATTCAGTTTGATGAACCCAAGAATTTAGAAGAAGCCATAAGAAAATACAAGTATTTATGTGAGAAGAATAGAGGAAAGTTGACTTTCCAAATGGATTGGGATGACAAGAAGAAAGGAAATATGGATCAAAGGAAGAAATGATTCAAACCACCTTTCATGAAGAATGGATCTCAATCATATCAGTAAGGGAAACCATCTCAAGGTGATCAAAAAATGACAAATTCCTTGGGAATAGGCCAAGGAAGTAGCTGATAAAGTGTCAGGGATGTGAAGGAGACCACATGTATAAATATTGTCCTCACTGAGGATATGGGATGACGATTTGTCATAGTGTCAAGAAGGAGGAGACAATAGAGGATGTGAGAAAAAGCATGCCAACGATCTATGCAGCCTTGGAAAATAGACAAGTAGACTATCAATCCCATAGCCATGTTAATTGATTCAAGAGCTAGTCATAGTTATAGATATCCAAAGCTAGTTGAAATATTTAAATGGAAGAAATGTAAGCATGGAAAATATTGGTTAGTTCAGCTAGCTACTAGAACCAAGAGAAGAATTAGTGATCTTGTTAAAGAATGTCTTATATTAAACATGAATGCAACTAACACTAAGGTATACTTGAACATAATGCCACTTAGGTCTTATGATTTCTTGATTAGTATGGATTGTGTTATAACCCTATGTTTCATAGGATCAATTGGTGACTGGAAAATTTTCACTCTTGGTGTAATTTGGTTGTAAATAATATTTCATTTTGCAAATTATTTTCAAAAGAAAGAAAAAAGAAAGAAAAGAAAAAAGAAAGAAAACGAAATAAAAGAAAAAGAAAGAAAAGAAAATAAAGAAAAGAAAAAGTATAAAAGAGGGCATAAAAGAAAATGGATAAAGCCCCATGCAATAATAATGACTTGATCCATATAGTTCAACCATGGCCAAGTCTTTTTGAATTTATGTTGATAGGATTAGTGAATAAGCTTGGCTAAACTATTTAATCTTAGCCAAGTAGTTAGGTTAGTTAGTGAATAAATTTGATCAAACTATTTAAACTTGATCAAATAGCCCCAGGATAGAGTAATTTTTAGCCCAACAATCTAATATGGGTTAAATGTGTGAGGTAAATAGGTTATACCATAGGTTAGTTTGATTTCCTTCAATAAAACAAGCATGATGTTGGATGAGATTCATTATTTTGATGTGAGAAGGTTGTGTTCTAACCCCTTGGTGGCAGAATGAAAGAAAATAATGCAAAAAACCCACAAATCCATGCTATCCTAAGTTTCTTCAGTGCAATATGATTCACGCCCCATGATTAAAGAGTGCATTGAGATCTACGACTGAGAAAATGATGCTCAGATCAACGATCGACAAGTAATATCGGACCCCCCGACCATTCTCCCTTTAATGGTGGGGAGGGGGGGGGGGGTCGGAGTTGGTGGTATTCCCCAGAGGGTCCCATCCTAACGTGTCACCATTGTGTTAACTCGGACCCCCCTTGCTCCAAACCGGTTACCACCTACCCCCCCCTCCGATTAAACTGCCATACCAACTTCTCATACCACTGTCGTCTCGTGACATCAAGCTCCACTACCACCGCCATCTCGTGAAATCAAACTCCACTACCCCCACCGTCCCTGATGTCACACTCCACTACTACCTTATGTAAGTCATGTCTCATCAGTTCGCCTGCATATTCTCCTCCACTCACCCGTCACACGTTAGATCCCGTTCACTTATCATTCAATCACAACCTTCCACATCATTCTCGCACACTCGTCACCCATCCTTTTATTTCCACCTCATCCCTGAGATATCCGTTGGCCCTTAAATGCGGCTAAACATATCCATTAAGCCTGTTGATTTATCTCCCATGCCCAACGGATACCCGTTCACCCAATTTAATCCCGTCTCCACCATTATCACACTGTGTGTATTTTCAATAAACCAAATCTCTCGTCCCCTGCCATTTCCTGTCAATGACCGAGCTAAAGCCGATAACCAGCTAATTTTTTTGTTTCAAATTTGTAGGTACTAGTTAAAGTGATGGCGCCAAAGTCTAAACATTCAGAAGTCGAGGAAAATCCATTCCTCCCGCCGCCTATCAACCTCGACCGGATTCCTTTGGCTGACAAAGACTACCTAATCTCAGAAACCAGATGCGAATTCGATTTTGCTGAGCTACACTCGTGGTTCAGAGACACTTTCTTAGACCAAAGTGACAAGATCGGACTGTGGGAGTCCAATCTCCCATGATACCTATTTCCCCAAATTCATCATTTCCCCGAATTCACCCTCAAGTGCCAGTCTCATTACCTCCCCGATGAGAGAGCCATTGTTTCATCCTCTAGAGAGACCTTGTTCACTGTCACACCCGAATCCATTGACCAGATGTTGCAAATAACCAGAGCCAAATTCTTCTCTCCTTTTACCAATGAGATACTAACTGAAATGTATCAAAAATTGTCTTTTCCCCAAAGAGCGCAGATTTTTGAACTTTTTCTCCCTAAGAGTGCCCCATTACCCAAAGCAAATCCCCCCTATCAATCATCAATTTTTTCATTAAAGGGAAATCAAATTATCTCTTCCCTTTGAAACCTACTTGGATACTACTTGGACGAATGGGTAGATGAGCCAATCTTGGGTTATCTATCTATTTTCTCTACCAAGGAAAGATCCACTGTGCATATTCATGAACAACTGTCCAAATTCCCCACAGAAGGCATATTCCGGTATTCTTCATTACTGGCATATTTGTTCATATTTTTCCAAATAGACAAGTTCTTATTCTCCATGCAGAAGCTATATCAGAATGGAAAACCACAGTCGGTCACATCCTGGACATCACTGCTGAGAAGGAATTCACTAGAATTCACTTTCAATCAATTCATAGATCAGTTCTACCATCCCGTGGTTAGCATGCTTAGTGGCAGACAAGATGTTAAGCCCTAATATTGGCTCATTACCCCTTAATTGGGGCATATTACATTATTAATTTTATTTTATTTATGTTGGCTTTATTCCATTAGTTGTAATTATACCTCCTAGTCTCCTATATATACCAAGGGGACATTTTCAGTTGGAATCATCTTGTACTTGAAAATTTATGTGGGGTAAAAGGAGGTTTCCCCCTCGAAGAGGCTTATTATCTGAAATTCTCTCTTTTTCAAGGCATTGATTACTTATTCTGAGGTTTTTCTATGCTATATTTATATTTGGTTCCTAACATATGGTATCAGAGCTCAAGGTCTTGGGGTTTCGCTGCTACATCTGAGACATCATGGAATATTCGCTATAACTTTCTTTCTACAAAGATTCAGAAGGAATGTCTTGGAGGATATTTAGTAGACATACCAAGGTACATTGTTTTAAAATTTCAGCTCCTGAGGCCTTATACTTTCGGAGATACAGCCTTTGTAAGATAGGGTTCTGGAATCATTATTAATTGAGTCATTACGAAAGTTTCGCTATAACAATTTTTCTGTAAAGTTTCAGACCCTGAATTCCAGAGGATATTCTCAGAAGTTAATAAGGTATCGATGGTAGAAAATTCATCTTATGGGTCATCTTAAATTTGTATATACACCCTGTGGAAGATAGGGTATCTGACTAATCCTATTGACTAGTCTCAAGCAGGTGTTCCAGGTAAAACAATCATAAATTATTCCTAGAGTATCTCAATTGAGTGAGACCAATTTCATTGGATAGTGGATAGACTTTAGTAGTTCTGGTACGAGTTTCAGAATTTTATATCAATTATTTTGTGCAGGGCACACTATACAAGTGAGATCTTCTGGAAAGGACAAAAATTAGCAAGTTGCGGGGAAGTTACCGTAAATTCCACTTGGCACATCCAATTTTTATGATACCTATGGAATTTAAAAAAATAAATATCAGAGACCTACAAAAAATAAAATTTCATACTCAGAAGGGCCAAAATTTTGGAGATACAATAAAAGGAAGATTGTCTAGCAGAACCACCTCAAAATCAAGGTTTAAAGTGATACTTGGCCAACATGCCACCAAAAAAGGGAACTTCTACACCAAATAGGCCTCTATACAATCCTACTTGGACTCTTTATGAAGGTGAAGAAATGCGTAGGGACATAAATGATTTACAAAATAAGGCAGTAACCAAAGATGAACTACAAGATATGATGGATTCAATGGAAGCTAAGTTGGATACTAAGATGGATGGTTTAAAAGGGGATATCATGGAAGGATTGAAAAATTTCCTAATAGAGAGGACACCTGAAAGTGAAAATGTATCCCACGAAATTCATGATGAGGACACAAGGAAGGTGAATCAAGAATGGAGAAACTCCAACTTTGGGTTGAAGACCAACCACATTGCTAAGATTGATATGAGGAAGTTTGATGGAAAGGACCCAATCACATGGATACTTCAGATGGAGCAATTCTTTGATCTACGTAATGTGCCACATACACAAAAGGTATGAATTGATTCTTTATATT